>JACBWV010000472.1:5239632-5452132 GCA_013435795.1 Chlamydomonas sp. ICE-L
TTCTTACCGCTGAAAGTAATAAGGGGAAAGTAAAATATTATGTGAGGACAGCACATAATATAATCCAACCTTCAAGTTAATACTTATAGTACTAAGCATTCGGACATTTAATATTAACATAGAAGCTAGATTATTCATATCACTTCTGACATTTCTGTAAAAGATGGTATGAAGAATAAGTCACCACAATCATATCGAAATGTCTGATAAGCATACAACTTATGTATAAGTCACTGTAAATTTCATCCACTGAAATAAAACTTGATGGGAAAAAATCCTTCACCTTAGATACTACTCTTAGCATAGCATCCATGACTAGGCTGGGATGAAAAAAAACCATGTGTAACTGGTTTCTTACTCAATGATTGAAGTAAGAAGATTTATGAAAGTTAATTATCATAAATCCCCAGCTACGTCACTAACCAAGTGGAATGAACCTACTGACATACACCTGGAAGAGTATAGGTGAATGGAGGTACATCTGCAAGTACTACCGCAAGTACATCTGAAAGTACAACTGCAAAATACCCAGTATTTCACTGAAAAATTCAAAGTGAAACTGAACTAGAAACTAACTACCAATCTCCACCTAATTCACTAATCATCTAGAGGTGGCTAGTGAATTCAACAAAGTGAAGCAGAAAGAAATAGCTGATATATGATAAACTCCACGTAATTAACCATCTGCCTATGGAACCAAGTGTCAGAAAACCATAAAATTGCTATAAGGGTGGTCTGAGTAAATTTCCACCTTCCACCGAAACCAATGACCACTTAAGAATTGACCAAGGAAAGATATAAGACACTACTAAGAAAGCGCAAAGCAAACCAAAGCATGACTCTAACCAAACCAAAGTAGCCAGTGTTCATAAATAGGACAACCTTGTAGGTCACCCTACCATGCATCTTGACATGGTCCCATAAAGGTCCTGGAGCCAATCCCTTGGTAAAGGGAGTAGCCGTGTCCTCCTTGATGTTGATGTACACCACCTTCACTCTCCCAACATACACCAAGCAGGCAAGCACGTCACTTTATCACATACCAACACTTCACATAATGGTGTATATTACCAATATGCATAGCGTTAGGCTCCAGCTTGTAGTTCTCTACCGAAGAAAGTGTACCTTAACCGGCACACTACATTGTGCTTGTCAATCTAGGTCAACCTTAAGTGGCTGAAACCACATCACTTCTTTGCAGACAAAAACAATTTCCAGAAGTGCAACCACTCTAGACTAAAAGCGTCTCGTATGTTTGCACTTACCCAAGTAACATCACTCAAGACAGCGGTATCAAACGTATGTCCACAATGAGAGACAATGGGCATAGGCACAGCGCACATGCTTCACCAATAGCATCAAGCATGGGAACACTGAGATGTGAGACATTCAGAGATGTAACACTCCTTTCAACACATACAGCACAAAAAGTGACAGTAAAGCCAAAGCAAAACTCAGATCAGACTATAGAAGCCCTTAGTACAGTCATGGTATAATGATTTCACAATAATGTGCAATCACTTGAGCGTATACTTTCAAACAAGAGAGAGTATAAGCATCATACAAGATCAATAAGATCAATGCATGCCTTGAACTGTCTGACATAACACATTTGCTTTTACCTTCTAAGGTAACAAACTAAGCACAATAAAACAGCTCTAACTATTTAACTTCAACATACACGACATGAGCCGTCACGTCCAAGTTAAGGAATGTATGAGCAGCACTAAAGGTGAGCAGCACATTACCATGCAGTTACTCCCAGTAGAAGAGTTGAGCTTGCAGATACTTCTTCACTGAAAATGGTGCACATCTCACACAAAGTTGGTGACACGAGCGCTAGTGCCTCCAGTGGGGTGCATCCAGCTGCTGCAAATACATGCAAGTACCGCTGCGACGCAAAACCAGACATGCACCTACTCATGGGTGACTCCCATGTGACAGTCAGGTTGGGACAGCCTAGTATATCAAATCCAAATTTATGTTTAACCAAATCTCCACCTAATTCACTGAACACAACTTCAATGAGTGTGATTATGTGAATTGAATTATGAGAAAAGGTCATCATAACATCAGTCTATCACCCAGGCTGCAACCATCCCCAAAAAATCACTTGAGATGAAAATGCCTTGAACGGCTCTACAACCAACACTAGTACATCTAACACATGTACAACCAACAACCAAGAAGGAACATATTCCACAAATAATCTTTATCAGGTGGGTATCGCACCTGAATGAAACCTCACACTCACATGCACTCACTGGAACACATGTACAAGCACATCAGAAACTTGTAACGCATAAGCGACACTTGATTTTCTCCACCTGTCTTGATAGTCCCATCTTAGAAGTAAGGGCTTGACACCTGGAACTCAGATACACCTTACTTGAGGAACATCAAGAGCATCGACAAGTGAAGCCGGTAAGAACTTGTGTGTTATACAAGCCAAACATGTCCAAAGACGAGAGACAATTATAATTCACACAATTCGAGGTTGTAGGTGTGTACATGAGGTTGTAGCCCTCAACAAATACACAACTCATGCAACCAACCATGAGACCTCCATCAACCAAGACAGTCACAAGTGACACCTACACAAACAACACATCCAAGGAACCACACTACATCATGAGTTCACACAACAATGCATTTCAACTATGTATCCCAACCATGCATTTCAACATGGCTGTGCTAAGGTTGTTGTGTGAAGGTTGCGCAAACAAGCATTCAACCATACATCCACCATGCAATTTAACATGCAATCCAACTATGCATTCAACCATGCATGCTGGCGTATGCATCCAACCAATCCAGAACATGAGCAAGTCAATCCAGTCAAGAGCTCTCAGCAGCAACAAAATCGCAGTAAGTAAGAACAAGCCAACCGAGCAAACCTAAGCAGATCGACTAGGCAGTCTCGCAGTCGACAGTTAAGTCGAAGGCAAGAGGCAGATCAAGAGCAAAGGGAATCGCCGGTCGCAGGAAGCAAACTAAGTTGCAACAGTTTGGAACTGCTGTGCAAGAACTCTACCTGCCCGCATGCAACACGCCAACGCTACCAGTCCGCATGCATCCGCTTTAATTGTGAAACGGGCAACATGAGCTTCAACAAGGTAGCACGGACAGAAAAACCGGAACGGAACCGAAAGAGAACGAAGAAAGAGAGCTTGGCAAACAAAACCAGCGTGAAAAACAGAAGAGGAAGAATAAGGAATAGAGACGTCTTCACCTTGAGCGGCTATCCGAGCACTCCTGCGGAGGCCTAAAGCCGCAGGAGGTGCTAAGGGGAGATGGTCATAAACAGCCGAACAAAGCGGCGAATAAAGAGCAGAAGATTGTCAACGCTCCATGCAAATTCGGAGACAAGCTAAGGTCGCTTTCCCCAGGAGCCCCCAGTACATTTGCTGTACAGGGGCCCCGGCAGGCAACAATCCGGCAGGCTGTCCCAGCCCGAAGCATCCCTACCCGTGCTGAAACTTTCAACAGACTGCACAGGTTCTATAGACCTGGCCTCCCCGTACCCACCCATTCGTTTTGCTACAGCACCTAGCTCATCAGAGTCTAAAGATGAAGGCATGATAGGTAGTGGGCCGGCTAGAGGCTGAACTACATCCGATTCGAACAGCGGATTATCAAGCACTGTAAAGTCAGCCCTAGAACCACCAACACCCGCTAAGCTACCGGAATGGAGGCGCGGGGAACTACTAGCGTCGGACCTTCGCGCTGAATGAATTGTGTACGGCATTTACACAGTACCAAGCTCCTCTACCTCACTACGATAAGCACGATAGCACCAGGTCTGGTCCTGAGGACCATGTTTACTACCTGGCCTATCTACAACTACCAGGGGAGGGGATACCTGTAGGGCGTCGTCCTCGTCTAAGTCAGAATCACTGTTGACAGCAGTGTCTGCTCCACCTATCAAAGGACTCCCTTCATATACCGAGTGCCCAGGCGCAGGAGTTTGTACAAATTCCTCATAGTAAACGCAGTCACGCGAAACTACCACCTGGCGCATTGCCGGTACCCAAACATTCTAACCCTTGCTCACATCACTATAGCCCCAAGAACCGCCCCTCTTCAGACCTCGGGCCTAGCTTACTCCGCCTTTGCCATGCACTACTTAGTGTGACATAGCATGTTGAAAACAACAAGACGAAGTAAAGACGCATCTAGGTAACACCAAAGAATAATTCCAAGAGGGGTACCGCCTCTTGAGATAATTTATTCTTCTAATCAGGTCACCACAAACTCGTGTAGTCCTCTCCCTTCTCAAGCACGTATCATTTGCCATTGCGAATCTACTGAACCAGACCTAGCTTGGCTTCGTAGAAAGCGAAGGAGAGCACGTAGTTCCTAGAAGACCTCGGTTATGCACCAGCTGCATACAAGCTATTCTTCTGGAGTGCGAGTAGGAGGAGAGGGAGAAGCGGCGCAGGGGCGCCAGACTTGGGACGTAGTAGAAACGTGGCAGCGAGGTGGTCGGCCTTCCCGTAGTGGGTGCACGTGAGTGCAGCCCGACCTGCTACAGGAAACCTCCACCTCGACCACCGCGGTCGCTATTACATCCAGCTCCTCTTCCTCAGCCATCGCGGCCGCGTCCACCTGATGTGGGAGGGGGTACATGCATACATGTAAACGGGTGAGGGAGTTATAGCATTTGAATGGTGGATGCGAAGCGTGGTCAATGGGCAATCCCATGTTAAAGATGATCCTAATGACTACCTCGTGGTACATGAGCTCGGTAGCTTTCACCATCAAGTTATGCGCACGCAAAGGAGCAAAGCGCTCATGAACTGCGTCTAGAATCATACGGGACAAATCATCATACTCGGAGATATAATCCCCAACACTAGCTAGTTCCTGGATCAAAAGATCTACATCCGAATCTTCGAGAATCAGGGGCGAATCAGGGGCAACGCAAGTCCGGCAGGGTCGCGTAAAATCTAAGTCACAGTCACCAGAGAAGCTTTCGACCTATTCGCATCAGCATCATCAAGGGCATACGCCTCCGACTCACCGGGTTGGGGGCAACCCTGCTGTCCGGGAGGAGCAGCAGTGTTACCCCCGGCTCCAGCTCGATTGCCAGAGCTTTCCCTTGCCCTCCACCTGGAGGACGCGACAGCGTGGTAGCACGGTGAGATGCTGCAGGAAGCAGCTCCTCAATCCAGTCGTGGTCAGCTCTTGAGCAGCTGGATCAGGTGCGCCAGAGCGTCTGGATGGGTCCACATACTCAAGAGTCCTCACAGACGCTTTGTAAAGCCAGCGTCAAAGAGATCTCGCATCCATGTGCGCCAGATGGCGACATTGAAGCGAGTCAGCCTCTCGATATGAGAAAACTGGATACTACCAGACCTCATTGTGGATCCCCGCGTCCCCGCGGATCCCGCGCACAGTGGTGCAGCGCCAAGGTGGGCCGATAACCTGTCAACGGAGTGTTGAAAAGGTCGTAGAGGCAATGAGTCTGGGGAGGCACTCTAGAAAGAGAAATGGGACATTACAGCAGAGAGAGCGTAGCTATAAATACACTCTGTCAAGGGTATAGTGATACGTAAACCCTGAGTATAGCTGAAAGGAATGGTGAGCACACTCTGTGGTACAGCAGAGTGTGACGCAACTTCCTGGAAGGTATCGGAACACCTAGAAGGTTCCCGTACACCCCGCATACTCCGGAACTATTCGGTCAGCCAGACATCTTCTACCGGCGATCTGCTGACAGCATTGGTGTCACTTGGGTACTTAAACCTCCATGACTCAAAAACTTCAGACATAATACCTTCGACATCGACAGCCTCCAAAATGTTGATGTTTTTACTGGATCCCAGCTTGTGGAGAGCACAACGCAAGTCATGAACCCAGCCAGTGTTGGAGTCAAAAGATTCCTCAAGAGCCATTAGAATGAGATCCTCAGGTTCTTTATGTATGGTCTTGTTCCAGAAGCGCAAAGCTTGTTTAAGCCAAGCAAAACACAACGGGTTTCTACCCAGCTCTTCCATGATAATATTAGATGTAGTAGATTGGCAAACACCCAACATTTGTTTAAGTATACCTCTATGCCATTTCTCACAAGCATGGTCATTTGAGATAAGTGTGTTGTTCAGAATAGAAGGAGCCCACACCTCACAGCCAAAATTCAGGATAGGTTGTACAAGAGAATCAAACAGGTGGGTGAGAATATCAATATTGTATATCTCCATAGTATGGCATCGCCTACGGAGCATGTGGTGTGCCTTTTGGGCCTTAGTGAGCATCCTAGAAAAAGCAGCTTTTGCACGATTGCTTGAGTCACCATCCACAAAGAGGGATCCCAAGTAGATAAAAGATAACTTTGTAGAAAGTTGTGCTCCATCATAGACAAATTTGTAATCAGGATCCATGCGGGCCTCATCACAGAATTGCTTGTTGAAAACGACAATCTCAGTTTTCTTTATATTCACAGCCATCTTAGTAGCCTCGCAGAAATCTCTCAGGCAGTCAAGCATCGCTTGCATATCTGCCGGGGATTCTGCCATTATAGCTAGGTCATCAGCATAAAGTAACAGTTGCAGAATCTGTCCCCTAAGCCCAGCCCCTACATTTGGGAGCTTGGATTGGAGGAACGATTCAATTCTATCAATGAACAGACCGAATAGGAGTGGGGATAGGGGGTCTCCTTGTTTAACTCCTACAAGGGATGGAAAGGAGGATCCAATGTCCCCATGTAGGCGAACTTGGAAAACAACATGATTATACATGGACTTAAGAATACTGAGATAGGGGTCCTTGACTCCTAGCCTTGCTAAGCAATCCCATAGCAAGTCTCTGTTGACCCAATCATAAGCCTTCTTGAAATCAACAAAAGCCACAAAGAGTGGTTTTTTCTTTTCTCTATATTTATCTACAATATGGTTAAGAATGAATGATGCATCTGCAGTACCCCTACCACTTCTAAATCCATATTGGCCAGCGGCTCTGAGGTTGAATTCTTCTGACCAATCATCTAGTCTACGTAGCATGCAAAGGGAGAAGATCTTTCCTATGGAGTTGCTCACCGCAAGACCTCGGTAGTTGTCCTTGTCATACACACTGCCTTTGGATTTGGGTACGGGTACCAAGGCAGCTGCAGCCCATTGGCTAGGGTAAGAGGTCTTCCAGATGAGATTAAACAGGTCAGTCATAGCTTGTACAATCGGGGAGTTGGCCTCAGGGAAGCAAATCTGTACCATTCTGTAGGGATACCATCTACCCGGGGAGGAGTTTTTCCGTAGGGATTGGAGAACAGAAAACACCTCCTGGTGGTAAAGTCTGACATAACACGTTGGTGCGGCCTCTAATAATAATAATGATAATAATGAGGATGATAATAATAATAAGAATAATAATAATAATAATAATAATAATAATAATAATAATAATATAATAATAATAATAATATGATATTATTAATATAATAATAATAATAATAATAATGATAATAATAAGAAGAAGAAGAAGAAGAAGAAGAAGAAGAAGAATGATATAATAATAATACTAATATAATAATAATACTAATAATATATAATAATAATAATAATAAGGATAATAATATTAATATATAATAATAGAATAATAATATAATAATCATTAATAATAATACTAATAATAATAATAATAATAATAATAATAATAATACTACAATAACAATGATAATAATAATAATTACATTACATTACATTACATGTTAAAGTCTACTTGACACCGCGAGGGTGTATGAGACTCTGTGCTTTAAACAAAAATAAAAAGCACCCACAAAGCAAAAAAACCCATTACATCAGGGGTGTGTCGAGGACAAACAAACCAAACTCCCAACCACCGTTTTGGTGGCGTAGGTATTAAACCCCCTAGAGCAGGACCCAGATCTCAACCACTTACAGTGGCGGAGGTAAGAAGCTAACAATGAGAAGTCACAAGAAGAAAAAAGGGATAATAAATTACGGTGCCACTAAGCAGTCCAGGGCTTCCTGTCTTGCTCTTCTACAAGTAGAAAGATAGTCGGCTAGGTTGCTCCAAAAAGACTTAGTGCCATTTCCACTCATAAAGGTTCTGAATGTGGAATCGCAGAATTCCACATTCCATACGGTTAAGTCGGTATCCTCATGGACATGCCTATAAATATCTGTAAACAGCTTCTGGTAGCGAAGGCGAATATCATTATAAAAAGGGCACTCAAACATATGCATTTCATCCTCAGGTTTTTGGAACCCACACATTTGACAGTGTCTCATTGAGCGAGGGATGTGTGCTCTATCCACCACCCTCATTCTTTCTGTGTTCAGCCAATGGGAACCCATTCTAAACTGTGCTATAGAACGAATCTGATCCTGCTTATGTAGGGCGGATGTAAAGGGAATCAAGCCATTCTCATCATTGCTGTTGGCTGCGAACCATTTTTGGTATCGGAGGCGTTTAAAGCCAACCCTTCTCTCATCAGGGATGTCTCTAACTGCATTGGTGTCACTTGGGTACTTAAACCTCCATGACTCAAAAACTTCAGACATAATACCTTCGACATCGACAGCCTCCAAAATGTTGATGTTTTTACTGGATCCTAGCTTGTGGAGAGCACAACGCAAGTCATGAACCCAGCCAGTGTTGGAGTCAAAAGATTCCTCAAGAGCCATTAGAATGAGATCCTCAGGTTCTTTATGTATGGTCTTGTTCCAGAAGCGCAAAGCTTGTTTAAGCCAAGCAAAACACAACGGGTTTCTACCCAGCTCTTCCATGATAATATTAGATGTAGTAGATTGGCAAACACCCAACATTTGTTTAAGTATACCTCTATGCCATTTCTCACAAGCATGGTCATTTGAGATAAGTGTGTTGTTCAGAATAGAAGGAGCCCACACCTCACAGCCAAAATTCAGGATAGGTTGTACAAGAGAATCAAACAGGTGGGTGAGAATATCAATATTGTATATCTCCATAGTATGGCATCGCCTACGGAGCATGTGGTGTGCCTTTTGGGCCTTAGTGAGCATCCTAGAAAAAGCAGCTTTTGCACGATTGCTTGAGTCACCATCCACAAAGAGGGATCCCAAGTAGATAAAAGATAACTTTGTAGAAAGTTGTGCTCCAACATAGACAAATTTGTAATCAGGATCCATGCGGGCCTCATCACAGAATTGCTTGTTGAAAACGACAATCTCAGTTTTCTTTATATTCACAGCCATCTTAGTAGCCTCGCAGAAATCTCTCAGGCAGTCAAGCATCGCTTGCATATCTGCCGGGGATTCTGCCATTATAGCTAGGTCATCAGCATAAAGTAACAGTTGCAGAATCTTTCCCCTAAGCCCAGCCCCTACATTTGGGAGCTTGGATTGGAGGAACGATTCAATTCTATCAATGAACAGACCGAATAGGAGTGGGGATAGGGGGTCTCCTTGTTTAACTCCTACAAGGGATGGAAAGGAGGATCCAATGTCCCCATGTAGGCGAACTTGGAAAACAACATGATTATACATGGACTTAAGAATACTGAGATAGGGGTCCTTGACTCCTAGCCTTGCTAAGCAATCCCATAGCAAGTCTCTGTTGACCCAATCATAAGCCTTCTTGAAATCAACAAAAGCCACAAAGAGTGGTTTTTTCTTTTCTCTATATTTATCTACAATATGGTTAAGAATGAATGATGCATCTGCAGTACCCCTACCACTTCTAAATCCATATTGGCCAGCGGCTCTGAGGTTGAATTCTTCTGACCAATCATCTAGTCTACGTGGCATGCAAAGGGAGAAGATCTTTCCTATGGAGTTGCTCACCGCAAGACCTCGATAGTTGTCCTTGTCATACACACTGCCTTTGGATTTGGGTACGGGTACCAAGGCAGCTGCAGCCCATTGGCTAGGGTAAGAGGTCTTCCAGATGAGATTAAACAGGTCAGTCATAGCTTGTACAAATCGGGAGTTGGCCTCATGGGAAGCAAATCTGTACCATTCTGCAGGGATACCATCTACCCCGGGGGAGGAGTTTTTCCGTAGGGATTGGAGAACAGAAAACACCTCCTGGGTGGTAAAGTCTTGACATAACCACGTTGGTGCGGCCTCTAATAATAATAATGATAATAATGATGATGATAATAATAATAATAATAATAATAATAATAATAATAATAATAATGATATTATTAATAATAATAATAATAATAATAATAAGAAGAAGAATAAGAATAATAAGAAGAAGAAGAAGAAGAAGAAGAATGATAATAATAATAATAATAATAATAATAATAATAACAATAATAATAATAATAATAATAATAATAATAATAATAATAATAATAATAATAATAATAATACAAAGCAGTCCTTGCAGGTCCTTGGTTACAGAAAAAACGCACTTGCCTTTAAAAAAACTGCGCGTTTCGTGGAACGAATGTTTTAGTCGTTGCTTTTTTTGGCATTCGAAGAAGCACGTCGTAATTCTTCTGAAGGCTTGTAGCTGCCCTGGGATGAGTGCGTCTGTTACAGTTGGGGCATGAGCAGTTTGTATACCTTGAATAATGAGGAGATCGGTGCGGAGTTCAGATAGGAGTTCCAAGGGGATAGCGGGTAGGAGCCGGGAGGGAAGAAGCCCCCATATCCTAGCTCACGTATCTATCTAGGCGAGGACGGGCTAGGATAGTCCGGGGGATAGTCCCCACTCCCCAGTGTCCCAGTCTGGTCCACTCGTGCAGAAGTAAGCGAGAAGTACACCTATATCAGTCAGAGTAAAGAAGTGCCTCTTGTAGAAGTAAGCGAAACATACACCTGTACCGTGTAAGTGAAATGACGTGTAACATGAAGGCATTAGTCTGAGTGTTAGCACTACCCTACAAAGCGCGCCGCATAACTCCAGATTACTATATAACCTCGGCGACCTGCTTCACAGCATGACAGTCTTCACTGGCACTCGTTAGCTTCAACAAGATGCGT
The DNA here is from genome assembly GCA_013435795.1 of Chlamydomonas sp. ICE-L. Classification (NCBI taxonomy): domain Eukaryota; kingdom Viridiplantae; phylum Chlorophyta; class Chlorophyceae; order Chlamydomonadales; family Chlamydomonadaceae; genus Chlamydomonas; species Chlamydomonas sp. ICE-L. Next base: position 5,250,564 of record JACBWV010000472.1, read on the forward strand.
CATCAGTTGAAAAAACTTTCGAATAACCCCATTTATTATAATTGCCTTCATCCCGAGGCCATCCTGGAACGACATGAGGATCAACCGCACAATTATCACCCCCATCAGCTTTTTAAATCCCACTGAATAGAACACATCAATGACGAACACGCAATGCGCCAGATGTCCATTGAAAATTTGAATAAATTGCGCAATCGCCTGAACTGAAATTATGAACTGCCGAGTCAACCGTTGAATGAAATTCGAAGAAGTGCCTTGCCATATATCTCGCTCTCTGATCTCGCCATATATCTCGCCACACATCTCGCCATATATCAGGGCGCGCCGTCGGCCATCCGCCCTATCGGCCATTCAAAGGAGTGATCGACTACGTGCCCGCTCATAGGTCGTGCACCGCCACCTCATCACATTGGTTTGCCGGCTCTTGTACAACGCCACCTCATCGCATATCTGTGGCGCCTGCGCATGTGTAACACTGATGATCTGGTTGCTAAGGTGCGCGCTTTAGAGTGACCTACAATACAGTAATTACATACTGACTGATAAGCAGACGAGTACATACACGGCAACTTGTGGAGTACCGAAGCTGTAATAAATTAAGTACAAGGGATTTGGCCTGAAATTGGCGTCAGCGCACCGTCAGCGGCAAACAAACCTATTTGGTGCCCTCAATTTCCGGGACGATGAACATTGGAGCCAGCATGCGAAACTTTTCAGAGCGCTAGATGGCTAGGGAATTGCACAAAGATTACAGCTCGCACCTCCCACTAGTAGATTCGAAGGGGGTGGGCGCTCGGAGCCGCAGGAGCTCGTGGACTGTGGTCTTAATTCCCCTCGACTGGTGAGTTGGAAATTAAGACCACAGTCGTCGAGCTCGATCGAACTCACTGAGCAATTGCTTGGCTATCTGTTAGGCGCGCGGCCTTCCCAGCATCCATGTGCAAATACTCATCAACCTAGATCATTTCGAGCATCAACACCACGCCATGTAGAAACCTTTCTCCCGACCCCTGTTTCGTTGATTTCGCACATGGATGCGTGTAAGAAGCTGACGTGTACGAGTTAATTACCCTGGACAGTTGCGGTACTCGACAAGTTGCCGTGCGAGTATGGTATTGCTACACTCTGACTAACACAGGTGTACTTCTCTTACTTCTACACAAGTGAACCAGACTGGTCTGCGACACTGGTGACTAACAGCCTGTTTCCATAAGACCAGGTTACGGTTATTATTGTTATTGTCCGTTGCGTCGGACACTGAGTTGGCATAGTGCACGCGTGGTCCTGGTGCTCCAGGACCCGGGTTGCCTGCCGCCAGCAGGCCATAGGCTATCCTAGCTATGGCCTGCACGTGTCTTCAGAATCTTCCTGGAGACTTCCCATTCTATATAGCCGCACGAGTTGCGATGTTAAGCTATCTGCTCTTCAGTCTTCAGTGTAACTACTCTATCGATTGAAAGGTCATCGGCCCGACCGCTACCCGCAGACAGCGCCCCTGCGCCCGTGCCAAGTGGATCTTCAGCCCTGCACAAGGTGACAGTTTTCCCTCAGACTAGCTTGACGGCTTGAGTACTGCTTTTGACCCTGGATTGCCTACGTGTTAACGTGAGGAATCTAACCTGCGCTGCCTCGCCTACTGCCCACACAACTCTCCCGTTGTCTCTACCATCCGTCCACGACGAAAAGTAGACGCAGTCCAGGAGTCTGAGTAGATCTTTGACGTGAGTTGTACACTCATCAGATCACACACAGCGTTGCGCAATCCTCTGAGATTGCTTGTGCCACGGAGAATCAACCCTGCACACTCGTACCCCCCCCCCCCCCCCCCCCCCCCCCCCCCCCCTCCCCATTCCCTGATTTCGTCACCCCTTGCCCCCTCTCCCTGCCACTATACCCACAATTTCAGACCAACAGGACCCATTTGGTTCCCCATTTGCTGTCAACACTCCCTCACCACTACCTCCGAAACGCACACCCAAGACTGAACCTCAACAAGCTTCACACCCGGATTACCCACAGGCCGGTTTATTAACCCGGTGTGAAGACCAAGACCCCAAGACCCCAGCGCCGCGACAGACACCATGGCAACATCAGCCAAGCCCCCTGCTATCATCTTCGACGGCACACCTACTATTCCCTGGCACAAGTTTGGACCCTTCCTCCTCCGTCACCTCAGGTCCCACCCTGGGTGCATCTCCGTCGCCATTGATGCGGCGAAGAGGGTTCCCCCCGCCACTGAGCCAGGAACAGCTGACGGATACCCATTGGAGGACTCTCATTCTCCGAATTTGGAACACACTAATGCAACTATTGCGGCTCGTGCTGTTCCCCACCCAATCAACATGGTAAAGAATGCTGTCGCCTTCAATGAGATCCTCAAGCACTGTTCAGAACCAATCCAACAGGCCATACTTGCAAACACTGACGTCGCTGCCAAAGCCTACCTTCCTGAAGCTCACGTGTGGAGAACGGAACTCTGACCTGGAAACAGGTGCTGTGAGATCCATGTATAACCTCAGCATGACTACTACTGAGCCACTGCAGGTTTACCTCTCCCGCAGCTATGAGCTGTATACCTTGCTACCCCAAGTCAATGGTGTCAGTAACACCTCCATCCCAGCTTTTCTCAGCATCATTGTCCAGGGCCTCACGCCTCGCCCAGAGTACAATGGTTTCAGGTTTTCCTTCCACAACTCTGTCTGCCCTGACTTTGCCTCATTCCAGACACAGATCATCAGGTACTAGGTCTCCAACCAAATATCTGACTCCAACATCTCCCCCGAAGAAAATGAGCACATGGCAGCTGCTGCCTTCCATGGACGACCAAGGAAGGACCGTATCCCATCAACCCAGATGACCTGTTGGAACTGTAATGGTTTTGGGCACAACTCCCTCTCTTGCACCAGTGCCCCCACTGATCTGAAGTACAGGCCTCCGCCGTTTTCATCTACATCTGGAAATAGGGGATCTCCATCACCCCCCAAGGATGTAGCCAGGAGGTCATCCAGCAAATCCAAGTCCCCTAGGAGAGACCACAGGAACTCCAACAGAGACCCCAAGAGATACAACCGCCGTGACAGACGTGGGCATGCCCATGTAGCAGATGATGACTGCTCTACCTCCCAGTCCAGCACAGACAATGAGGATGAGCACAATTTCATGGCATTGACTACTGATGGACCCCAGCCTCTCCAGTATGCTGAGTCAACAAGAGGCAAGTCCACACCCCTGTCTCTTCCACATGCCCCCCTGGATGACAGTACTTTATTTGGACCCATGAATGATACAGATGCCTGTCTTATAGAAAGGGAAGAGTCCATGCCAGACCTAATATCAAGTGATGGCACTAATGATGATGATGATGATGAGGGGAATGCAAATGTGGATCATGCTGTCAGTACACCCCTTGATCACTACCAAGCAGCCCTCCAGACAGAATGGCTGTTAGACTGTATGTGCAGCCCACTCCCACTACTGCACCAGTAACCCCTCCAACTTGCATGACATTCAGGATCTCCCTCAGCCCATTAGCCTCCACCTGGCTGACCTTGGAGCAGCCCCACTGCTCTGCCTCCAGAAAGGAAAAGCTCATATCAGGGGACACCATGGGTCCGTGATCACCCTCCACGATGTGCTCCTTGCCCCACCCCTGACTACAGCCAACATCATCAGCTTGCATGCAGCACACAGGCTCTCCCCCAAGCTTCAAGTCCATTTGTCCAATGCTGCTGCTACCCTCTCCCTCCCCACAGCCAAGGGTACAAAGACTATCCTCGTATGCCCCAAAAAGCATGGCCTCTACTTCACTAGCACCTCTAAGAACCCTACCCCTTCCCCTATCCCCAGTAACCCATTTCCCCTTATAGTCATGATGGTCACTCAACCAAAACTGACCAAACAATCTGCCCACTACAATGATGACTTTGCTGGAAGCTGCCCCATCCCACAAGAAAGTGCCAGCAACTCCAGCAGTCTACCAGATCTGATCCCAGTCATTGGTGATGATGACATGCCTGACCTTGTCCAAGCCAACCCACCTTCCTTGCTCCAGTCAGACAATGGGGGGGAATTCTCACCACACCAAGATGATTTGTACACCACATCTTCCCATGACTTCATCCCAGATCCTGACTACTCCACAGCCCCTATCCAGCAGCTCCCCACTGTTCCCCATGATGAGCTCTGTAACCTGACAGAAGCACAAGCCAGAAGAGAAATGATCCTCCTGCTAGATCAGGGCAGAACTACATATATATGAGGGTGCATTCCATGTTGATGGACAGGGGTCCTGCACTCAGCATGAGCTCTCCCAAGCCCTTAGATTTGACCAGTGGATTCCCTCAGCTACCTCCCTATCCCCTAATCAGCCTCTAACGAACTCATGACAACATGAACACCTTCCCAGTCCATTTCCTTAACAACTCTGGTCTCTCCAGAAACAGGTTTGGAATCCTGTTGACCACCCTCAACAACTCCCCTTCTTCCCTTAGAGCCTTTAGCATCAGACCTAGACAGCTTGTCCCCACCCTCATTGACCAGCTAGCCATCAAGTTCCCTGCCCTGCTAGCTTCTGAGCAGGCTAAGTTCCCCAACAGACAGATGCACAACAGCCCCTCCTCAGTCTGTGGACCCCTTCTCAAGCATGTCAACAGATTGCAGCACATGGTCCACATTTACCCCACTGTTTCTACAGCTGACAGGCCCACCATTCAGTGGGCCATCTGCCTACAAGCAGCTATGGTTCAGGCACATGGAAGGAAGATTACAATGGGCACTTATCCTGGCGTGGAAACACCACCGCCCCCGAAGGGACGGACTCCGAACCCACTATCTTCCAGCAGTGGGACTCGAACTTCTCCCGATTGGCGTAACTTGTACCAACGGAGCCTGGACCATACCGCCCTCCAGACTGGGCCAAAGGAAAGTAATGACAGTCACCCATGTTGGCGTGTTGATACCTGAGTCCAACGGTATTTCCATGGGTTCAACGACTGGCTGAAGCAGGGTGTTCCGGATAGAGGTGAAGGATCTTTACATCGCCGGGTAGTGACCCGAATCGAGATGCAGTGTGTTCATCCACGGTGGGTATTAACATTATTTATTGCACCGCGTTCACAGTCCTCATCTCTGAGATCCGTACGCGATTAAGTGCCCTCCGAGGTAAGGCGATCCATCTCCCGTTAGTGGAATGCGACTCATTCGTTCCGACCCCCTTTGAGGATCGAACACGGGTCCCTTAGAAATATATGCCAGGTGCCGGTGTAACGGTATGGCTCGGTATATGTACTAGGGAATGAGTTCTCGGACAGCATATGAACTCCTTTGCCGAATGAATGACCTGGACCTTGATGGATACCCAGCATCTGGCACCTAAATATGCACCTATAGTCTATTGCTCCATATTGTTTTAGCCATGAACACTCTAGGATTAATCTGTGTACTGTTTCCTGTACTGGTGTCTTGTACTGCCTCATGTACTGATGCCCCTTTTGATTTAGATTCCCTCATCAAGTTACTACCGTATGTCTGCAATACTATAATTTAGGATGAACCCAAATTATGGGGGGGCTAGCACAGACATCTTGTCTAAACTTACTCTCCCATCTCAAATCATGTCCCACTTCTCGTAACCAGCTTCCTGGCAGCTTCTCTGCAACCTAGCCTGCAGCTTATCCCCTATGCAGGCTATTCCTGGTACATCACTGTGGCCCCATAGTTCCCTAGCATTAATCTGCAGATCCTGACTTATGATACTTTATAGATGATACTGGAAGTACCTCACCATATCCTTCCAACTGGATTGATTATCTTGAGCTAGCGGGGGACGTCTACCTTGAAGTTGTTTACCATAATGGCAATCACACAGTTTGCTATCTAGTCCTTTTATGCTTCCCCTAGCTTCCTCAAGGCAGCCTCCCTGCCACCTGCTACCCTAGCAGACTGACATTGATCTGAAGATCCCTGCTCTTAATGTGCCGTGTCCCCTTGGATCATGTTCCAAATAATTTATTATTTACAGCATCTCCTGTCAGCCATTAGCATATCTATATAGCCTTGTCAGCCTCTATACTTCTATAATTTCTTTATGCCCCTCAGTTAATTCCAGGAATTCTTGTATCCAAGAATACCTTGAATTGGGGGGGATGTTATTGTCCGTTGCGTCGGACACTGAGTTGGCATAGTGCACGCCTGGTCCTGGTGCTCCAGGACCCGGGTTGCCTGCCGCCAGGCCATAGGCTAGCTATGGCCTCACGTGTCTTCAGAATAATCTTCCTGGAGACTTCCCATTCTATATAGCCGCACGAGTTGCGATGTTAAGCTATCTGCTCTTCAGTCTTTAGTGTAACTACTCTATCGATTGAAAGTTATGAGTAACCCCGGGGTGCGGGCCCGCAAACTGTAGTGCGGCAGTACTCTTAACCCATGTTCTAGCCAGCTTCCTGTAGCTTAACCCCGGTGTACAACTTCGTGTTTCCGATTGTCCCTGAAATCTGGGTTATGGGGAAATGTGGGTTATGTGGTCGTTAAATCGTTAAATCAGTTGTTCGACCGCGTGGAAGCGTTTGAATATTTATTCGACAGATGTCCCAGAAGCTTCTTCATTCCGAATATAGGAAGAGACGCCATTATGAGCTGGAAATGCAGAGAGATCTGTACCAGTTGCGTTGCTCGTTGGTAGGGTGCTCGTTTATGCCCCCATGCTGCCTCTGTTTGAAAAGCTAACCTAGACCTGACGAATCCATGGCGGTGAGCGTCAGAGATTCTGAGAAATTGAAGGGATCGCGCGGTTTATGCAAGGTAACCCCGATCCGCCCCGGTACGTCATCAAATTTTGCCGAAAACTGGTGTACAAGTCGGTCGAGCGAAGTACAGGTTTAAGAGTGTTGCCGATTGTAATCGGGGTTAACCCCGCATAACCCGGCTTATTAGCTTGTTTCCAACTGGTTGGGGGTCCGGTTAAGGATTGTGTTTCGGAGGGTTTAGACTCGACCTCTAACCGGGCCTTAACTTTCGGGAAGATGGTTGGAAACGTTCCACCAGTTAAGCAGTCTTTTGCACCCGACGAGGTCAGTTCAAAATGGGTCAACGTGGCAAATGCGCTCTGCAGCACTCCCTCGCGATTCAGACGCTGATTTCAGCGTTTATTCCACTTCTGGCCGCTGCTGGTTGCCTCAGGAAGATCAGTCGAAAATTGCGTGGCAGGGACGGTGCCCTGCTGCTGCGAATCCATCTTAGAGAAACTGTGCGATCAATGATGAGTGTCCGAGAAAGAAAGAAGGATGCGGGACTCCAAAGCAGCGTGATTTTTAAGAGGCGCGCTTCAACTTCGTGACGTCACCATATCTCATTCATCAACCGAACTTAACCGCCCCTTAACTTTCTTTAATGGCGGGGGGGTGCGCCATTGCACTAACCGGGACGGTTGGTCTTTAACTGGACCTTAACTTTTCGTGTTTCTATTATAGGAACTGACTGGTATATTATAGGTATATATGGGATAACTGTTACGGTTAGCGCCGAAAATAACGAATTTAACCGCCACTTAACCGGACCCTTACCTGGTTGGAAACAAGCTGAAACCCTCGGAAACAGGCTGTAATCCCACGTAGGTAGGAAAGATAGACACGGGGCTTAGATCCGTACTTCTCAAGGGGGAGGGTATCGTACGTCGACAAGTAACACGGAATCCGTGCCTACGGCAGGAAAGACAGCCGAGCGCGATTACTTGCTCGTACTACTCAGGGGGGCCTAGCTTATTCCGTCTATGACAGGAAAGAGAGAAACGGCGCTTACGATCGTAACTTTCCAGGGGGAATTAATATAATTTCGAGCCTAAGTGTGGGGAATCGCCCACTAAGGTAGCCCACTTAGGTACGTACTTCGCAGAGTGTCTAGGATATCTAGGGTAACCAGGGGCTAGGACAGGGGCGGGACAAGGATATGTCGCTGGGGCCGGGCTGGGGTCTTTAGGGTCTTGGCAAGTCAGGGTCTTGGGTCGCGACAGGGGTATGTCCGACAGGGCGATGCGGGACTCAAAGGCAAACTCACGTAGAGGGAGACGGGGACAGGGACTTGGCACAGGGGATGACTTCAAGTTGACTCAGCGTTACAAGGTGATGTGAAGCAAGACATAAGTAAGGAACATAGTAGCGGGTAATCAATTTATAGGCCTCAGCAGGGCGGCGAAACTAGGTTACATAAAACATGGCTTGGCCCCTTTATTGGCGGCGAACTAGATCTCAGATCGGGACCATTGGACGGACCCCTACAATTGCGATAGTGCACTAACTACTACTCGAATCTCCCATATCTGACTGTACTGCGCTACGTGCGCGTATCTTTGTGTCACACCCGAATCGTGGTGTAACAGCATGCTAGCTCCATTAGCAGGCCCTTGAGAAGTGGGCAGCAAATCCTAGTTGCCACGGTATTACACGGATGTAGCAATTTAAATTTATATTGGCGCGCTGATATTCTCGCCATAGTGCCTCGCCGTATATCTAGCCTCGCCTGATATCTCGCTGGCGAAAGGAATCTCGCCTCGCCTGATATATCTCGCCTCGCCTTATATCTCGCTGGCGAAAGGAAAAGAGGGTAAGGCGAAAATCTGAGTTAGGGTCTACTCAGGGTTCGATGGGGACAGATAAGGCCATGGCCCCTGCCTGCCTAGATTCGGCTGTGTATCCAGAGAGATACTCTCTGGTTGTATCGCACCCTTCTCAGTTTCTTTCACTGACTGTAACGATTCTCGGTGTACAATTGGTACTGCCAACTGGTTACTGGTAGCTTCAGTGCTGCTGGCTCTTCAATCAGCGCAGATTCACACCTCGCCTCATTCCTTTTCATTTTCATTTTCATAAGTCTCGCCTACCAACGTTCATTCTTTCATTCTACCTAGGACTTTTATCATAGACCGTCGAAGGGTATTAGAATCACGCCTTTATATCTACTAGGAACCTTCAGCGTCCACCCTACCGCCTTTAGTGACCTTCCTGTCGCCTTTCCCACACGGTTCACGCGCGCGCTTTATTGCAGCATTGTAGCCTTCCTCTGTCGCATTATGAATCTCTGTCGAAGATGCACTCTATAGCAGGAAATTCAATTTGAACTCCCCCCCGACGACTCGAGAACTGACTAGGAATTCCATATCCCCCCCCGCAAATGCTCACAAGAGCAAGTTAAGGTCGCTTCGGCTTTTCAAACATGTCTCATCTTCGCAGCCTATGGAGCTGCTTCGTTCTCCGGTATGAGGGAGGGGCTGGCACCGATGATAATTCTTCCTGCAGTGGGTCGCTACCAACGCCCGTTGTAGACGCTTCCCTGCAGCAGGCTCCTTGCCCTCAGTGCAACGAAGCATCTGAGCGGACCTCTGATTCCGATTCAGAGCAGATTCAAGGCGGAAACGAGGGTGTCTCGCCCGATCACAAGACAGGTTCTTGCGAACTGGCAAGCAGCGAAGGATCCACATGTATAGAAGTTTGCGCCTTGGTATCCAAAGCAGCCTCGCATGTCCCAGTTGTGTCACTGCTTCGAGAGAACTTGCGCCTGGATTTTACAGATTTGGAGTTCTGCGAGTTGATTCACCGAGGTTCTAGGAAGGATGTTTATCTAGGCTCCTGGGCTGAAACCCGCGTCACGATTATCTGCGAGCGTGACGAGGGAGTAGCGCCTAAAGTTAGTATACTGCAGGATATGGATAACCACCCCAACATCGTGCAGTTCTACAGGTGAGGGCAACAAGCATTGATTCATGTAGATACTAATTCTTGCGGTGCATTGAGTCTACTCTGTCTGTTTGCATCGTTGGGAAGTAATTATATGCATTTGTTGTGAGGTCTGGCTGCCACCAGGGATGTTAGACCTGGGAAACTGTAGGCTTCACAAGGATGGGGTGGGTGGGTGGAGGGGGGAACCAAAGTTTTCTGCTCCCTTAAGCTTAGCTTGTTCCATCTTCTGGTTAAACTAGTGATGATTAAAACCACCCAACCCCAACCCAATCCCATCCCAGGTGGGCCGTCGACTCAAGTTCTAGGGAGTACACCATCATGGAGGTGAGTTCACTCTCCTCAGCCTGTAGTGTCGGTTACTATTAGTACGCTAGTGATATGCTGAAATGCATGATAGAATGGCCAGGTCTCAAACACTCAATGTTCAAACTTCTTGGCAAAGGTTGAGAGGACATGGACAACCTGAAGGGGGGATAGCTTGCGCAGTCTGAGGGTGTACCCCTGGCAATATATCATATCTCCCAGCCTCCCAGTCTCCCAGTCTCTGCTTGTCTATACCCCCCTCTCCCCCAGTTTGTTCAGTATATCTCCCACTGTTTCCTTCCTGGGCTTCACATGTCAGCTTCTATCCAGCTCCAACAGGCACTCACGGGGTCAAGCAAAAAGGTTGCAGCCATATTCCAATGCCTGTCATGTCTGCTGTCAGATGCATTAGCTAGCATCAGATTTGGTCCAAGGACAGGGGAAAGGAGCTGCCTAGAAGCAGCTATATGTAGCAAAAAAAAGAAACAGTGTCACAGCCTTTCAGTCCCCCAATCTCTACCTTTCAGTGCCGCTCCTCTCTCCCTGTTTGTTCTGCATATCTCCCAGCCTCTCAATCTCCCAATCTCAGCCTTTCAATACCCCCTCTCCCACTGTTTCTTGTTGGGGCTACGCGTAGCAGCTTCTCGCAGCATTCACCCACCCTTGCGCCTAACCTGAAGTTAGCTAGTGCATCTGAAAGCTGATATGACAGGCATTCAAATGCAGCCGAAAGCTTTAGGCTTGCTCCATTGGCTGGCTAATGGAGCTGGCCGGAAGCCCACGATTAACCCTAAAATGAAACAGTGCTTCCTTCTCTCCCACAGTTGGTCGGCCCCCTTAGGGGGACAGACCTATGCAATACTTACGCGATATCGTCACATCTTCACATCTTCAAATTTCTCAAGATCGCCGGTCAAAATTGCCGGTTAACCTGACTGGCCTCAACTCTTTCCGACTCGTGTTCGATTCCCGTCGGGGGCGGATTACCTGTGAGGGCACTTTTTAGCGTACGTATCTCAGGGTTGCGGACTGTGGACGCGGCGTTTTCATTTGTCGTTTCCCTCCTGTCCAGTGGACTCAGTCTAGGGACCTGGAGCATGTCTACGATTTCCCATTGAATAATTCGCTTCTTCGTGACTCTCGTAGCTCATTACATCAGCGCATTGTGCTTGACAAGGAAATCTGCTCTTTCGCACTAGTTCCTGCAGGTTGCAAAGTAGCAACTGTAGCCTCGGGAGTTGCCGCACCTGCCTCCATGGAACTTCGGAAAGTCAGTGAGCTAATAAGTTCATTAGCCTTACAGGGCACCCAGTTGAATAATAATGCCATGCCATGCTACATTGATTCTTGACCCCCCCAATATTAAGTTGAACAGATAAGTAAGCAACTGCTTGTGCATCCATCACCAAGGAGGCTGCCACTGCTGCTTCTCGAACATTACACCACCCCCGGGGCCGACCTCCAGGGGACCCGCCAGGGCCCCCTACTATTTGTTCCTTACTCATCGCGCCTCTCAACCTCCCAATCTCTCTCTATCAATCTGTCAATCTCCCAATCTCAATCTGTCAATCTCAATCTGTCGATGCCCCTCCTCCTCTCCCCCAGTTTGCTCCGCATGGGACGCTGCATGAACTGCTTGTGAACGAAGGATTACACCTAGGGACAAAGTGCAAGACCGGTCTGTGTGAGCAGATTTGCAGTGCTATGTGTGAGCTGACAAAGCAGGGCGTCCTGCACCGGAACCTGACTGCTATGAACGTCCTCGTATCTAGCAAAGACCCTCTTCACGTTAAGGTTGGTCTTCAAATCTATAATCCTGCTGCTGCTCTGCTTTGTGTATGGGTGCGAGCCATTTCGAGCTGCCATTTTGAGGACAACTGCCATTTCGAGCGGTTCGTCATCGCTTGCACAAAATGGGTGCGAGCCATTTCGAGCACAACTGCCATTTCGAGCGGTGCGTCATCGCTCGCACGAAATGGGTACGAGCCATTTCGTACTGTCATTTCGTGCTGCTATTTCGAGCAATGCGTCATTTTTCCAGAACATGCACTTGGGTGTTCAATTTGAACCCCCAGTCGTCCTAAGACTCATGTCGACCTCACCAAAAAATCTGACTGCACTGGGCTAATATCTGAACATCTGTTAGCTTTACCTCATCATGATGGTCAGTTAATGCACAACTGCCACAAAAGTCAGTAAGATGCATGACTAACTCTAAACATCTGGCCATTTTTGGCGGGGCCCCCTCTTCAAGGGGGCGAGAGCCCCCATGGTTACCCTTTTGTCCTTCCAACCAACCATCCGACCGACAAACCAGCGACCCGCTGTCAGGGACCACCGTCTGACCGGGATGTAGCCTGGCACGTCAGCCAACGGTCTCGTAACTAACTCGCTTCAGTTGCCACCTGCACCTGTCGCTCCGTCGCGATCACTCTCCGCCAATTTTTAGCGTCACAGGGGACGCTACATAGAACTTATTCTGGATTGTTTGGACAAAGTTGGCTAAATTATTTGCTCTCAGGAGGGTTGATTTAAATAGTAGCCCTAGTTGGGCTAATTTGGTCCGCACTGAGCCCTGACCGCTTAGCGCTACTCCTTAACCACACTTTGATAAGAGCCTACCTGTCAGTCAGTCCACCCAAACACACATTATTGTCTCTAATGCTGAAGCCCACTGCACCCTTTCCTCGGATGTTATACACCAGGACACCTACCTCCCCCACCCACCACCACCAGGACCCACCCACCGACCACCAGGACCCCAATCTCCCCCACCCACCACCCACCACCACCACCACTGCACCCTTTCCTCGCTATCCGGTCTCTGGCTTTGAGGACGCCATTCTCATGCGGACCAACTCAGGTCAAGATGATCCCAATTCATTACCCAAACACACATATTTGTATCTAACGCTGAAGCCCCCCGCATCCCTTCCTTGCTACCAGGTCTCTGGCTTTGAAGACGCTGTCCTCATGCGGTCCAACTCTGGTCTAGATGAACCCGAATCACCAAGCCGCCCCTCTTCTGACTCAGTCAGCTCCCCTTCTAGCCCCACGGGGGAAGGGGCAGAGGAGACTGATATCTGTGCGTTTGGAGTGGTCATGTGGGAGGTGTTCAGCAACGGGGCTGTGCCGTTCCCGGACATGAGCGGATTAGAGGCAAGTTCGTTGGAAGCTTATAGTTTTAGTTGACTTTTGTTATTTCTTCTCTCTTGGGTTGTAGACTTGTGTTTACTTTTTGTTTGTATGGCCTATTCGCATACTTGTATCTCCCTCTTGCTTTTTATCTTGTGTTTCTGCTCTTTTGGGTTGTCGACTTGTTGTTGACTTTCCGTTTTGTTGGCCTACTCCCAGACTTTTATCTGCCCTCTTGCTTTTTATCTTGTGTTTCTGCTCTTTTGGGTTGTCGACTTGTTGTCGACTTTTCGTTTTGTTGGCCTATTTGCAGACTTGTTTCTGATCTCTTGTTCCCGCTCTCTTGTATCTCCTCTCTTGTTTCTGCTTTATTGGCTTGCTGACTGGTTGTCGACTTGTTGTTTTGTTGGCCTACTTGCAGATTTGTTTCTGTCCTCTTGTTTCTGCACTTTTGTCTCAACTCTCTTGGGTTGCCGACATTTTGTTTTGTTGGCCTACTTACAGATTTGTTTATGTCCTCATGTTTCCGATCTCTTGTTCCCAAATTCTTGTATGGGCTCTCTCGTTTCTGCTTTCTCGGCTTGCTGACTTGTTGTTGACTTCTTTTTTTATTGGCCCATTTGCAGATTTGTTTCTGTCCTCTTGTTTCTGCTCTTTTGCTTTCGCTTTCTTGTTCCTGCTCTCTTGTGCTCTCTTAAGCTTGCAGCGTGTCTATGAACTGCCTACACACAGCTTGATGATAGTATGTACCATTGTAACTACATCCAAGGTGTCCATTTATAAGATATCTACATCCTAGGCAGATAATTAGATCAAATTTAAATCACCCGTCATGTGCGGGTATTTGAAGCTATGCCTGCGTGTATCCCTTGCTGCGTTATATTTCTAGTGACTGGCGACTGAGACCGCCAGTGTTATCCTTTGTAGGATTGGTGGTTGCCCCCAGTGCAAGCAAGCGGGCTGGGCCCCGCACCTTGTATTAAGATGCACCATTGATTTATTTATGTATTTATTCTTCGTAGGTTGAGGCAGCTATCCACCAAGGGGTGGAGCTGCCAGCTCCCGCAGACTGCCCTGCCACGGTGTATGCACTCATGAGCTCTTGCTGGAAAAGCAACGTGTGGGACCGACCGACCTTCTTTCAGGTAAGGGATGGCTGATAGTGGGGGGCTGGGTGGTGGTAACCCAGATTTGGTCTTGAGTGCTCAAGGCTAGGCAAGGTCCCGTAGCCTTTTTGGCTACCTCTGGACTGTAACATACATGGGATGGCTGGTTGGCATTGTCTTTGTCTTGGTTTCAGTTTAGTGTACCCCAAGTTCAAAAGGATCTGCATATGTTTGTCTAGAAGTTCCTGTACACCACATGGTCATGGACAGGCCATACTTGATCCAAGACAAGCCATGTTTCATTCACAACAATCCTGGGGGGGGGGGGGGGGGGGGTGGGGGGGGGGGGGGGGGGGGGGGGGGGGGGGGGGGGGGGGGCTTAGTACCACACCTCCATCTGGGAGTACTCAAACAGCTTGGCAGCCTCTCTGTACAGGGGGAGAGGGTGTGTGTCGGGGAAGGGGCTTAGTATTACACCTCCATCTGGAAGTACTCAAACAGCTTGGCAGCCTCTCTGCACAGGCGGGGAGGGGGTTGGAGGGTGTGTGTCGGGGAAGGGGGGGGGGGGGGTTTGTGGTGGTGTGTTGGGGGGTTGTGGGTGTGGTGGGTGGGGGGGTTGGGTGGGGGGGGGGGTGTGTGGGGGGTGGGTGGGTGATGGGTAGTGGGGTGATAATTACCTTCAAATTTTCTTTGTCACAGACAGGCCATACTTCATCCTATACAAGCCGTTTCACAACATATGTGGTTTGGGGTGAGGGGGTCTTCCAACCATCCTTGAACATAAATCACAGGGTGTAATGATTTGTGATGAGCGTGTGTATTACAATTACCCGTCCCCCGGGTATATTTAAGCATTCGCATTGCAGTCTGCAGACATGTATGTGTTTCCCCTGACACTCCGATCTATCTTTATGGCACGCCTCTTAATTAAATTCAGCGGCAATTCAGCGGATGACTTGGATTTCTGATATAGCACACCTATTAATCCAAGACTTTTGATATAGCACACCTATTAATTCAAGTCAGCGGCGGATTTTTGGCGGAGCCTCCCCTTCTGAGGGTCGGGAGCCCCCAGTGTTACCCATTTTTCCGTCCATCCGTCCATCCATCCATCCATCCATCAGTCTGACCGTAATGAAGCCCGGCACGTCAGCCAACAGTCTCGTAACTAACTCGCTTCCGTTGCCACCTGTCGCTCCCTCGCGATCACTCTACGCCATTTTTTAGCGTCGCAGGCGATGCTGCATAGAACCTCTTAATTCAAGTCAGCAGCAATCATCAGATGACTTGGATTTGTGATATTGCACACCTATTAATTCAAGACAATTGATGTAGCACACCTATTAATTCAATTCAGCGGCAATCATCAGATGACTTGGATTTTTGATGTAGCACACCTATTAATTCAAGTCAGCGGCAATTCAACTGATGACTTGGATATTTGAGATAGTACACCTATTAATTCAATCCAGCGGATGACTTGGATATTTGATATAGCACACCTGTTAATTCAATTCAGCGGCAATTCAACGGATGATTTGGATTTATATGTTTTGGAACAGGTCATAGTTTGCAGTTACTATCTCAGATTTGGCCTGACATTTCAAAATATCGTAGGATTCTGTGAGAATTGCCAAAAATTGGGCCTGAAGAATTGAGGTTTGGGTAGATAGTCGATTATTATTTGTGCAGCTCCGCAGGTCTGCAGAACGAACGATTGGTACGTCGATAGCTATTTATAGCAAGTCATTTGGCGGATTAGGAGGTCGGAATTGCACCAGTGGTCAATTTCGCAGTTCAAAGGTTGGCATATGCGCAATTTCCACGTTCGCAAGTAGTATGCCCGCAGTTTGCAGTAATGCAGGGACGACAGGTGATTTGGGTCGGAAATTGCTCTTCGACAAGGACAGTTTGCTTGCGACGAATGGCTCAATCGACGAGAACCCTTAAGGTTCAATTGCTCCGCCAGTGGAACGGTTGGCCTCGGTCGGCCTCGGTGTAACTTTGTGTAACTCTGGACTCTCTCCTACATTGAGGGCGGTACATTGTGTGCTCCTTCACCCACCCCCACTCCCACCAACTTCGAGTGGGGGAAATAATAGTGTTTTGTATATAACCCATGTCACCCCTGTCTATGCAGTTGGCTGCTAAATTCAAAAGGCTGCAAGCTATGAACTCGGAACGAGGTACCGGCGCAAGCTCCGGCCCCACCTCGGGGGGTAAGTCGAGCACAGTGTTTTTCTTTCCAGCTACAAGCAGCAGCTTCTATGCAGCTCCTCTGACTTGTTATTCATCCTAACCTGATGCAATCTACTGCACCTTCAAGCTAACACGCTCAGCTGTCTTGAACTGCTAAAACAAGTGCGGCGGAGCCCAGCGCCTGACTCAGGGAGCTACCTAGAAGCTGCAAAGAAAAGCCGACAAGAACCCTAGTGCACCATTTGGCGACTTTGCACCATGGTTGTTTGGCCACACTCATAATTCTTCTATTTTTTTAGCTGTGCATGGCAGCTTCCACACAGCTGCATGGTTGTCCGGCCACCCTGATTGTTTATCCAATTATTTCTCCAAGCTGTGTATGGCAGCTTCCACACAGCTGCATGGGTGTCCGGCCACCCTCATTGTTTATCCAAATTTTTCTTGTGCCTGTGCATGGCAGCTTCCACACAGCTGCATGGGTGTCCGGCCCCACTCTTAGTTCATCTAATTATTTATTTTAGCTGTGCATGGCAGCTTCTAAACAGCTGCATGGGTACCCGGCCACCCTCATTATTCGTCTACTTATTTTTTTTTGCTGTGCATGGCAGCTTCCACACAGCTGCATGGTTGTTCGCCCACACTCTTTGTTTAGTATTTCTTTCTTTCACCTGTGCATGGGAGCTTGTAAACAGCTGCAAGGTTGTCCGGCCACACTCATTGTTTATATAATTATTTGTTCTAGCTGTGCATGACAGCTTCCACACAACTGCATGGTTGTCCGACCACACTCATTGTTTATCAATTTTTTTCTTTTAGCTGTGCATGGCAGCTTCTAAGCAGCTGCATGGGTGTCCGGCCACCGTTATTGTTTTATATAATTCTTTTTTCTGGCTGTGCATTGTAGAAGCTTACCAGATGCATGGATGTCCGGCCAAGCTCATTCAGTTTACAGAGCTCCCCCTCCTGGGGGGCAGGAGCCCCCAGGGCCACCCTGTTGTTTGTCCGACCGCCCTCTCGAGACAAGCCTGACGCGGCAGCCAAAGGTCTCGATACTAACTGGCTTCGGTCCGCACGATCCGTTGCGTACACTCGCTGTCATTTTTTCGCGTCGCTGGCGACGCTGCCTAGGACTTGTTAAGCTATTCATGGTATCTTCTCTTATAGCTGGGGTCTCTCAATATCTACATATGTTTTTATTTTGAATTTGATTTTACAGAAAACATGCAATTTTCAAACATAATTCAAACATTTGGAGGTACCACTCTAGCTTATCCGGTGCTACCTGCATTTTCTACTACTATCAAAGTTAAAGCTGTAGAAATCCCCGTGCAATTTTAGAATGAGATGACCCGTTTATTCTACCTTTCCCTAATCTATTTTTGTGTGTCACCGGTAGTACGCAGCCACCCAGGACAATCACTAACCAGCTGCAAGGGTGTCAGGCCACGCTCATTGTTTGTTTCTTTTACCTATGCACGGCACCTTCCACCTAACCACCTTCCACCTAAGCACGGCACCTTCTAACTTCCACCTAACCACCTTCCACCTATGCACGGCACCTACTACCTAACCACCTTCCACCTAACCACGATACCATCTGCCTAACCACCTTCTTCCGGTCCACGGCACCATCTAACCAGCTGCCCAAGCTACCCACTGTCCAGCGCCAATTTTGCTGAAGGGGGTGGGGTGGGGGTCTTTCATCTACTCATTCATATGTATTTCGCCCACTCTCACTTTCATTCACACTCACACTTACACTCTGGCCCTTATGCAGATTCGACCCCCTGTCTAGTTAAGATCAACCAGTTGGTACTCTCACTTTCATTCACACTCACACTTACACTCTGGCCCTTATGCAGATTCAACCTCCTTTCTATAGAAGATCAACCAGTTGGTACTCTCACTTTCATTCACACTCACACCCACACTCTGGCCCTGATGCAGATTCAACCTCCTTTCTATAGAAGATCAACCAGTTGGTACTCTCACTTTCATTCACACTCACACCCACACTCTGGCCCTCATGCAGATTCCACCTCCTGTCTAGTTAAGATCAACCAGTTGGTACTCTCACAGGGATTTGTTTTACCCGGACTATATTCCGATCGGAAAACGAGACCCCGTTTTGGCCAAAATTATCGGAATAAGAAACCTAAAAAAAAAGTTTGTTTTGTTTTGTTTACTGAAATTTACAAAAAATGACCCAAATCGAAAACTGGGATAAGGATTCTGTTTTGGGAGGAAAAAAGGGAGGGGAAAAAAGAAAAGGCATAAGATTTCCTCTTCTTGATTTGAAAAACATATCCCTGTACTTTCACTTTCATTCACACTCAAACCCACACTCTGGCCCTTATGCAGATTCCTCCTTTCTTGAGAAGATCAACGAAGAAATAGGCGCTGCTTTCGCCAAACAGCTATCTGGATTCGAACTTGCTAGGGGTCAGGATCAAGCCAATGCAAGGAGGAAGAATAAACTTAGATCAGTGGTCGCATCGCCTACCCCTCATGAAATTAGGACGAGATTTGCTGTGGAAAAGTGAGTCCTGTATCTGAAATTAGAAAGTGATCCTCTGGGGAAATGGGCGTCCTGTAACTGATTGTGTACTGCAAGCTATCGTAAACCTCTCAACCAAAACCCAATTCAACTTGACTACAAACAGACCACGGCCCCCAAATTTGAGCTGTCAGCAAACTGACAACTACCACCCAATTCAGCTTGGCTACAAACCGACCTCTACCATACAGTTGGAGTCGCAGGACCCCTGGCTAGTTCATTTTCTGGGGCCTCCCTTTCTGGGGCCTCTGGCTAGTTCCCTTTCTGGGTCCTCCTTTTTTTTGTGCCTTGGTCCACCTGTGCTTAGTTTCTGTATGACTTTTCTCTAGTCTTGCTTCTTGCTTGTTACTCTTGGCGATGTGGGGCTTAGCCGCTCAGGGCTCCTCTGTAAACCATCAGACAACCACCACCCAGTGTGAAAAATGGCATTTACATAAAACATAGAGCATCCAAGTCGACGAAACATTCCTCTTAAGCGCTGAGCTATACTGACCACACAGAGATCACCTGCATGGCCTTGTGGGGGTGGGTAGGGACAAGCCACGCCAACCGCCGATGACCCATGTTTTGAGTATTGCCTGTCACTAGACCACTACCACCCATTTTGGGGCAGAGCCCCCCCTTTTTGGGGGCGGGAGCCCTCAGGGCTACCCCGTTGTCCAGTTATCGTGTTATCAGCTCGCAACCCTGGCCCTAACTAAGTCGTAAACCCTGGCTTTGGTCTGCTGTACTAGATTCTGATGCCACCTGTCACTCCGATAGCCAGCATTCGCTTCCAATTTTCCACATTGCTTGCGACGCGCCTAGGTCTTATTACTTGGCCACCAACAAACCATTACCAGCTATTACGATGCCACGCGCTTTCATCCCACGATGCTTCTCCTTACCCCAGCTTTCCAACATCGAGGATAGCCACCACCTCCGGCATGACCACCACCACAACAACCATTCAATCACCACACACTGTGACTTGGCCACCAACTGACCACTACCCCCAATCAAATCCCGCAGGCCTACTATCCTCGATGCCCATTCTGGCCTCAGCTTTTCAAAACCCGTGTATCCAACTTCAGCAACTCCTCCCCCCCCATCGGATTTGACTTGTCCGCAAGTAGCTTGCGTGCTGGCAGTGATGCCGCAGCCAGTACTATGACTCAGGAAGCGATATTGGCGATTGGTCGAAGTACAGAGCCTTCCATGGATGTCAGCAACTCTCAGTATCCCGATCGAGCAGCTGGGAAGGCAGTGGGGGCAGAAGGGGACAGTGCTAAGACTTACAGAGCTGGCGTAGAGCTGCTGTATGAGGAGTCACTTTCTCACTTGCTTCAGACAACCACTCTCTGCTCTGGTGATTTCTGCCTCGCGACTTTTGGTCTACAAGATTCCATAGTCAACGAACTATCTACGACTGATTCTGGTAGGTTATCCTGGTGGAATGTTTTGTTTCCTTTGTGGATATTGGATTCCGGTGGAAAGCTTTGTATTCACACACACACAAACATGCACAAATGTATATTTATTTTGTCTCGTTTATTAATCCTGCAAATAGAATGTACTGAAAGTGGATATAAACCAACAACACCTGTGTGCCAGAGATTTCTTCCCCCGCTGTATATAGCAATCGCTAGTTTTGAACCCGTTTCAGCAAAATTATCCCTACACAGAAATCCCCCCCCCCCCCCCCCCCCCCCCCCCTCTTCAATTGCCCTATAAAGCTGCAAAAAGCTATGGAAAGCACTCAAACGCTGTCCCTGGAGGAGGCCTAAAACCATGAAGCTAAAAAAAAAACTTTCGGAATTGCAAAAAAAGTCACTGCTGTTTGCAAGCTTCTTTTCTCCACTGTTTTGTTTCCTTCCTTTCTGAACCATTTTTTCAACAATTTCCCCCTATCCTGACCATTTTGTTTCCTTCCTGACTCAACCGTTTGTCGTCATCCCTCCTCCTTTTATACTATCCATGTCTTATTTTGCAAGCATGGCCTTCCTTACTCGACCGCTTGTCTTCATCCCTCCTTTAGTACTATCCATATTGCATTTTGCAAGCATGGCCTTACTCTCTTAACTGTTTGTCGTCATCCCTCCTCCTTTCATACTATCCATATCGCATTGTGCAAGAATGGCCTTACTCTCTGAAACGTTTGTTGTTATCCCTCCTCCGTGCATAACAATGCCATACTTGGTATGTACGTATTATGTTAGTTTGCATTGTTATATTGCTCACGCATGTTGTTACCCCACGTCTCATGATATTGCCCGACAAGATCTGTGCAAGTATGGCCTGAAACTCTTTCCCCTTCCCTGCCCCACCCCACCCACCGACTTACCCACCCACCCCTCCCCAACACGTGTGCTGTCATCCCGCTTCCACAGGCGTCACGAGGAAAGATTTTTCCCAAGACATGTAAAGGCATGGCCTGAATCTCTTTCCCCTCCCTTAGCCTCTCCCCCCCCCCCCCCCCCCCCCCCCTCCTCAATCCCCCCTTCCCCTCATTCCCTCCCTAGCAGGTGTGCTGTCATCTTCCACAGGCGTCATGGTGAAAGATTTTTCTACAGACATATGAAGGCATGGCCTGAATCTCTTTCCCCTCCCTTAGCCTCCCCCCCCCCCCCCCCCTCCTCAATCCCCCCTTCCCCTCATCCTCTCCCTAACAGGTGTGCTGTCATCTTTCCCATGCGTCATGGCGAATGATTCCCCCCTCCATTTGATCCCTCCGGCCATGTATGACCCCACACTTAAAGGACACCGAGGTGCTATCAGCATGGATGGTGAGCAACAGGCCACGGGCAGTAATGACAGCAGCAACAACATGTGCAATGGGCAAATAAACCGGCGAGCATGGCCTCACCACTGGCCGGACTCTGCGAGGAGACCTAACCCTACTTGTAAGCCGTTCCCCCATTCACAGCCAGCCCCGGAGTTGCACAGTGCCAAGTTCAACCGGTACCCATCAGTCAGCGGCCCCTTCTCCATGCAGTCTCTGCTTGGGGCCCTTGATTCAGAAGTGGGGCCCCGCTCTGGCAACCAGAGCCACCACAGCTGGTTGAAGGATTCGGGGTCGGTGTGTAAGGTGCAGCAGAGCACGGACAGCCCGTACGTAGACATTCGAAGCTTTGTCACGGACAGCTCCACGGTGCCGAACAGGTCACTAGGTCACTACATACACATCGGTAGGTTGATTTCGAACCCGGTGGAGGATCCCTCCTCTGATCCTCTCACTTTGATTGGGCCATAAACCCTGAAATCCATGGACAGCCCGTATGTAGACATACAAAGCTTGTCAGTGATAGCTCAACGGTGCCGAACAGGTCACTAGGTCACGACAAACACATCGCTAGGGTGATGTCCAACCAGCTAGGGGTTTCTCACCTGTCCTCTGATCCTCTCACTCTGATTGGGCCCTAATTATATCAGATAGTCTCCCAGCGAAGCAAACATGAGCTAGTATGGGAGACAGTTGCTCCTGGCGGAAGATAGATCTGATGGGGAAAACATAATTCCGCACGCAACAATGGCAGATGGTAGCTCCTGGCGACGAATAGCCTCCCGGTGAAATTCCCAGTGAAAAAAACTTTATTCCGCAAGCAGCACTGGGAGACTGTCGCTCCTGGCGACAGACATTTCCGGGAAAGGAAAACTTAATTATGCAAGCAAGTGTAAGAAGACTGTTGCTCCAGGCAACAGACAACTCCGGAGGGAGGGGGAGGGGGGGGGGGGGGGGGGGGGACCTAATAACGCAAGCTACACCGTGAGACCGTTGCTCCTAGCTAACAGCAACAATGAGGGGGGGGGCAAACTCTAATGACGCTAAGTCAATTTGCGTGTAATATATAGCCTGGTCAGTAAGTACCTTGGCATTGCGCTCTCATACCCCTTGCCGCATAACCGGAGCTATTCCGTAGACCACTTACTCCCGGATCCCCAAGTCCCTGCCGATCCTCACCACCAGCGCTCCGTTTTTGCATTGGAGTACTCCTCAAATCCGCTGCTCGTATCGTAACGTGCGCATCGAGGTCCGGTACCTCGTTGTTACGTTAGCACAACGACTGGGATACCTTTGCTCTGGCGGCAGACAACGCTCCATGGGGGTGGGGGGGGTGGGGGGGGGGGGGCTTTTAACGCAAGCAGAATACGGTGCGGCTACCCTGGCACCAGCACCCTTACACTCGGCGCAGCTCTTGGGGTGGAGGAACCTTAGTTACGCAGGAAGATGAGGAAGAACTGTTTGCCCCAGGTCCAAAGCACTCTCGAGTACTCCGCGACCACAGTGTGTACATGTCTCTGAATACATAACAGCATCTAACCTTTAAGCAAGCAACACGTCGTAGGAACCATGTCCCATCATCCTTAGCCTTGAACTACGCAGCTCTCCGATGTTAGTTGCTCCTAGCTGTCTGCATCCAGCACTGATGGGGGAACAACTCCTATTAACGTCAACCGCACGGAGAGACTTTTGCTCCCCTTCCTGACCTACGCCAGGAACCACACCCCCACTTATCAGTCGACTACATCTGGCTAACTTTCACGAGCAAGCAGAGTCTGGCTTTTCATGGTGCACGGGTACAGCAACCGCCCCGTTGCCGGTCCCCTCCGGTTATCTTTCATCCTGCCAAATGCACCTGGCAACAGTACTCCGTGATGGGTAACCTATTACAACTAAGCAAGATTGGGAGACACTTTGCTCCCTTGCTTCATACAACTCCAACGTGGGGGGGCTTGGTTGGGGGGTTGTTGGGGACCTTATTATGCAATGAGAGGTGGAAGACCTGTTGCTTTCACGCAATAACCTCGAGGGGAAAAACTTAATTACGCAAGCAAAAGACTGTTGCTTTTGGCAACAGACAACTCCGGGGGGGGATACTTAATTACACAAGCAAGAGTAGGAGACCATTGCTCCTGGTTACAGACAACTCTGGGGGGGGGGGGGACCTAATTACGCTAGCAACATTGGGAGGCAGTTGCTCCTGGCAACAGATTACTCCGGGGGGTGGGGGGGGGGACTTAATTGCGCAAGCAAGACTAGGAGACTGTTGCTCTTGGCGACAGACAACTCGAGGGGGGAAACCTAATAACACTAGCAACACAGGAGGACAGTTGCGCCTGGCGACGAATAACTCCCGGTGAAACAAACCTAATTACGCAAGCAACAATGGGAGACTAAGGCTCCTGACAATAGATTGACTCCCCAGGAAACAAACACAAACTGGACTGGAAGAAGAAGAAGAAGACAGAATGTTACACGGTTCTGTATGCCAGCGTTTCGGCGTCTGGCCATCTGCAGGAAAAACAATGTGCTATAACCACGGCAAGTAGGGTTCGAACCGAGACCGATTACATACACGTCCAGGTCTCTACACCGACAGTTTAACGACTTGTCAAGGAGGTTGCAAAAAGACCATGCATGTCCTATATGACAGAGACAGTCGCAGGGCGCATCTTAGTCCTTTTTGGCCCTTGCATGTATGCACCGGCCTCTGGCCCGGGGCAAGACATCGCAAATAGCTGGGATACCAATTGAACCAATGCAAGTTGGTGAGGGCGGTCACCATGATTTCCGTTTTTTTCCTGGACTAGATGGTTTGACATACTTGCCAAGGCTTGAGCTTGGTAACATAGCTTCAGCCAGCAATTTGGCTGCTCGCCGCCTTCAAAGTGAAAGGCTTGGGAAAGAAAGAAAAAACACTGGCTAGGCATTGATAGTGGGTGGGAAGCTTAATCATAGCCAATCTGCGGCTATGAAGCTGGTTACATTACTCTGGGCTGTGGAATCAATAACTAAAGAGTCAGTCAACTTCGGGATGTCTCATTTACGTTGTTTGGTTGATACAACCAACTCGTTGTACTTTCTTCCTTTCAATTGGGGTGAGGTATGGAAACGAAGGGCCTCTCATTCCAGTCCAGCTTTGGCAGATAAGCGTACGTAAAAGCAAAGAGCTTGTGTGTTACCTCAAATCGGGTTACCCATCTGTATTTGGCAGGCACGTATGAAGAAGGAAGATGTCGGTAACTGCTGATTGGGTTGAGTTGTATAGACAGAGGACCTGTCTTTCCGGTCTGCATTTGGCAGAAATGCATAGAGAAGAAGGATGTTGGTAACCGCTGATTGGGCTGAGGTCTACAAACTAAGGACTTACCTGTCTAGCCTGCATTTGGCAGGCAAATATCGAGAAGGAGGATTAAGGATTTGTCGTTCCGGTCTGCATTTGGTAGAAACGTGTTGAGATGGAGAGTGTTGGTAACAGCTAATTGGTTGGAGGTAAATAAACGGAAGACCTGTCTTTCTAGTCTGCACTTGGCAGGCCAGTATTGAAGTGGATGTCCGAGTCTTGAGAAGGAGAATGTCGGTAACAGCTGATTGGGGTTAGGTATGCACTCAAAGGATCTATCGTTCCCGTGTGGATTTGGCAGAAACGTGTTGAGAAGGAGGATGTCAGTAACTGCTGATTGGGTGGAGCTATACAAACAGAGGGCCTGTATTTGGCAGGCAATTATTGAGAAGGAGGATGTTGAGTGTTTGGGTTGAGGTATACACTCAAAGGATTTGTCATTGCAGTTTGCATTTGGCAGGCAATTATTGAGAAGGAGGATGTTGATAATTGCTGATTGAGCTGAGGTATACAAACAGCGGACCTGTCTTTCCAGTCCGGATTTGGCAGGCAAGTAATGAGAAGGAGGATGTCGGTTACCGCTGATTGGGGTGGGGAATGCAGTTGGGTATGCAGTCAAAAGATCTGTCCTTCCCGTGTGGACTTGGCAGAAACATATTGAGAAGGAGGATTTCGGTAACCGCGGGTTCGGTTGTGGTAGACAAATTAAGGACCTGTCTAAATATGGCAGATTTTCAGTCTAATTGTTGCAGATAAGTGTTGAGAAGGAGGATATTGGTAACCGCTAATTTGATTGCGGTGGACAAACAATGGACCTATCTGAGTATGGCAGATTTCCAGTATAGATTGTGCGGATAAGTGATGAGATGGAGGATATCGGTAACCGCTGATTTGGTTGCGGTAGACAAATAATGGACCTGTCTGAGTATGGCAGATTTCCAGTACAATTGTGTAGATAAGTGATAAGAAGGAGGATGTCAGTAACCGCAGATCGGGTTAAGGTTGACAAACAAAGAACCCGTCTTTCCAGTCTGCATTTGGCAGGCAAGTATTGACAAAGAGCGGCGTGTTACCGTAGATTGGGTTGAGGTATACTAACATATGGCATGTCTTTTCAGCCTGCATTTGGCAGGCATGGGTGTTGTGCATGGGTATTTCAAATGTTTCTTATTGATCAGTGCTGGAGGGGTTTGGCTTGCCTCACTTTGTCCCTTTCATCGTTGTTTAGGGCTGTGGTGGTTAACATCGTTTTTATTTTCAGCTACAAGCTTACGCTTCCTTCCGATGCCAGGAAGGGGAGTTGCCTAGAAGCTGCTGCTGGTAGCCGAAAAGAAAAGCTATGGTGGTTTAAACCGTACCCCCTTGACCAGTTTGAGGTCCTTCAAACCTCTTTCTTTTCATTGCACAAACAAAACAACAAACGGACAACGGGTGACCCTAGGGGCTCCTGCCCCCCAGAGGGGGGCCTCCACCAAAAAATGGGCCCTATCCTAATCAGAGGCACAAAGGAGTTTGGCCTGTTATTGGTATTGGTTTGGCACCTTCATTCTGACCATTATTTGATGGAGTGACATTTGCGAATGAATGATTGAAAGAATGATTGCCGCCAGAGGCTGTAGTAAACGAATTGCGTTGGGAATGTCGCAAAGAGCGGGTTGAAGTGTAGTGAACGAATACTACAAGTACCAGACTTGCCCCAGCCTTACATCACGTTTTCCACTCAGTTATTGGCACTGTTTCTTTTTGGGGCTACTCATGGCAATTTCCCATCAGCCCCATTATTGGCCACCACTACTATGCTAAATGGGTGTTTCAATTCAGTGAACTATGGTAGGCATCAGATAGGCGGTGTGTTCTCATTGCTGACCAGGCTAGCTTGTAAGCTACGCGGACTGTATTTAGTCAAATATACTATATCGTGCATCCCGCAATATATTATTTTGTATTATTCTGCCATCCGTGGTACGTGTACCTACCAACGTGTGGGGCCCCTGGCGATATGTGTTGAGGGGTAAAATCCCTCTTGAGTCGGGTGTGCATATACAGGTGATATGTGTTGAGGGTTTAAATCCCTATCAAGTGTGCATAAACAGTTGATGTGTGTTGAGGGTTCAGTTGATGAGTTGGATTTGGGTCTCGCAGTTTGTATCTCATTTTTAGGCCCAATTTCCGAGTATTTTCTATTCTTCGGTGTAATTCTCAAGTCCGAGGTACAAACTACGAACATCGAAGTGTTTTGGAAACCCAAATCCAAATCATGGTGTAAAGTCAGCTCACCTGGGGCTATAGTACGGGTAGAGTAGGGGCTATAAAATCCCCATCAAATGTGTGTACACATGCAAGGAGTGATGCCCATGCACAATGTGAGGCATGACGCTGTCTAGGTGGGGTGCTATTTTCGGTCTCATAGAGAAGCTATGGAAACCCATGTACGATGTGGGGCATGACGCTGTCTAGGTGGGGTGCTATTTTCGGTCTCATAGAGAAGCTGTCGAGGCCCATGCTCGATGTGAGGCATGACGCTGTCTAGGTGGGATGCTATTTTTGGTCTCATAGAGAAGCTAAGGACACCCGTGCACGATGTGAGGCATGACGCTGTCTAGGTGGGGTGCTATTTTCGGTCTCATAGAGAAGCTATGGACACCCATGCACGATGTGAGGCATGACGCTGTCTAGGTGGGGTGCTATTTTCGGTCTCATAGAGAAGCTATGGAAACCCATGCACGATGTGAGGCATGACGCTGTCTAGGTGGGGTGCTATTTTCGGTCTCATAGAGAAGCTATGGAAACCCATGCACGATGTGAGGCATGACGCTGTCTAGGTGGGGTGCTATTTTCGGTCTCACAGAGAAGCTGTCGAGGCCTGTGCACAATGTGTGGCAGGTCCAGGTGGGGTGCTATATTCGGTGTCATAGAGAAGCTATGGATGCACATGCACGATGTGTGGCATGACGCTGTTCAGGTGGGGTGTTTTACACGGTCTCATAGAGAAGCTATCGAGGCACATGCACAATGTGTGGCAGGTCCAGGTGGGGTGCTATTTTCGGTCTCATAGAGATGCTGTGGATGCCCATGCACTATGTGTGGCAGGTCCAGGTGGGGTGCTATATTCAGTCTCATAGAGGAGCTGTGGACGCCCATGCACGATGTGTGGTATGACGCTGTTGAGGAGGGGTGTAATGTTCGGTCTCATAGATATTCGGTCTCATAGAAAAGCTATGGATGCCCATGTACGATGTGTGTCATGACGCTGTCCAGGTGGGGTGTTATATTCGGTCTCGCAGATATACTATCGATGCACATGCACGTTGTGTGGCATAAGCTTGGTGCATGGTGTTCACTGTGCTGCGTGGTGTCATGCATGGGGCCTACCTAGATTGATATGGATCACATCTATGCTTGTGGGGTCATGTACACAACAGTGGAGACTTTCACTAATATTGAGCCTAACAAGTTGATAAGAGCTTTCGTTTCAGACAGGGGGTCTTTCGGTAGTGATCAGGTAGTGGTCAGGGATTTGGTGTCTTATAACGTTGTTCAAGGTTGGGCTCCTGGTAGAGACTGGGGAAGGCCCTAACAGTCGGCCCGGGGGGGCGGGGCCAAGATTTGAGTCTAATGGTAGCTAAAAGTTCGACCAAAACAGGGTCCCGGGTAGTGATTGCTACTGGTAGCGGGGAAGAAGCTCAGGAGTTGATCGTCATGTTGTAGGGTGGATGAATATTTTTGTATTTACAGCTACAAGCAGCAGCTTGTAGGCAGCTGCCTCAACACTCATGCAACTTTTGGGCTAAGCACAGGACTGAGGAGATGGCTACAGGCTTAACATGAGTATCACGACCCCTCGAAGTCCTGCTCTAATGGTGGAGACTATCTATAATTGATGTATAAGCATCACAGATTGGTTGATAAAAATGAATTAATTTACGTCGGAGTGTGGTTTTGACACACCTGCATTTGGCCAAACGCAACGTGTGTTTGTCGGTTTTAAGGCCAGTTGCTGGAGCAGTGCAGAAGGATGTTTCCACTGAATTAGGTGTTTCTCCACAACTATTTATGCTGTTCAATTCCCCCGGCTCATGTAAATAAGGTTCCTTTTTTGAGCGTTTTGGCCAGCCATCTTTCTAAAAACAATTGTGAACCAATGACGAAAAAACCCCGATGAGATGAACCCCAAGCAATTGTTTTATCGACTTTGGAGGGGGAGGCGTGATTAAATTCTACCAGGCCCAGATTTGATGGGGATTGCAATCTTGCAGGTTTAGACAGTTAGAACCAAGCCCAGTGTCGGCAGTTTTGCACCTATCCTTTACCGGGATGCAATCCAATTCGTCCCTCCATGCATATCAGTCCGCCTGGTCAACGCATGCGAGCTGAAAAATAGCGATTGAAATAGCCTTGTTCAGACTAGTTCGGATTCAGAGCTTCAAATTTGTGTATCTGAGTGGGCTGTTGCTTTGCAAATTACAATTAGCAGCCTCCTCAGGTGGTAATTTCATTTGCGTCATCAATCGCCAATTCGCAGCCTGCCGCCTGTCTTCGGATTATTTGAGAGATGCTCCAATGCCGAGTGTCATGCCGAAACCTGTTCCCTTCTCAGGCGGGGAATATGGTGAATGCGCGGGGGGGGGGGGGGGGGGGGGGGGGGGGGGGGGGGGGGGGTCCAACTTCCCGGCGGTTTCCCAATCGCCGGGAAGACCGGGAAAGGCACGCAGTACAATGTGTTTGACTCCTCTCCCCTCCCCCCCCCCCCCCCCCCCCCCCCACCCCCCCCCCCCCCCCCCCCAAGCCCCCATCATGGGGGCCTCACATGCATGGATTTTAATTCTGGCTTGTCTCACAACGTATCCATAGAGCTAACTGCATGTACGAATCTGTAAACGCTGCTCTGTGAGCTTCACCGCGCTCTCCAGTCTACTCCCTTTCCATCGATTTCGCAATGCATGCACCTTAGGTTTCTAGACTCCTGCGTTTCGCTGTAGAATAAGCTTGCGCTAATTGCAAGAGCCATCGCCATCAGCGAATCAGTGACCCAAAACCACGAGCAGATGGCAGAGAAAATCATTGAGTTTTTCAGCAACCCGTTCAGCAAGAAAGAGCGCGATGGGGATTCCAAAGGCACTGTTGAAGCCGAGAAGGAGCGATGGAAAAGCATGGCTGAGAGCCACGCCAAGAACCCGTCGGTCCAGCCAGGCGAAGGATCAGCTTTGCCACGGCAATCGTCACTACCAGCACCAGCCACCCCTCGCAGTGCTTCGCAGCAATCCCCAATTCCGGCTCAACAACAATTAGCAGCTACAAGCTCCCCAGCCGGCTCCATGGCTGACCGGCAGCATTTCGGGGCCGAGGAATGCCTCAAGAAGCTGCATAACCTGTGCATAGCGCTGCGTGCCACTAGCCCATCCGACATCCGCGCATTCCCGTTCGTCAACGATGCACAGCGCCATGTGCAGCTCTTGAAAGAAATGACCGACTCCATGGCCCCCCAGGAACGGGCACCGTGGCAAATGTAAGATTCCTCAGTTCTCCACGCCAAGCACTTAGGATGTCAGGCATGCCTTTACTTTATCTAGGCCACCGTTGTCCGACACCACATATCCCTGTGCATAGGTGGAATAGCAGCAGCTGCATGTGTGTGTGCGTGTCGGGGTACAAGTTGGTGCACATGCATCTGCATTAGTGTGCAAATGCACGAGTGTATGTGCTTGCAAGTGCATGAATGAGTTCACGTGCATGAGTGTGTGGGCATGCATGCTCTTGAGTGTGTGTGCATGGAGGGGCACAAGTGTCTGCACATGCAGTTGCATGAGTGTGTGTGCATGCAGCGACACAAGTGTTTTCACATGCAGGTGCACGGGTGTGCTGACATGCATGAGCATTGGCATGAACACCTGCAGGGGAATAAGTCCTATGCAGCGTCGCAAGCTATGCGGAAAATTGGCGGAGTTTGATGGCAACGGAACGAAAGGTGGCAACGATGGAGCTGACCGAAGCGAGTTAGTTACGCGACCGTTGGCTGACGTGTCGGGCTTCAAGTTTTTCGGTCAATCGGACAAATGGGTAAACATGGGGGCTCCCGCCCCCTTGAAGAGGGGACTCCGCCAAAAAAGTGTGTGCGCAGGCAGGGACAGAATAGCTTTCGCTCGCTGGTGCATTTGTGTGTGCACATGCAGGGACACAAGTATGTGCACATGCAGGGACACAAGTATGTGCACATGCAGAGACATGTGGGTAAGCACACGTATTTGCACATGGGTGGGCACAAGGGTATGCGCATGCTGCACAATTTATGGGAGTACGTGCAAAAGTTTCTTATTAGTTTGCCTATGTACAGCCAATTGCCTCAATCCTTAATAAATACTGCCAAACCAAACCAACTTCCAATTCATGCTGTCACTCAGTAACCTACATATAACTTGCGTAAACTTGTGTAACCTACATATTACCTGCTTATAACCTGCTTATAATATGCTCATATACCATGCATTTATATACGATTATAACCTGCATATTCATCTGCTTATAATATGCTCATATACCATGCAATTTATATACGATTATAACCTGCATATTCATCTGCTTATAATATGCTCATATACCATGCATTTATATACGATTACAACCTGCATATTCATCTGCTTATAATTCATGCTGTCACACAATAAATCAAATAATCCCAACACCAACTCATCTCGAATGTTCGCCTGCCCTATGCGCGCAGGCAGATAGAGGCTCTTGAGGATGAGGTGAAGGTTCAAACCAACAGAATCCTGACATCCTTGGTCCCTGATGTGACCGAGCACCCCTCAGCTTTACTACACAGCAGCACAGTGCCAGGTGAAGCTTCGTTGGCCCACTTCTTGAACTTGACCTTGAACTTGGTTACATAGCTTCAGCCAGCAATTTGGCTGCCCGCCGTCTTCGACAGTTAAAAAATACTACTTCTTTGGGTCAGGGGTTGAGCTGTTGCTTTTCGGATTTTCATCAACAATCGACAACCTTCTTAGATTGTACATCTATCATTGGCGGGCTTAGTGGATTATAGACACAGATATTTCCCAGGCTTGGTTGATTGTAGACACAAATATTTCCCAGGCTTGGTGGCTTGGGCTGTTGAGTTGGTCTCCGGGTGTTGGATGGATTCAGTCTAATGGACTCACTTGCGATTTCACATATTTTATCGATTTCACATATTTGTATGATTTCACAAATTTCATCGATTCCACAAATTTGTATCGATTTCACATAAATGTTACATTTCACATTATTTTGTTCGATTTCACATTTTTATCGATTTTTGTTGGCCTAATGAGAGTAGGGCTGATAAGGTGTCAGCGATAGCTGTCTGTTGCCTCACTGTCTCATTACTGTCTGCTATACCGGCCGGTCATTACCTTCGGACTATACCCTAAACCCCGGCACTTTCTTGTTGGCTGTGCTCTTCTCTTAGGCTTCATCCTCGACTCTCGTAATTTTTCTGTGTCTCTGGTCCCTTCAATCAGTGCTGTTGCTTCGTTGATATAAGGTGGCCTTAGCGTGTTGGTCTGTTATGAACAACTTAATTTGACATTTTATTCGTAGAGTGGGTTTGATCAACTCCAAAAGCTACAATGATCAAATACATTAGTTGGACATATAGCTAGGGACTGGCAAATCATATGATGTTGACCAAAGGCGTGTTAATATCATTTGATTTCGTACAAATTGCATCATAGGATATTGTATATAAATGGTAACTTTGGCGTAGTCAGACTGCCGGCATCATATGATGACATGATATTGTATGATATCATATTGCTGTCCTGTACATATGGCACCTGCAGGTAAGCCACTTGAAGTGTCTTAAGTTAACAAGTGTTGTGTTATATTGTTGTGCTGTGCTGCATTGTGCTGTATCATACTGGGATAAGGTGGGGTGGAGTAGGACGTGCTGGGCCTTGTTTTGCTCTTAAAGCTTAAAGCCCGGGTGGGGTGGCACTGGATAAACAAGTCCTCGCGGCGTCCCAAGGGACGCGGGAAATTGGCGGAGAATGTTGGCTATGGGAGCGACAGGTGGCAACGGAATCGAGTGCAGCGGACCAAAGCCAGGGTTAATGAGACAGTAAGGTCTAAAGGCTTCGTGTGGTCGGACGCACGGACAGACAGACAGACAACGCGGTGACCCTGAGCTCCAAAAAAAATCCGCAACCCACATCATGGGGCCCTAAAGGAGTGCCTTCCTCTTCTCTGTAAATAAATGAATAGATAAATAAATAAATGGTACTTCTTAGAACAAGGCATGAGGTTGAGGGAGCCAGCCCGTAAGCTTGCACTGGGTCAAACCACTAATTCTTCTCTGTATGCCTTACTGTAGCTTCTCTCACCACATCAAACAAACAAGCGATGGCTAAAAGAGCTGCTGGCTCACTGGGACAAACCAGAGTCGGGGGGCTCAACGCCAGGCTGGCTGCTGCAGGTGCTCCTCAGGGCACCCCCTTGGTCGGAATAGGGGGGCCCACCCAAGCTGTTGCAAACCCTGGTGATAACGATGATGACATGTTCAGGTACCGGTGCCCTCCCTCCCTCCCTCCATCAATCCGTCCATGGCAAACTCTCCTCCCAAGCCAGCCACTGCCCTTGCCGATACATCCCCCCCTCCACCAATCCATCCCAAACATACTCCTGCCCCTGCCCTAGCCCCTGCCTCTGCCCTTGACCCTACCCTTCCCCTACCCCTGCTCCTGCCCTTGCCCCTGTCCCTACCCCTACCAATTCACCCTCCCCTCCACTGACCCATCCTCCTGCCCCCCCCCCCCCCCCTTCCCCTTGCTGCATCCTAACTCCAGTGGGCTGTTCATAGCGGACACCTCTGCCCCTGCCCTGCCCTTGTCCTTTCCCTTGCCCTACTCCTTCCCCTGCCCTTGCCCTTGCCCTTGCCCTACTCCTTCCCCTGCCCTTGCCGCTGTTCCTGCCCTTGCCCCTGCTCCTGCCCTTGCCCCTGCTCTTGCCCCCGCCCCTGATCCTGCTTCTGCCCTTCCCCTGACCCTGCTTATGCCCCTGCCCTTGCATCTGCTCATGCCCCTGCCAATTCACCCACCCCTTCCCCTACCCTTCCCATGCTCCTGCCCTTGCCTTTGCTTCTGCCCCTGCCAATTTGCCCCTCCCTCCACTGACCCATCCTCCTGTTCCCCCCTTCCCCTTGCTGCCTCCTTACTCCAGTGGACTCTCCATAGCTGACATCTCTGTCCAAGCAGTTCCTCCCGTACCAACATACGCTCCTCAACCCCAAGTGCTTATCCAACCTAACCCAGCTGCCGTGGGGGGCATGGGGGGCATAGGAGGGATGGGACAGGGAATGGCCTTCCCCCAACCTGCGATAGCTACCTCCAATATACCGACAGTGGGTGTGCAACCTAACTCAGCACTCTCCATTGGAGTCGCTGCAACAGCGGCAAGTATTGGGGTGGCAGCAGGTGCTGTTGAGGTTGGCGTAGGTGGGCGGCGGCTGGTGAAAAAGAAGAAGAAAAACAGTGCCATAGGGTCTGAGAATGAGAACATGCAGGCAGCCTTAGCTAGGAGCCAGACCCAGGCGGCATCTCAGCTGTATCCAGTACGCTCAACAATTCAGCAGCAACAGCAGCAACAGCAGCAACCACAAACCATCTCCCAACCACATTCACTGCCGCCCCAAGCCCAGTCTCCACCTCCAACTTTTCCTATCGCCGGTCCTTCTCCCGCAGCAGAAAGTATGCCATGGTCGACAGGCGTTTCCCCGAGCACTGAGCCC
This sequence comes from Chlamydomonas sp. ICE-L, assembly GCA_013435795.1. Classification (NCBI taxonomy): domain Eukaryota; kingdom Viridiplantae; phylum Chlorophyta; class Chlorophyceae; order Chlamydomonadales; family Chlamydomonadaceae; genus Chlamydomonas; species Chlamydomonas sp. ICE-L. The sequence continues at coordinate 5,285,459 of JACBWV010000472.1, forward strand.
TCAGCTTCAGCCCCCGACTCACTTTCTTACCCTGCTGCCACGCCGCTTCCTTACCAGGTCACGCACCCTCCATCCCGTGCTTCTACCTCAGCAACCTCAAACACCGCACCAGGCCTTGGTCCATACCCGGCACCTCCTCCACCTCCTAACACTTCCACTGCCTCAGCCACTGCACCAGGCCAGGGTCTATACCCCGCAGCTCCTCCACCTTCTTACGCCTCAACCACCTCAACCACTGCACCAGGCCAGGGTCTATACCCTGCACCTCCTCCACCTAACACCTCCACTACCTCCACCACTGCGCCAGGCCAGGGTCTATACCCTGCATCTCCTCCACCTCCTTACCCCTCCCATACCTCAACCACCGCGCCGGGCCTTAGTCCGTACCCTGCATCACCTCCACCTCCTTACACCTCCAATACCTCAACCACCGCGCCGGGCCTTGGTCCGTACCCTGCATCACCTCCACCTCCTTACGCCTCCACTACCCCTACGACCGCGCCAGGCCAGGGTCTATACCCTGAAGCTCCTCCACCTCCTAACACCTCCACCACTGCACAACCCCAGGGTCCATACCCTGCTCCACCCCGACCTTTCATGCCCACCGCTATTGCTAGCACCAGCAGCTCAAACACGATGGCAACCAGCACCTTCTCCCCCGCACCTGCTGCTCTGGCTCCCAGTGCACCCCATCGCGATTCATCTAACTCATCCAGTGTCAGTAACTTCAACCCTATAGCATACAGTACCTACTCCACACTACCCCCTGCTGTGCCCCCCCCTGCTTCCCTTGTGAGTGCGCCAATATCTGATGCAGATCCCACAACTACTACAAGTGCAGTGCCGACAGCTTCTCATAAGAGTGCGCCAACAGCCTATGCAACTCCTACCACCGCCACCAACCCAACCACTACCAATGCTATGGCTGTCCACACGAATGACGGCGCGGGACAGGCTGCTTTGAGAAGATCTCATGTAGCTGAAACTATAGCTGTCTTTTCTGCTTTAAAATCGTCAGCTACAGTCGTGCCCCCACGATCAGTGGCGGCTGCCGCAGCAGCTGCAACAGCTGCCTCGCGGAGCCAAGCCAAACCAGGATCAGCAGCTAGCTCTGCTGTCTCTTCCACCTACACTAACACTAGCAGGCCTGGCAGAGGGCCAGCTAGCAGCACCGGCAGCAGAGCTGTTGGAAGGCCATCTAGCACCTCCACAGCCTCTGCCATCATATCCAAGGCTTTAGCCGCTCGAGCTGCAGCTGCAGCCAGCTCATCTAAACCACACCACCCACCACAAACAGCTACCCCCCCCAAGCCCCCCCTAGCATCAACACCCACAGTTTCAGAGACCACCGCCGATCTCCCCACCGACCTCACGCACAGTCCCTCAGCCTCGACAGACGTGGAAGGTCCCCAAGCTTATGCCTCTCACAAAGCAAATCCCCCTTACCAATCACATTCCCCGTGCAGCAGCATTCCCCAACCTGCAGCTGCCCCTCTTGATAGGTCCCCCCTCCCCAGCAGATCCTACCCCATGCGCCCCACCTCGGCTTGTAGCACCAGCAGCAGCAACCTCTTCTTTGCCCCCAAGATCATGAGCAGGGCTGGCTCCGTGTACAACCCGGATGCATCAGAACAGGGTTCGGTATTCAACGACGAGGCCGCCAGCCAGACGGCAGCGCAAGCCAGGCTGGCAGCAAGGGCGGCTGCTGCCATACAAGCACGACAGCGCTTGGCCTCCTCAGTAGCCACCTCCGCCGCCCGCAGTACGTCTGTCCCTTCAGACGCGCTGGCAGCCACTGCACCTGAGGTGACCTCGCTGGACGAGCTGCTCACGTACTTCTCAGCACACTGTACTGAGGGCCCGGCAGACAGCTGCTGCCAGGCCGCCATGAGGGCGGTCAGCCAGCTCAGCGAGCACCTGTCCAGGCTGGCGACTGAGTCCATGCAAAGGGAGCTGGACCTGATAGAGCAGCGCAGGGGGGTGTTGGTTGAGTCCGCTGCCCTGTCGGATTCGATCACGGACCTTGTAAAGCAGCAGGACCGAGCAGCGGAGCTTGAGGACTTCGAAAGTGCCGCTGCTCTGGAAGGTCAGCTCACATCCCTGTCTGCCAGGGTGGAAGCTCAGACAGAAGCTGCCGAGCAGCTGCGGCAGCAGGCCAAGCAGCAGTCCGTGGCCCGGCTTGAGGCCCTAGAGGCAGAGGCAGGTGGCTGGCAGGCCCTGTCCCGCTTTCTGTACAGCCTGAGGGACAGCAGGCGTGCAGAGGAGGGCGCCATGAACCGTGCTTTGGCTGATGACCTGGCGATGGCGGTAGCTGACCACGAAGACGCTGATTCAGCGCTGGTAGCAGTACAGGTGGAGTACGAGGCGCAGGTAGTTGAACTTTCAGCTGCTCAGATGACTGCGGAGCAGAGACACGCTGATGTCAATGCTGAGGCTCTTAAGGAGAGGGACCAATTGATTGCGAGGCGAGGCTCCTTGCAGGTAAGGGTGGAGGGTTTAGGATTGTAGGTTTTATGGAGACGAAGCCTGACACGTCAGCCAACAGTCTCGTAAAAAACTGGCTACGGTCCGCTCGATTGCGTTGCTAACACTATCCGCCAATTTTCCGCGTCGCTTGCGACGCTGCCTAGGACTTGTTACATAATCGGTTACGTGTTTCGGTCGGTTGTGTGGGGTGTAGGGTTGGGGTGCGTGTGGGGTGGGGGGGCGGTTGGGGTGTGTGTGGGGGGGGAGGGTGTGTGTGGGGGGGGGGGGAGTCGGTCCTTCCAAGGGGCTCCTGCAGGTAAGGAGCTTCTTGAACTAGTTTCCTTCAAACGTGAGCTTGATTACATGGTGGGCCCCAGCCTGCTAAGGCTACTTGAACTTGGTTACATGGCTCCAGCCAGCAATTTGGCTGCTTGCCGTACCCCCCCCCCCCCCCCCCCCCCTCCCCTCCCCTGCTTCCTTATCTTCTATTCCCCTGTGTCCTTGTGCGAGCGCAGAGGGAGGTGCAGGAGCTGCGTGCTATCCTTGCGCAGCGGGAGTCAGACCTTGGTACCACCACTCGTCTGCTGACATCAACAGAAAGCAACATCAAGTGCTTGTCTACCTCCTTTGCCCCTCAAGTGGCGTCTCTGGAGAGGAGCAAGAGGAGGCTCGCATCATACCGTGTGAAGCTTGAACAGCAGGTACCATATGCTCTGTATATGTATGTTACTGTACGTATGCATGTATGTATGCTGTGTTATTGAACTCTATTGAACTGCAACTGAACGCAAGTTACAGGATAAAAAATATTCAGAGCTTTTGCCTTAGTTCAGTGTTTGAACAGCTACTGTATAGAACTGTAACTGAACGCATGTCACAGGGACGTGTGAGCAGCAATATTCGAAGCTTTAATGCTCATACTGATACTGATATTGATAATACCAATAATACCAATAATACCAATATTGCGAATGCCTTTTGTTTAGTGTTTGAACAGCTACTGCAGTGGACTGTAAGTGATCGCAAGTTACAGGGACGCACTAAGAAGCACTAAAAAAACACTAAAAGGCTGTCTCTGAAGGAGGCCTAAAACCACAAAGATAGAAAACGCCACTTTCAGATTTGGGCAAATAAACAGGGACGCATGAGCAGCAAGAGACTCCCCTTGTCTGGCAGTGTGCATACCCTCGGCAATCCCAAGCGACACAATCCGATGTAGACCAAGCTAATCCAAAGAACACCGGACCAAAGCAAACAGTATCAAACCAGACTATGCTTTAGGATATCCAACTAAAACTATCAACTCCAGACCAAACCAGGCCTTCGTAACCAATCCAAACATTCTTCCGCATCCAATCCAATCCAAACCAGTCCAAACCAGTCCACACCAAACCAAACATTCTTCCGCATCCGATAGAATCCAAACCAGTCCAAACCAGTCCACACCATACCAAACATTCTTCCGTATCCAATAGAATCCAAACCGTCCAAACCAGTCCAGACCAGTCCACACCATACCCTTTGAAGGCTGTTGAGCTGGCCGAAAGCCACCCCCGTCTCGACTCCCAAGCAGCCTCCGCAGCTTGTCACCAAAGCTCAGCCCTCAACAAGCTAATCTAAACCAAACCAGTCCAAACCAGTCCAAACTAATCCACATCCTTTGAAGGCTGTTGAGCTGGCCATCAGCCGCTCCCTTCTCGACTCCCAAGCAGCCTCTGCAGCTTGTCACCAAAGATCAGCCCTCAACAAGCTAATCCAAACTAAACTAATCCAAGCCTGTGTCCCTATTAGATCCAATCCAAACAAATCCCAGCCAATCCAAACCAGTCCAAACTAATCCACACCAATCCCTTTGAAGGCTGTTGAGCTGGCCAACAGCCGCTCCCTACTCGAGTCCCAAGCAGCCTCCGCCGCTCGACACCAAAGCTCAGCTCTCAACAAACTGGACGACATAGAAGCGGCAGCTCAGCAGAGTGCCTCACGCGCTGCTCTGGTTCAACAGCAGATGGAGGAGGAGGCTGGTGCACTGGGACGGCGAGAGGCACTGAATCAGGCAGCGGAGGATGCAGAGGAGAGGCTAGGGGCACTGACCAGATGCATGGCAGATGCATCCAACGGGCTCCAGGAGCTTGAGACAAGGCACCGACAGTAAGTCGCCAGCCTTTCACTGTTTTTTTTACGATGCCTTGTCATTTTGTCGCTGCATGGCGCTGCATGGGTTTGGCTAAATTAGTCTGAAGTGCCCCCCACCCCACCCCACCCCCACCCCAGGCTCTGCGATCCACGGGGTGTGGGTGGGGTGGGGTGGGGTGTGGGGGGAGCGCATCACACTGAGGTAGCACGGAGTTGCTCAATTTGCGACGCGTTGCACACGAAAAAACAGTGCCGCTTTTGCATAGATGTGGTTCCTGGAGGTGGATACAAAAAGTCAAGCTTGAAGAAAAGACAATTATATTTGTAAGGTTTATACGAGGGTAGTGTTCATGGGTGTGTGAGTAGTGGTCATGGGTGTGTAGTTGTGGGTGGGTGGTGGTCGTGTAGGTTTGGGTGGGTGGCGGAGTGGATTGGGGTGGGGTGTGGGGTAATGTGGGCCAACCTCTCAAGCATACCGATAACTCATGCAAATGTGTTATCAGCTTCCCCATCGGTCACACTCGCCTCCCCAATTTGGTTTTCCAGGCTACAGCAAGAGCTTGAATCAGTGCAGGAGGGCGGCGCTGCTACGATAAGGATTATACCTGATCTTGACGATAGGAAGAGAGAAGCTGCTGCTAGAAAAGACTTCAAGGTGCGTGTCACACGGCTAGTATGTATTGTTTTACAGTCCAGGGGTAGCCAATTAGGCTTAAGGGACTTGCCAAATAGGCTCAAGGGACTTGCCCAACCTAAAAAACAGGAAAGGGGGTTGATAAAACAAGCACTGGGGAACTGAACACCAACAAATTGTAAATGACGGCTGCCGCTATGGATGACTCCAAGGAGCGTGTTACGGGTAGGGACTGGCATTTCATATGATGTTGACCAAAGGCGAGTATTATATTGTATGATATTATACAAATTGCATGATATTGTATACAAATGTTGCTTTAGCCTAGTCAGACCTCCGGCATCATACAATATCATATACTTATTTGATATCAGATCGCCGTTCCCTAGTTACAGGGCTGCAAAAATGTACACAAAGGCACGGCTGAGGCAAGGCCATTGTTTAGTTGCTCACCTGTCCATCTACACTACTACGTACATGTCGGCTTGCAGGCATGCCTTCGTACCTGCCCACCCTCCCACCTGCCTACTTACCCATAGGCAGACAGATAGGCACAAACAGACTGACAGATACACAGGCAGACAAATGGGCACACACACAAACAGACAGATACTCAGACAGATTGACACACACAAGCACACATATACACAGACAGATACACACACACAAACAGACAGATGCACAGACAGATAGATAGACACAACCAAACAGACAGATACACAGACAGATACGCAAAGAAACACACAAACAGACAGACAGAAAGTCAGACAGCTGAACACACAAACAGACACATGCTCACAAGCAGACAGACAGACAGGCAGAGAGACACCGACACGTACAGGCAGATACACAGACAGGCAGACAGACCAACATACAAGCATACTTGTGCCTTTCAGGAAGCAGCACATCTGAGTGCTGAAATGAAGTCCCTGGAGTTGCAGGCAACTCAGTTTGCTCATCAGGAAGAAGCGCTGCATGCTGAGCTGGAGATGATACTTGCTGAGCAAGCAAGGAGGGAGGCAGAACTCTCTGACCTGTCACTGGCTACTCCGGAGATACAAGTGGAGGCTGCCAAGGCAAAGTTCAGGTGAGGCTAGGTTTGATGTTGCGTCCCAAGCCTGAACACGGCATTTGTGTGAGTGGAGGTGGCTTGAGTGGGTGTGGGTGTGTGGGTGGGGTAATAGTGGCTGAGTAAAACTGCTGCCCTGCACTGGTCATCCCCTGAGATGCAAGAAAGGCTGCTAAGGCAAAGTTCAGGTGAGACTAGGTTGAATGTTGCGTCCCAAGCCTGTACATAGCACTTGTGTGACTGGAGGTGGTTTGATTGGGGGGGGGTGAGAGTGTGGGTGCATGTGCGTTTGTGAGCGGGGGGGGGGGGGGGGGGGGGGGGGGGGGGTAATGGTGGCTGAGTGCAACTGCCGCCTTCCACTGGTTACCCTTGGAGATAGAAGTGGATTCTGCCAAGGCAAAGTTGAGGCTGGGTTGAAGCTAGGTTAGGTTATGGGGTGCCAAGCCTGCACACGGCATTTGTGTGATGAGTGAAGGTGGTTTGTGTGTGTGTGTGTGTGGGGGGGGGGGGGGGGGGGGGGGGGGGGGGGGGGGGGGTAATGGTGGCTGGGTGCAACTGCCGCCTTGCACTGGTTACCCTAGGAGATACAAGTTGAGGCTGCCAAGGCAAAGTTGAGGCTGGATTGAAGCTAAGTTCAGGCTAGGTTGGGCTATGGGGTGCCAAGCCTCCACACGGCATTTGTGTGATTGGAGGTGGTTTGGGGGCGGGGGAGGGGGGAGGGGAGGTGGTGTCTGAGTACCACAGCTGAGTACTACTGATCATGGATGCACTACACTAGCATCCTGCCATAAAATTGACCCGTAGGCAAAATGCGCCTCTATCCAGTCTTGGCATTGTTTTGCTATATTTATATAACGATGTTCCTGCTGCACTACACTAGCACCCATGATTAGGACCCCAAGGAGTAGTCGGGAAAAAAAATTATAGCCATTCGTTTTTTTATTGAATATTTAATTTTCGATTTATTTGAAAAATAAAATGCAGCAGGGATGACCCTCGCTATTTACCACTTACCCTCGCTATTCAGACCATTCCCCTCTTGCTATTCACATCACTTTCCCCTCGCTATCCAGGCATGTCCACAGCTTCTTCCCAGCTTCTCACCCAGCTCCCGCCAACCACCACCAACACCACCAATACCAGCCACCAACCACCCACCGCCAACACCCACCACCAGCACTCACCCACCCACACATGTCGATGTGCTTCAGGTACCTGGCATTTGTGACCGAGCTGAGGCGGCGGCAGCTGGAGGCAGCTGTTGTAGCAGACCGTTTCGTCGAGGCCCAGATGCTGCAAAGCACGCTCGACCTGGAGCTGGCCCAGTTGCATGATCTAGAGACCACCTGGGGGCTCACTGCCAGGGATGCGGAGGACTCGTATGAGATGACAGAGGACCCTTCCTCATGCTACCGCCAAGATGAGGCTGAGGATGGGCAAGATGGGATTCCGGAGGTCAGCTCTTTACACTATGATGCTCACCCTACCCTAGACAGAGGGCCAGAGGATCGGCAGTGTGGGAAGGCTGAGGTCATCTCTTTGCACTGCGATCGTCACGTTGCTCTATTTGGGAGATCAGATGGTGGGGAGGATCAGATGCCAGAGGCCAGCTCTTTCCGCTATGATCCTCAAGTTGCACTTGATGGAGAACCAGAAGATGGGCATGATGGGATGGCGGAGTTCAGCTCTGTACACTACGATGCTCATGTTGCGCTAAATGGCGGACCAGAGGTCACCGCACGCTACCCTGAGGATGCTGACGGGATGGCGCAGGCCCCCTCCTCTTCATACAGCCAGAGAGACGGCGGGGATGCAGATGGGATGCTAGAGGTCTCCTCCTCACGCTCCCATGCTGATAATGATCAGAACGGAATGGCACACGTCTCCTCTACACACCACCCTGAAGACTGGAGTTCAGAGCCCCCATCATCACAATATCCTGGAGATGATCAGGATGGTATGTTGATGGCATTCTCTTCATTCAAACCTCAGGATCAGAGTTCAGAGCCCCCATCACCACAATATCCTGGGGATGATCAGGATGGGATGCCAAAGGAATTCTCTTCATTCATCCCTCAGGATCAGAGTTCAGAGCCTCCATCATCACAATATCCTGAGGATTTCCAAAATGGGGTGCCACAGGTGTCCTCTTCCCACTCTCCTGAGCATGCCCGGGATGGGATCCCTGAGCCCACACCCTCATACTATAATCCAGCAACAAAGGCTGCAGGTGGGGAGTTATTGACCCCCTCCTGGTAACTGCCTGTGTTTGATCTTGAATTTTGAACATGCACATTGTAACAAGGTTGGACCTTGCAGCAGCCTGGGGCACATGCCCTTTGCAGTGGTAGCTCACAGTTGAAGGGAGCAGCCCAGTCTCCACATCCAGGGGTGATAACTAGATCAGAGAATCAGTTGGTGCGCCTCTTGTGAGTGGACGCCCCAATTTGTTGCTTGCTAAGTATTCAGGGGTGATAAGTACGGTCGAATCGTGAACATAGCATCGAATGGGGAGAAGAAGAGAAGGCGAAGCGAAGCAGCAGGTCGATGAGAATGAATCAGGGACGCCCCTGCATTGTGCATCCAGATCGATCATCGTCGCTGTGTACGGGACTCCTGGACCACAGAAAGTGTTGGACGATGGTTTTTGCCACCGTTTTTAAGATATGCCTGGGGCAGTCTGGCCTACCTGTAAAAATGAAACAACCTTTCATCCAGGTAAAAGCTCAGACGTTGTATTGACTGGAGATATCGAGACTGATCAGACAACATAAGGTCGTTGGATGATTCTCCTTAGTTCGTTTTGATTCTCGGATATGCAAGACGGATTTTTGCCAGTCGCTTTCTGCTAAAGCATCTCTTGATTATATTTTCTGCACTGTGCAAACTTGCCGATTGAAGACAGCGTTTTCTTCTGTACAGTATTACAACCAGCGGGTCCGCACTTCCGCAGCCTTGTAATCTAACCCTTGGGAGTTCAGGAGTTCAGAATGACTGACAGAGAGGTAGGCGAAAGTTGATTCGTGTGGTACTCATCAAGGGGATTAATTGAATCACGGGACTGGTATTTTTGAACTCTTTTTGAGGTATTTGTAATTTATGCCCGACGCATTCGCAATACCGATATGATAGGCATTCAGCGATGCTGAATGGCACCCGTTCTTTCTCAATCCTCAGGAGGTTCAATACCAGTATGCATAACCGTACACGTGGGATGTAGAAACATGCCTAAGTTGAGATAACAGAGTGTTCATTACAGTCTAAGAGCAGCCTATCAAGCTCAAGGAAGTAAGAAACTTGCCCAACCTCTTCACTACCGTATCATAATTCAAAAATGATTCCGCAAACGGTCAAACGGAGGATACCGGTGCTGATGAAAGTCTGTATACAATGGAGGCATGGGGTCTGAGCATAATGAAGCATGAACATGCTTGAAAAATCCCCTCACTTACTTAGCTCTATATATATATATACCAGCATAGCTACAAGCCTGGTATGTTGCAAAGAGTGGGAGAAAAACCTTCTCTTAAGTTTGCCCCGGAAGAAAATTTGCGGGTAGACCTAAAAAAAGCCAACTTCTGAAAATTGCGTATCTTCAAAAAGTGAGAAAACAGCCCGATGGGCTGAAAACAAAATTGCGGTCACCCCATAAGGCCACAACAGTTCTAGTGGCCTTTGCCATACCCTATAAAACAGGGGACTTCATCTAGTCATTTTGGGTTGCTTTAAAAGCGCAACTGCCACATTTTGGGTCGCGCTTTTGACTCAACTGAAAACGAAAATCTGAGCGCTGCGCCGAGAGGGGGTTTAAAATTTTGCTTCAATCGCGCAGTCGGGCTCTAAGAACCTTGCGCAGTTGCGCGCTAGCGCGTGTTGTGTACCGTAGTACCCTGCTGAAAACAATTCGGAGCAAAACTTTAACATGGTTGCGTGGCTCCATCCATACATTTTGCTGCTCGCCGTCTTCAGGAGTAAAATAAATTGCCGGGGGAAATCTTAACGGTATCAATACAATCAAAAGTCTATCAAAGATCTAAGCATTCTTATAAAATATATACTTGATCCAAAAAACAAAGCACAAGAAGTTGTAATGGCTCTCAGGTAACCAAGATTTAATTTGAATTCGAACTGTAGCATTCGAATCTAGATTGGATTTGTTTGATTACATGGTCTATTTGCATGCAGGCTGCTCTCCGCAGTCAGCTGGCTGAGGAAAGCTGGCTAGTATACACGCTACCACTAACTACACCACACTCTTGAGAACATAATGCAATTGCATAGTGTCATCTTGGGCTTGTCTTGGACTCTAAAGACCATGGCAGGGAGCTTGCCTGCCTTGGTCAAAAGGGGTAGTCCGATAGTATTGCACGTTCGTTTTGTCGTGGGTCGGTGTCTCTTACTCTTTTGTAGGAGTGGCAACACCATTTGGACTGAATCCACGGTGCCGCAGGTTTGTCGGGGGACACACCTTCTAGAGTAAAATTCCTGCCATAAAAATGGGAGACGAATGGATTTCTACCAATGACAATGTAACGGCAATTAATTAATTAAGTAATTAATTAATTTTATTACTCATCAACCTTTAATTGTTTAATCGGCCTTTTGACCTGTCTAATTAGACAATTAAATTACATGTTCAGGTATTAGATGGCATGTGTATTGAAAGGATTTTCACCCCATGAAGTGGGACCTCGTACACAAACCAGGGCCCACCGAGGATTCAGAAATAGCCTCATGAGTTGAACTTCCCGAAGAGCACTAGGACTACTCGTACGTCTCGTCGCCAGTTGTGCGGCCAGAGATCGGAGAAGGGGGCTCTCTTGGCCAGGGATCGGGGAAGGGCTCTTTTGCCTGACAGCGGGCACTCGGGCAGGTCCTGCGATGACGCGGCTATCGAGTCGATGTTGATTGCACAATGCTCGTGTCGACGACTGCGCTGGACGACATCTCGATCACGATGTCAACCTCCTAATGTCAACTTCGTACCGAAACGCCTCCCTGCCAAGACGGATTCGGCCAGGGCCTGAGGGGATTCGGTCCACGCTGTCACGCAGGGTCCCGCTGCCTGCAGGCATGCCTGCTGCTGCTGCTTTCGTGCTTCGGAGAAAAACGTTCCGGTAACGTCGGCCAACCGCTATTGGTACCGATCACCCGCGCCTGCCCCCCCCCCCCCCCCCCCCCCCCCCCCTTGAGCGAGGGCGTGGCAGAGGAAACCAACAAGTGTCACAACCCCTCCAATTCGACATTCCAACAATTAATTAATTCCAACTAATCTCTCCTCTTTCCCTCTAACCCTTCATTTCCGCCCCCAACTCCTCTCCCACTCGCCCCCCGCTTACCTAACAGTGCCGCTGATCACTAACCCCCCAGACTCCTCCAAAGTTCCCAAACCTCGGAGACCTTCACACCCGGAAGCCTTCCAACCCCTGCCGAGCGCCAGCATCTATGACGACACTTACAGCGCAGCTGACCTCAACCACGTCCCAGCAGAAAACAGGGACGTACACGGCGCACCTTCAGCCTACGAAAAGCGCGCTCCACATGCCCCAGCCCGGACTGCTCAGCCACGCGGGAAGTAGGTCGTCCTTGAACGGCAGCGAGCCACAGTCGCCTAGGTGAGGCCCCTAGCTCATCAAGTTGTCTTGTCAGCCCCAGAGGGCCCATCGAGATGTGTGTGTGTGTGACCAACATTCGTGCGTGTGGCCAGGAATCGAAAGAAGGTGAGTAGCCAAGAGTTGGCTGAAAACCCACAGCATGATTCTCCTTCTCCCGAGTGGTGAGACAGCATGTGTGTGTGTTGAGGTCCTGGAGGAGTTCAGATGGGCTTGCAGGGTGTTGTGCTATACTAGGGTGCTGTTCTTCCCTGAATGAAATGATTGGTCCACTGCATGTTGTTTTGTTGTTGTTTTGCTGTTGTTTGTTTGTTACAGCCCAGGGGTGGCCAAATAGGCTCAAGGGACATAACCAACATTGAAAACCGTAACTCTATACTGCATCTCTACAGACCTTAGGTGTTTGAGGTAGATGTATAAATGTCCAGTGGTTGGTTCATATGTTTCCTATGGCGCCTACTCCCTCGTTCCGAGTAGGACAGGCTCCACCACATCACATCTAATCCTCCCAGTCTAGGATTAGTGAAGGGAGACCCACCTTATGAGGCAAAAATCCTTTTTGCAACAAACAAAAACCTGTGGTGTGTGAGGTAGAATGAATGGAAAACCACCACTGGTCTCAAAAGAGCATACGCCTAAAATAACCACAATCACAAACGATACACCTGGGTCCAAAATACAAAATTAAATTTCCAGAAAAATGTTCCAAAAAAGTAATTTGTTCCAATCTTATTGCCTAATTAATTTGGGGCCAATCTGACAAAGTTGATTTCGTCTCTGAACAGCACTGCCTAGGGTAAGGGTGGTCACCAAGGCAAAGCGTATTTTTGATCACCTCAAGATTATCATGACAAGTTAGACAATTCTAGATCGCTAACCCAGACTGGGAGGGAGGCCCAAAGTTGTTTGAAAGGCTTTTCCCACTAGGTGGTGGGACCCCTTACACAATCCACTAACCAGTCCATGAAAGGCGTTTCTGTGCATTTTTTGTGCATTTGTGTGCATTTGTGTGCATCCCTGTGGGGATCAAGTGAGTGTTACAGTCCAGAGGTAATCAGCTTGGCTTGAAGAAGGGGCATAATATTGTGTGTGTGCGTGTTTTTATGTCATTGTGTGTGTGTGTGTTTGTGTGTTTGTGTGTGTGTGTGTGTGTGTGTGTGTGTGTGTGTGTGTGTGTGTGTGTGTGTGCGTGTTTCTGTCATTGCGTGTTTCTGTCATTGCGTGTGAGTGCGTGAGTGTGCGTGTGTGCGGGTGTGCGGTTGACTGTGAGCCTTGGCTTGATTACTCCACGGGGTTCGGGGGGCAGCGCGTCGCACTGGGGTTGCACTGAGTCGCTCGAATTGCGACGCGTCACACCAAAAAACAGTGGGCCTAGTATTTCTTCTGGTCCCTGAGCATTGAACTTGTGATTTTTTTGTGATGCCATGTGTGATGCCAAGTGTGAGGCACCAAACTTTTTTGTGTGATGCCATGTGTGATGCCATGTGGGGCATTCATGTGTGACACCAACATCCCAAATAACTAGGGACCGGCATGTCATATGATGTTGACCAAAGGCGAGTATGATATCATATGATATCGTACAAATTGCATAATATGATATTGTATATAAATGGTAACTTTAGCTTCGTCAGACTGCCGGCATCATATGATATTGTATATAAATGGTAACTTTAGCTTCGTCAGACTGCCGGCATCATATGATATTGAATATAAATGGTAACTTTAGCTTCGTCAGACTGCCGGCATCAAATGATATTGTATATAAATGGTAACTTTAGCTTAGTCAGACTGCCGGCATCATATGATATTGTATATAAATGGTAACTTTAGCTTCGTCAGACTGCCGGCATCATATGATATCATCTGATGACATGATATCATATGAAGACATGATATCACTGATGACATGATATCACATGATGACATGATATCATATGATACCATATTGCCGCTCCCTACAAATAACTCATTACCGTACCTCATGTGGACTTCATGATAGGAGCTGAGGTGTGTGTGTTTCTACAGTCTAGCTGGTAAAGGAGTATTCAAATAGGCTAAATTGACTTGCCCAACCTCAATATTAGGAAGGGCTGTATACAAAACAAGTACAAGTGAACTGAACCCCAACAAAGCGTAAACGACGGGGGCCCGGAGCTCGTGCTATGCAGATGATTTAACTGTGGTGTGGCATTTAAGTATATGGGGTCCAGCATTCAGGCAAATCATCTTAGATGCAGTAGCACTGTTTCTTCTGGGGGCTACACATGGCAGCTTCCACCCAGCTCCATTTGCCATCCTCTGGGTCAAGCCCAAAGCTGTCAGCTGCATTGGAATGCCCATCCTGTCATCTTGAAGACGCACTAGGCAGCTTCAGGCTTGGCTCAAGGACAGGGAAAGAGAGATGTCTAAAGGCTGCGAGGCTCCCACCCCACATCCACCCACCCACCTACCCCTTCACTCACCCATACATACCACCCATACCCACCCATACACCCACTCATACCCTTCCACCCATAAACCCATCCATGCCACCCATATCCACCCACCCATACCCATTCACCCACCCATTCACCCATACACCCACACTCATACCCACCCATTCACCTAAACCCATACCCACCCAGTAACTAGCCCTAAAAAGAAAAAGTGTGAAGAACCTTGCTGTGCTAGACCTTGTTGTGCTTGCATGTTGGCTGACGTCGGTGGGGGGTTATCCGTATGGTGGACAGCAGACGGGAATGGGCCGGGCTGTCTGTAAAGCACGTTTGAAAGAGATTCTTAGTGTAGCAGGATAGCCTGCTATGAGTCTATATCTCTGGTATATATACCTTAGATTCAGTATCTTGAAAGCAATACACTCATCTGTGTCAGCAAGTGTGGATTACTGAGCATTTCTGCAGAAGATATTTACATGCTATACTCAATAACTCGATAGAGGCCAAGCAGCTCTACTTGTTAGTTCCGGAGTATTGAGATTGCAGAGAACACGGAGACAGATCGCTAGGATGCGTTACAAGATGAGCAGACGGCGTGGAAGCCGACTGTAGAAGGAAACGATAGTACCGCAGATGGTACTGCGTGGCAAGGCACGTGGCCCTAGCTGGCAACGGCACTGGTCAGAGCAAGGCAGGGGCTAAGCACTGGCTTCTCTGAGCCACTCTAGAAACGGCATGAAAGCCGAACTATAACACTACTAGTACGGTGCTGGAAGCTCTACCGATCGTACGGTAGATTATCCAGCACTACATGGGATATCGTGAGTCATCCCATGGGATACCCTACAGATCGTACTATAGGGTATCCAGCACTACACGGGATGACATGAATTATCCTACAACAATTTCTGGTGTGCATGTGATGCAGTGATGTGAGAGTGCGTGCATGGCTATTCTTTTCGGTGTTTCCTTGCAGCTTCTGGGCAGCTCCCTGAGTCAGCTGATTAAGTACACTGAAGGATTATGGCAGTGCTGAAAAGCTGATTATGTCAGCTTCCAGGTGCATTAGGTTGAGCTAGGTTTGGCTGCAGCAGCAAGGCAGGGGAGCTGCGTAGAAGCAGCTGTTTATAGGGGGGGGGGGGGGGGAAGCAGTGAGTGCATGGGCGATCAATGTAGTGAAGCATAGTGATCAATATCAATATAGTGAAGCATTCAACCATGATGGTTCAACCATCTGCATGCTCCACATGCCTGTAATACCAACATCGAGTTTGTGAACAACAACCTACATGTGGTCAAAAGTGGTAGTGGTGGATGTTCTTTTGGTCGAGGGTCAGTATCTCCCGTCGACCTGAAGTGCGTCTACTCTTTTGTAGGAGTGGCAACGCCATTCAAACTGAATCCTCGGTGTTGCTGGTTTGTGTCCGGAGACCCACCTCCTGGGGTGGAATACCTTTCACTGCTAGAAAAAATGTGGATGAGAACTGCTATATTGTTCTGCATCTACCTATTGTTCTGCATTGTATTCATCCTAAACCCTTAACCTCTAATCCTAAACCCTAAACTCTAAACCCTAAACCCCAAACTGCTATACTGTTCTGCGGCTTTCTTTTATTCTGCATTGTACTCGTGACCACTTCCCTTCATGAGTAAGGCAAGTGGTCATGAGAGGAGCTGAATATATCAGTTTGCCTTTTGCACCATCCTCACTTCCCCTGGTCGCCTCACCCCATAAGACTTGGGGCCAAACATGTGGACGCCAAAACAAGTAGTTGCAGATCTGCAAAATATCATAGAACACTAAACAGGTATGAAAACATGTAGATATCCCCCAGAGCCACTCCAAACATACCCCACCCCACCCCACCTCCTTGCAGTGGGCTTACCCTGTGGGATTATCCTGCCCATGTTTTCACCCACACACTTCACGGCTTGATATCTCTTTCTAATCGTTTAGACCGTTGATTGGCTGGGCAAAGCCTGCTTTTTGTTTTAGCCCCCCTAGGACCCTCCAGGGTCCCGGGGCTGAAGCCTACAGTTCCACCCGTGTCTGTCTGTCTCAGTCTCTGTCTGCCTGCCTGTCTCTGTTTGACCGATTCCGACCACCTCTGCACCCATACATTTGGCTCATAGTTGACGTGTGCATGAATATAGTTATCAGCATCGCAGTGGCCAAGAGCCTTCGCAAAAATTGTTAAACATTTTGTATCTATTCCGCTAAGGAATGCTCGTGTGGCTACTAGCTACTCACTTTGCCTTCCGCCCCCCTGCCCTGCCCGTGACTGCTAAAGCGTTTTCCGTGTCGCGTGCGACACGCGCTTAGAACTAGTCGTGAAGGCGCACCGTTTGCCCGTGATCTGTCAAATTGACAGAGTAGTTAGTTGACAGCAGGGCTGCTTTTGATTGATTGGTGTAACCAGGGGATTCCATGGCACATTCGCGAATAAGTGTAAGATGCGACATGTTTGATGCCTTCAGACTGCAACGGGTCGGAAGGAATGGGTGCATAAACAAAAGGCTGCAATGCACATTGCTAAGCTAACATCGCATCTCTCGTATCAAATAACGCGTTCAATATACAAAAAGACGACCGTGCAACTTGTTATAATAACGATCAGAAACGCCAACAGTTAGATAAAGAGTATTCCTATCGTGCAACGCTTTGAGAGCTGGTTCCACTTTACGCCGGCTCGGTAACAACTAGCTCAGAAGACATTCCGGGGAATCAATTCCCAGCTTCCGTCGACTAACGTGCACAATTGTGGAACCACGCACTTGTCGCAACATCGATGGCAGTCACGACTGCAGTCATCGACTCATCGGCTCCTGCTCGGCATAGCTTCCACGTCCATGGGGAACACCCACACCTGGTACCGTGGGCGCGTTCGAGCTGTGTTAACATCCCCGGGTACGTCTTGCGTGCTCCGGAAGTGGGTTTCGGAACAACTTTTCGACGTCTATATGTCTACCGCACTCAACTGGGGGGGCAGTCTCGGAAGTCCGCCAGCCTACTCCCAGACAGGGTTATTTTTAAGGAATGGACCCAGTGTCCGTATGTAGCACCATGGTGCTCCTAGTAGCCTTTGGGGTGCCACGAGGAGCTTTTTAGCCCCCCCAAAGCACCCACACAAGGCTCTAACGTAGCACCCCCAAAACATGAAGGTACTTAATTTAGCACTTGTGTTACAAGTAGCACCTTAAATAAAACCCTGCTCCCGGGTCTCTCATTTGTCACTACAAACCTAACACAAACTGTCGCCAACTTCGGCCTGTCCCATACAAACCCATTACGACACATCTTTGGGTTCAGTTCATAAATGCTTTTAGCCCTTCCTGTCACTGTTGGGCAAGTTTCTTTAGCTTATTGGGCCTGCCACTACCGAGAAATGGACAAAAACATAATGCTTTCTGTTTCTTTTTTTTTACCTCTTCTACCGTCCCCTTTCTTCCCCCTTTTCCCCCCCTGCAATTTCTTCGTTCCTCCCTCCTTTTGTCTCGCTCCCCTTCTTCTTGCTCCTCTTTTTTTCTGGGCCTCCCTTTTTTCTCCCCGTCTACTCTCACCACGCTCTACTTTTTCGTTTCTTCCTTTTTCTTTCTAGTCCTTTTTTTTTTTCCCCATCTCTCTTTCTTTTCCTTATTCGCTTCGTATGTTCGTCCCCCTGTTATTTCTATCTTCTTGGCCTCTCTCTTGAGTCCTTTATCTCTTTTTCTTTTTTTTATCTTTCCCCTCTTTCTCTTTCAACCCGCTTCCTCTCCTCTCTCAACTTCTCCCTACTTCCTCCTTCTTTTCTTTCCATTTTTTGTCACACACCCCCCCCTCCCCCACCCACCCCCCCCCCCCCCCACCAACACCCCCACCCCACCCCCCCACCCCCCCCCCCCCCCCCCCCTTCCCGCCCCCACCCACCCACCGCCCCATCCCCCCCCCCCCCCCCACCCCCTCACCCCCCAACCTCCCCCCCCCCCCCAACACCCTCCCAAACCCCCCCCCCCTCTCTCTCTTCTTCTCCTCTTTCTTTTTTTCTCTCCTTTTCTTCTTTTCACCTCCCCCCCCCTCTCCCCCCCCCCCCCACCCCCCCTCCCCTACCCACCATCTCCCCAACTCCCCATTTCCCCCCCCTCCACACACAACACCCCCCCTCCCTTCACCCCCACCACCCCCACCCCCCCCCCCCCCCCCCTTCCCTCCCCCCCCCCCAAAACACCCCCAATCCCCACCCCACACACAAACCACAACATCACACAAGCCCTCACCCCACAGAAAACACCCCCCCCCCCACAACACCAACCCCCCCCCCCCCAACCCCCACCCCCCCCCCCCCCCCTCCCCCCTCCCAAAACACACCACCCACCTCCTCTTCCCCCACCCCCCCCCCGCCCCCCCTCCACACACCACCACTCCAACTAATTCTACATCAGGGATATTTTTTCCGCTATATATTCCGCCGATGCCCCCCAAAAGCTACAAAAAGCTATAAAAAGCTACAAAAACCACTAACACGCTGTCCCTGGAACCATCAAGCTAGGAAAACCTCACTTGCAGATTTGAAAAAAATAACTAATCTACATCCACCTTCTAGTCCACATCATAATACCAATGCTAATTATAATACTTATACTTTTGCAACGTCTAATACTAATTAAAATAAATAAGCTAATACTAATACTAATACTTATACCAATACCAATTATAAATCTAAAGCTAATGCTAATGCTAATGCTAATGCTAATGCTAATGCTAATGCCAAAGCCAATGCTAATGCTAATGCTAATGCTAATGCTAATTGCTTATGCGCCTAATGCTAATGCTAATGCTAACCAATGTAGCCAATGCTATGCTATCTAAAAAAAAAAAATGGGGGGGATGTCAGTACATGCAATAGTGCGGGTAATAAGGGGGGAAGAGGGGAAACTGGTGTGACAATCTAATGCTAATGCTAATGCTAATGCTAATGCTAAGCTAATGCTAATGCTAATTCGATGCTAGTGAAAGTGCTTTGCTAGTGCTCATGTCTAATGCTAATACTAAGCTACTGCTAATGCTAATGCTTAATGCTAATGCTAATGCTAATGCTAATGCTAATGCTACTTATGCTAATGGCTAATGCTAATGCTAATGCTAATGCTAATGCTAATGCTAATGCTAATGCTAATGCTAATGCTAATGCTAATGCTAATGCTAATGCTAATGCTAATGCTAATGCTAATGCTAATGCTATGCTAATGCTAATGCTAATGCTAATGCCTAATGCTAATGCTAATGCTAATGCTAATGCTAATGCTACTGCTAATGCTAATTTAATGCTAATGCTAATGCTAATGCTAATGCTAATGCTAATGCTAATGCTAATGCTAATGCTAATGCTAATGCCAATGCTAATGCCAATGCTAATGCTAATGCTAATGCTAATGCTAATGCCAATGCTAATGCCAATGCCAATGCCAATGCCAATGCCAATGCCAATGCCAATGCCAATGCCAATGCCAATGCCAATGCCAATGCCAATGCCAATGCCAATGCCAATGCCAATGCCAATGCCAATGCCAATGCCAATGCCAATGCCAATGCCAATGCCAATGCCAATGCCAATGCCAATGCCAATGCCAATGCCAATGCCAATGCCAATGCCAATGCCAATGCCAATGCCAATGCCAATGCCAATGCCAATGCTAATGCTAGTGCTAATGCTAATGCTAGTGCTAATTATTGTGCTAATGCTAATGCTAGTGCTAGTGCTAGTGCTAATGCTAATGCTAATGCTAATGCTAATGCTATTGCTAACGCTAATGCTAATGCTAATACGAATACAAATACAAATACTATTACTTATAATGCCAATACAAATACAAATACCAACACCAACACCAGCTCCTATTGTAATACTAATGCTAATGCTAATCATGGTACTCAATGATGATTGCAGATCTGCTGAATTCCCTTGTCCTTTAGGTTTCTCAGGCAACCCCAATCTGTCCCATAGGTAGTAATGTACATGATAGCCAGGGTAAGCTGGGATTTCTTCATTTATAGAAAAAATCAAATCAAATAATTATATTACTAATGCTAATCATAGTACTCAATGATTTTCTATCTGCTGAATTCCCTTGTCCCTTTGTTTCTCAGGCATTCCCGTATCCCTTAGGTAGTAATGTATGTGATAGCCAGGGTATGCTGGGATTTCTTTAATTATAGAAATGATCAAATAATTGAATTACTAATGCTAATCATGGTACTCAATCAATGATTGCAGATCTGCTTCATTTACATGCCTCAGCAACCTTGGCCAGCATAACCGCTAAACTTCAGTAACACGACCAAGAGCAAGCAGCAGGAGCAGTCATGTACAGGCTCATGCCATGTCTCGCGGATCCTCCATCGGTCCTCATGGTAAGGCCTTCAATTTATTTTATTTATTTTATTAATTTAATAAGCTAATTTAATTTATTTTATTTACAATTTTAACAACTGGTTAACATCATCAGTCACACGACCAAGAGCAAGCAGCAGGAGCAGTCATGTACAGGCTCATGCCATGTCTCGCGGATCTTCCATCAATCCTCAAGGTAAGGCCTTAAATTTAATTAATTACTTTTTTTTTCAATTTTAACGAGTTGATAACATGCTTTTGCACATTTTTACGCGAACTTTGCATCCACTTTTGAACACCTTCAGCTTTTTCTAAATTGTCTTTTGAAACAGAAAAACAGTGGCTGTGTTGGTGGGTTGGTGAGATTGTGAAGTTTTTTTTATGGCAACTGATGAAATGAGACGAAAATGTATTGGATTGAGGTGATGTCATAAGACAAAATGAGTAAACAATACAAAATAAGCAATGAGTACAGAAGTACATAGGTACATAATAATAAAAAGTAATAAGTACATAATAATAAGTAATAAGTACATATAAGTACACACAGCAGTACACAGGATACAATAGATGGTTTTGCATGAGGTATAAGTCCTAGGCAGCGTCGCAAGCGACGCGGAAAATTGGCGGAGAGTGTTGGCTCTCGGAACGACTTGGGGCAGCGGAATGGAGCGGACCGAAGCCAGTTAGTTACGAATTAGTTGACTGATGTGTTAGGCTTAGTCTTAGGTGAGCGGTCGGACGCACAAACGGACAACGGGGTGACACTACCCCCCACCCCCACCCCCACCCCAAGGAGGGGGGCCCCCGGCCAAAAAATATTCAACAATAGTACACACGTACACACCTCAGCATACATAATACAATATAAGGTATGGTATGAGATGTAATATATCCCGATGCAATGGATCATATGAGATTCAAATAACAAATAAGGGACATCATGCATGTTGGCATGTTGTTAGACATTTGTGCATAATGAGGATGAATTTATTTATTATGATATAACAGTAAACATTACATTTTTCAGCATCGGATGTGTTGCCATGGTTCAGGGATTTTTTCCCGATGTATACAGCATCGCTACTTTTGGCCCCGTTTTGGCCCAAACCTATTTATGTTTTGCCCTAGAGTGTCCCTAAAACGCAATAAAAGCCCAAACCTATAAGAACTCTGTCCCTGGAGCAGGCATACAACCATAAAGCTAGAAAAAACCCACTTTCAGATTTGAAACAATTTCTATGCAGCGTCGCCTGCGACGCTAAAAATTTGCGGAGAGTGATCGCGATGAAGCGACAGGCGGCAACGGAAGCGAGTTAGTTACGAGACCGTTTGCTGTCGTGTCAGGCTTCATCACGGTCAGACGGTCGGACGGACAAATGGGTAAACATGGGGGCTCCCGCCCCCCAGAAGGGGGGGCTCCGCCAAAAAAACTGCCCATGGTTACAAGTGACAGCAAACGCTCCGCGACAGATTTCACAGCGTTCATCACTGGCTAAGTTTAGCTTAATTAGTTGTGCACTATCAGGGCTAGTTTAGCCAAAAGCCCTAGTATGGCTAATTTGGTCCGACATTAGCCCTAAACTCTGAAGCCTATATACCAGTAAGCATAACATTTTTCAGCATCGGATGTATTCCCATGGTTGCAGGCGACAGCGACCTAAACCCTAAATAATCCCTGCCCATGGTTACAGATGACAGCGACCTAAACCCTAAGTACTCCCTGCCCATGGTTGCAGGTGAAAGCGACCGCTCCGATACAGAAGGATACCGCACTGTTCATCACTCCATCACCGTTTCTGACATCATGTCTGTGGACACGGATAAGTGGACGTTGCCTGCCAGTGCCACACTACAGGAGGCTTTGCTGAAAGCCAAGCAATCCCCATCCAAAGCAGTGTGGGTGATGCTGGAGGACAAGCTTGTTACTGTGCTTCAGAAGAAGGTGAGGCATTTCAGCATTGGTCTTTTTTTTTTATTAACTCAGATTAACTCTATGTTTTATGTAGCTTATGAAGTGGTGTGGTTGATGCTGGAGGACAAGCTTGTTGCTGTGCTTCAGAAGAAGGTGAGGCATTTCAGCCCTTTTTGAAATACGTTTTCGAACGCTTTATGCACCTAAAGCTTAGATGTGGTGTGGGTGATGCTGGAGGACAAGCTTGTTACTGTGCTGCAGAAAAAGGTGAGGCATTTCAGCATTCGCCTTTTTTATTTTTTGTATCTGTTTGTATTAACATTTAACAAAGCTTGTTGCTTGACTCCATAAGAAGGTGAGGCATTTGTCTTCTTCTTTTGATTTTAAAGTGGTGTGGGTGATAGTGGAGCACAAGCTTGTTGCTGTGCTTCATAAGAAGGTGAGGCATTTCAGCATTTGTCTTCTTCTGTTGCTTTTGGAGTGGTGTGGGTGATGGAGGAGGAAGAGTTTGTTGCTTTGCTGAAGATGAGGCATTTCAGCATTTATTTATATCTTTCGCTTTTGAAGTAGTGGGTGATAGAGGAGGACACGTTTGGCCAGGCCAATAAAACAAAATACAATTCGAACAAATTAAATCCCAACCAATCGAATGAAATCAAATGAAATCCCAATTAAATAATAAAAATAAATTAAATTAAACAAACAAATAATTAAATTAAAACCGCCCTACCCAATCACCCACAGGAACTCAACGACCTCCTTAAGGGCGGTGCTGGCTGTGCCAGCGACCCAATCGAGCAGTGGCTCCCTTCCCTAGAGAGCTCCGACAAGCATTCCTCTGACCTCTTCATCATGCCCGACACCCCCGCGCGTCTCTCCGCGGCCCTCATGCTCCGTCGCATGGTATCCCACCTCCCCGTGGTCAACGGCGAAAACCACCTCCTTGGGGTTCTCGCGCACACTGACCTCATAAAGCCCATTTTCGGTATGTTGTATGTTGTTAACATATTTATATATTTATATATTTATATATTCATATATTTATATATTTATATATTTATATATTCATATATTCATATTTAATTATATATTTAATTATATATTTAATAATATATGAATTATATTTATTTATATTTAACATATTTATATATTTATATATTTATATATTCGGTATGTGGTATGTGGTATGTTGTTAACCAGGCCTTACAGATACGAGCACCTTGGGCGCATACCTGCTTTGTTCATTCTGCTTATTGCACTACCTCATCAAGCCCATCTTCGGTATGTTGTATGTTGTACATTGCATGTTGTGTGCTGTATGTTGTATTTTGTTAACCAGGCCTTACAGGTATGAGCACCTTGGGCGCATACCTGCTTTGTTAATTCTGCTTGTTGCACTGCCTCATCAAGCCCATCTCTGGTACGCTGCATGTTGTATGTTGCATGTTGTCAACCAGGTCTTACTGATACGAGCACCTTGGTCACATACCTACTTTGTTCATTCTGCTTGTTGCACTGCCTTATCTTGCTTGCAACCTGGAAGCTAAAGGTTTGTTGCTTCAGTCAAGGGGTTAGCCAAATAGGCTTTAGGGACTTGTCCGACCATGATATCAGGAGGGGCTAAAAAGAAATAGCACTGTCAAAATGAACCCCAAACAATCGGTTTTACGATGGAGGCCCTGGGTTCGAGCTACAGGCATACAACTCCAACACCACCTATCCCCCCACCTACCCACCCACCCAGCCACCCAGCTTCTACCCAGCTTCACAACTTGTTGTTCTACAGGGATACAACTCAGCAAACCCCTATCCCCCCCCCCCCCACACACACACACACACCCAGCCACCCAGCTTCTAACCAGCTTCACAACTTTTTGTGCTACAGGGATACAACTCAGCACCCCCCCCTACCCCCCCCCCCCCCCCCCCCCCCCACACAACACACACAAACATACACACACACCCATCCACCCAGCTTCTACCCAGCTTCACAACTTTTTTGTGCTACAGGGATACAACTCAGCCCCTCCTACCCCCCCCCCCCCCCCACACACACACACACACACACACAAACACACACACACCCATCCACCCAGCTTCTACCCAGCTTCACAACTTTTTGTGCTACAGGGATACAACCCAGCAACCCCCTATCCCCCCCCCCCCCCACCACCACCACCACACACACACACACACACACACACACACACACAGCCACCCAGATTCCACCCAGATTCACAACTTTTCAGGCTACAGGTACGCAACTCAACCACCACCTATCCCCCCCCCCCCCCCCCCCCCCCCCCCCCCCACCCAGCCACCCCGTTTCCACCCAGCTTCCACCCAGCTTCCACCCAGCTTCACAACTTTTCGTGATACAGGTATACAAGTCAACCACCACATATTCCCCCACCCCACCCCATCCCCACCCCACTCCAACCAGCCACCCAGCTTCCACCCAGGTTCCTAACATTTCGTGCTACAGGTATGCAAATCACCTATCACCCCCCAACCAGCCATCTAGCCACCCAGCTTCCTCCCAGCTTCCTAACTTTACATGCGACAGGTATACAACTCAAACACCCCCCCCACCCACCCACCCACCCACCCACCCACCCAGCCACCCAGCTACCCAGTTACCCAGCCACCCAGCTTCCACCCAGCTTCTTAACTTTACATGCGACAGGTATACAACTCAAACACCCCCCCCACCCACCCACCCACCCACCCACCCACCCAGCCACCCAGCTACCCAGTTACCCAGCCACCCAGCTTCCACTCAGCTTCTTAACTTTACATGCTACAGGTATACAACTCAAACACCCCCCCACCCCCCACCCCCCCCCCACCCCACCCCCAGCCACCCAGCCACCCAGCTTCCACCCAGCTTCTTAACTTTACATGCTACAGATATACAACTCACCCCCACCCCCCCCACCCCCCCCCCCCACCCCCATCCACCCAGCCACCCAGCTTCCACCCAGCTTCCTAACTTTTCGTGCTGCAGGTATACAACTCAACCACCACCAATCCCCCCCCCCTGCCCTCCCACCCCTCCACCCCTCCACCCAGTTTCCACCCAGCTTCACAATTTTTTGTACTGCAAGTATACAACTCAACCACCACCTATCCCCCCCCCCCCCCCCCCCCCCCCCCCCCCCCCCCCCCCCTCCCACACACATACACCACACACACACATCCAGCCACCCAGCTTCCACCCAGCTCCCTAACTTTTCGTGCTACAGGTATACAACTCAACATCCACATATCCCCCCTTCACCCCCACATCCAGCCACCCAGCTTCCTAACAACTTTTCATGCTCCAGGTATGCAACTCAACGACCACCTATCAAACATGGAGGCAGAGCGAAAAGATGAGCAGCATGGCAGTAACCCTTTGGGCTCCTGGAGGCTGTTGCATCCCGAATGAGAGGCAAACCCCCAGTCAGGAAATCCATGTCAATGACCCACCTGAGTGGCAGTCCAAAATCCTTAAAGAGCAATGCACAGGTAAATCCCAGGACAGAACATTAGATCCATGGTGTGAGGAGGAGGTAGTGGGTGTTTATTGGTGTGGAGGGGGGCGGGGGGGGGGGGGGGGGGGGGGGGGGGCTCCTCAAGGCCGTTGCATCCTGGATGAGAGGGAAAACCCTGTTAGGAAATCCATGTCCATGACCCACCTTAGTGGCAGTCAACAATCCTCGAAGAGCAATGCACAGGTGAATCCCAGAACAGAACATTAGATCCATGGAGTGGGGAGGAGGTAGGGGGGGGGTCATTGGTGTGGAGGGGGGGGGGGGGGGGGGGGGGGGGGGGGAGGGGCTCCTCAAGGTTGTTAAAGTTTTTTTTGTTTAGCAACCCCGCGGGACTCCTCAAGACCGCTGCAGCCCGGATGTGAGAGGAGCCCACTGTTTGTGTTTGCGCCGCTGTATGGTAACCCATGGGTCCAGCTAAACTAATCAGAAATGGCTCCCCTAACCCCCTCCCGCTTGAAGATTCGGGGTGCAGCGCGTCGCACTGGGTTCACACTGAGTCGCTCAATTTGCGACGCGTCGCACGAAGAAAAAAACAGCTACGTAGTCATTGAAACGGATCTCCTAAAATGGGGTTTCTTCACTGTACCATTTTTTTCGAAGAAGGCTCAATGGTAGGGCTCGTTAAAATTATGAAGGTGCGGGGTTCGAATCCCTACGGGTGTGCTTTAGTGTTCGCGGTCGCTGTCAACCGCCATGGTTACTTTGTCCAGGTAGAGTAGCTACTCCTTCCCTACTGCCGAAAGACGGGGGTCCCTCAATACCACACCCTACCAGGCATTATCATGACTCATAATATACTCTCCTGGAAGATTTATACACAGTTAAATCGTAAAATACAATTATATTATTATTATTATTATATACACTCCTCTTAGAGCCATACACAGTTAAATCGAAAAATACAATTATCTCTAAAGCACGAGCTCAGGGCCTCTGTCGGTAACACGGCTTGTTGGGGGCCAGTTCATCAGTGCTTCTTTTTGGCGGAGCCCCCCCCTTCTGGGGATGGGGTGGGGTGGGGTGGGGGGTGGGGTGGGGGGGCAGGGTTACCCATTTGTCCGTCCGGCTGACCGACCAACCGACCATCCGTCCGTCTGACCGAGACGAAGCCTGACACGTTAGCCAACGGTCTTGTAACGAACTCGCTTCCGTTGCCACCTGTTGCTCCGTCGTGATCACTCTCCGCCCATTTTTAGCGTCGCATGCGACGCTGCATATAACTTGTCGCTTTATCTCCTCCTGATATCGAGGTTGTGCAAGTCCCTTTAGCCCATTTTGCTACCCCTGGACTGGAAAATACGAACATTTTAATAGGCGGAACAATACGCAGTGAGCAGTGAAACGTGAGCCTAACAAAACATACGTACATGCATACATAAGCACATTCAAAACTTGGTGGTTAGCCCCAAGGCAAACAAACGGGTTGGCCCCCTCAACCTCACGCCTCGTAATAAGGCGCACTCTTTATTTATTTACACAACTCACATTATAGCAATTCAGGGGATGAACTGGACAAACGTTTCCTACTTGTTTCCTACTTGTCGAGAATTGTATAAAAATTGTCGAGAATTCTTGGATTTCCTGGCAAAAATTCTTGATTTCAAGTACAAAGTACACAGTACGAGTTCTCGCAGATATGTTTTGTCCAGTTGATCCCCTGAATTGCTATAAGGTGGCATGTTTCAAGCAAGATAAGGCAGTTCAACAAGCAGAATGAACAAAGCAGGTATGCACCCAAGGTGCTCGTATCAATAAGGCCTGGGGTGTTGTCTGCAGACATAGGGCACCGGTTCACCAGAAAATAACAATTTACGTAACATGCATACATACATATGTTACAGGTCCTCAGTGGTACGGGAGATTCAAGGAGCAAAGCCAAAGAGGGTCTGGCTGACGCTGGCTCTGCTGGCTCCTTGTCATTGTGTACATAGATAACATATATGCATACAAACAAACATACACAGGTCCTCAGTGGTACGGGAGATTCAAGCAGCGAAGTCAACGAGGGGCCGGCTGCCGCTAGCTTTACCGGCTCCTTGCCATTTTGTATATACATAACATGCATGCATGCACACATGCACAGGTCCTCAGCGGTGCAGGAGATTCAAGCAGCAAAGTCAACAAGGGGCCGGCTGATGCTAGCTCTGCTGGCTCCTTGACACTGTGTAAATACATAACATACATGCATACATACATACATACATACATACATACATACATACATACATACATACATACATACATACATACATACATACATACATACATACACACGCAGGTCCTCAGTGGTACGGGAGATTCAAGCAGGGAAGTCAACGAGGGGCCGGCTGCTGCTAGCTCTACCGGCTCCTTGTCATTTTGTATATACATAACATGCATGCATGCATGTATACATACATAAATGCACAGGTCCTCAGCAGCACAGTAGGTTCAAGCAGCAAATTCCACGAAGAGCCGGCTGCCGCTAGCTCTGCTGGCTCCTTGTAATTGTGTACATACATAACATACAGGCATGCTTACATACATACATACATACATACATACATACACACAGGTTCTCAGTGGTACGGGAGATTCAAGCAGCGAAGTCAACGAGGGGCAGGCTGACGCTAGCTCTACTGGCTCCTTGTCATGCCCTATACCAGTGCAGGAGGCAGGGCCGGCGCTGTCCTTTGCTGTGATGCTAGGGACTGGTGGGCCTGCAGAAGAGGCCTCCAAAGAGGAGGCAAAGGAGGTGGTACAAGAGGCGGAAGAGAATTTGATTCAGAAAGCTATGATGACTGCCAAGGTGAGAATGAGTTTGTGTGCTTGGATGGAGTGGGATAAGGGGAAGGAAAAGGTTGAGAAACGTAGGATCTACTGTGTGTCTGCCTGGGGGTGGGTTGGAAAGGTACATGTGTGGTAGAGTGTGGGTGGGTGGGTGGGTGGGTGGGGCACAGCTTAAGCGAAGGGGACTGCCAAGGTGAGAATGCTTGCTGCCCTATGCTCCATGCGAAGGGTGTGTGTGTGTGGGGGGGGGGGGGGGGGGGGGGGGGGGGGTACGAGGTCGGGGTAGGAGGGGTAGGAGGGATAGGGGGGTAGAGGGATGAGGGGTAGAGGCGTAAGAGGTAGAGGGTTTTGGGGTAGAAGAATAGGGGGAAAGGGATAGGGGTAGAGGGATACAGGGCAGAGGGTTCAAGGGGTAATGGTTTGAGGGGTAGGAGGGGTCGAGGGGTAGGAGTAGAGGGGGTGGAGGTAGAGGACCAGGGGGGAAAGGACAGAAGTAGAGGAATACGGGGTAGAGGGGTACAGGGGTAATGGTTCCAGGGGTAGGAGGGGTCGAGGGGTAGGAGGTAGAGGGGTTGGGGGTAGAGGAATAGGGGAAAACGGATAGGGGTAGAGGGATACGGGTCAGAGGGGTCAAGGGGTAATGGTTTGAGGTGTAGGAGGGGTCGAGGGGTAGGGGGAGGGGTAGAGGGATAGGGAAAGGGGGTAGAGGGATAGGGGGCAGGGGCATAAGGAGTGGGAATGAAGGTGGGGGTGGGGGTACCTATTTTCCAGTGGACGTTGTTACAATCTCCCACATCTGTCGGTTGGGGTTCAGATCATCAAAGCTTTTTCTTTTTAGCCCTGATTATCTCGGTTGGACAAGTCACTTAAGCCGATTTGGCCTAACCCTGGACTGTAACATACATAAATACATACAATCTCCCACATCACTACCACCATCATCATCCCCCAATACTCTCTCTGCTTTTCTTGGTGTTTGGCCCCAGTGTAAGCAAACGGGCGGGCCCCCTTAACCTCACGCCTTGTAATAAGGCACACTATTTATTTTATGTATTCAGACTTTTCGCTGTGTAGGTAGTTCAGGATAAGATAAATCCCCCTTAACCTCATGCCTCGTAATAAGGCGCACTATTCATTTTATTTATCCATACTTGTCCCTGTGAAGGTAGTTCCGGATGAGGTAAATCCCCCTTAACCTCACGCCTTGTAATAAGGCGCATTATTTATTTTACTTTTCTATACTTTTCCCTGTGTAGGTGGTTCTGGATGAGATAACTCCCCCTTAACCTCACGCCTTGTAATAAGGCGCACTATTTATTTTACTTTTCTATACTTTTCCCTGTGTAGGTAGTTCAGGAGGAGATCGAGAGATCTAATTAAATGATCACTGTAGCCCTAACTCAGGGCCCCCGTCGGTAAAACAATTGTTTGGGGTTCAGTTCATCAGTGCTTTTTTTTGTTAAGCCCTTCCTATACTGTTGGGCAGGTCCCTTTACCCTAGTTGGCCTACCCCTGGACTGTAACATACATACATACATACAAACAAACATGCAAACAAACAAACATACAAACATACAAACATACAAACATACAAACATACAAACATACAAACAAACATTCATACTTTTCCCTGTGTAGGTAGTTCAGAATGAGGTCAAGGAAGAGCAAGCGGCTCGTGCGGACTCCTCCCTCCTCAGTATTGACCTTGCCGATCCGTTGGGAAGCATCGAGTCGTTAGGGGATATTGGTGATATCATGGAGGTGAGTGTGTGCAAGTGTTTGTGTGTGAGTGTGGGTGCTTGCTATGGTGTGAGTGCATGGGTGAGTGTGTGCAAGGGTGAGTGTGCAAGGGTGTGTGTGGAAGGGCAGGCATGTGCAAGCAGAAGTGTGTGCAGGCTTAAATGCTTGCAAGTGTGTAAGTGTGTGCAAGGGTGAGTGTGCAAGTGTAAGCGTGTGCAAGCTTGAGTGCGTGAAAGCGTAAGTGTGTGCAGGCTTAGGTGCTTGCAAGAGTGTAAGTGTGTGCAAGGGTGAGTGTGCAAGTGTAAGCGTGTGCAAGCTTGAGTGCGTGAAAGCGTAAGTGTGTGCAGGCTTAGGTGCTTGCAAGAGTGTAAGTGTGTGCAAGGGTGAGTGTGCAAGTGTAAGCGTGTGCAAGCTTGAGTGCGTGAAAGCGTAAGTGTGTGCAGGCTTAGGTGCTTGCAAGAGTGTAAGTGTGTGCAAGCTTGAGTGTGCACAAGTGTGAGTGTGTGTGGGAAGCATCGAGTCGTTAGGGGACATTGGTGATATCATGGAGGTGAGTGTGTGCGAGTGTTTGTGTGTGCGAGTGTGGGTGCTTGCTATGGTGTGAGTGCATGGGTGAGTGTGTGCAAGGGTGAGTGTGCAAGGGCGGGCGTATCATGGAGATGAGTGTGTGCGAGTGTTTGTGTGTGCGATGGTGTGTGTGCGAGTGTGGGTGCTTGCTAAGGTGTGAGTGCAAGGATGAGTGTGTGCAAGGGTGAGTGTGCAAGGGTGTGTGTGCAAGGGTAAGCGTGTGCAAGCGTGAGTGTGGGCAGGCGTGAGTGTGGGCAGGCGTAGGTGCTTGCAAGTGTGTTTGTGTGTGTGAGTGTGTGTGAGTGTGAGTGTGTGCAAGGTTAAGTTCATGCAAGTGTGTTTGTGTGTGTGCAAGGGTAAGCGTGTGCAAGCGTAAGTGTGTGCAGGCGTAGGTGCTTGCAGGAGTGTTGGTGTGTGCGAGCATGAGTGTGTGTGATCGTGTGTGTGTGAATGTGCGTGTGCAAGTTTAAGTACATGCAAGTGTGTTTGTGTGTGTGCAAGGGTAAGCGTGTGCAAGTGTGAGTGTGCGCAGGCGTGAGTGTGTGCAGGCGTAGGTGCTTGCAAGTGTGTTGGTGTGTGTGAGTGTGTGCAAGGTTAAGTTCATGCAAGTGTGTTTGTGTGTGTGCAAGGGTAAGCGTGTGCAAGCGTAAGTGTGTGCAGGCGTAGGTGCTTGCAGGAGTGTTGGTGTGTGCAAGCATGAGTGTGTGTGATCGTGTGTGTGTGAATGTGTGTGTGCAAGTTTAAGTACATGCAAGTGTGTTTGTGTGTGTGCAAGTGTAAGCGTGTGCAAGCTTGAGTGCGTGAAAGCGTAAGTGTGTGCAGGCGTAGGTGCTTGCAAGTGTGTTGGTGTGTGCAAGCTTGAGTGTGCACAAGCGTGACTGTGTGTGAGTGCAAGGTCAATTACATGCAAGTGTGCTGGTGTGTGCAAGGGTAAGCGTGTACAAGGGTAAGTGTGTGTAAGCTTGAGTGCGTGCAAGCGTGAGTGTGTGCAGGCGTAGGTGCTTGCAAGCGTATTGGTGTTTGCAAGCTTGAGTGTGTGAAAGGTTAAGTACATGCAAGTTTGTTGATGTGTGCAAGCGTGAGTGTGTGCAAGTATGAGAGTGTGCAAGGGTGTGTGTGCAAGACCTTTGAATCCCTCCCTGCAACGATAGCGAGATCACTGGCTATGGACTGCCCCAGTACCCGGAGCTCGCCTTCGCCCGCTCAGCCCCAAACTGAGCCTGGAGACAGCTGGGTAATGAGACAGCTGGGTTGTGATTTGGTGAAGGCATCCGGTAGTTTGGTCAGGACCTATAAATCCCAGTGGTCAGAATAGGGAGCTGTGTTATGAAACTTCAGCGGACGATTGGACGATAGGCGGCGGAATTTGACTTTTGAGGCAGGTCTTACATTGTACTTCGGAATTCAGATTTGGTCTGGGCAAGCGAGAATTCTGAAAATTGTCTGGGAGAATTGTCTTAAAGTTGGCCTGAAAAAGTCCTACAACTGTGGGTTCCAAATCATCCGCAGAATTGCTATAAACGTTGATATGAGTGCCATTTTCCCCACTTGTTCAAATCTTCTACATAAACAATATGGAGGGAATGCATGGCTACCACGAAGAGAAGTGAAGCAGATGGCATCCCTGTTCAAGGACAGAGTTCCTTGAACAACAAAGGTGCCGAGTTTGAATCCCCACAGGTGCCCTTTAGTGTTAGCGGTCGCTGTCAACCGCCATGGTAGCTTTGTCCAGGTAAAGTAGCAGCCCGTTCCCTACCGCCGTAAGACGGGGCTCCCTTAATACCACGCCCCACCAGGCATTCCCATTATCATTAACACTTTCTTGGTTGCTTCCAGGTCAGTGGCGGCTGGGAGAATCCAACCAGGGTACTTCCATTGACCAACTTGGCCAGCGCTTTAGCGCACTTGAAAAACAAAACTGCGCTTTGTAGCTGCTTTGTAGTGCAAAAAGCGCAAAAATTGCTTGCTTCGCCCACAACGGGTTGCAAAAAAACTGCGCGAAACGCGCAGTGATGCTCAAAATGGCGCGCGCTTGGAAGTACCCTGAATCCAACTGCTACAGCTCCTGTTCCTGTAGGTCCCTACGGCAGCCTGCACCCTGTTCAAGTTGTTAAACAGGTGTTCAGGGTGTTGAATACCTGTTCAGCACCTACATGTTTAACTGATGATGTACATAAACAGGCGTTTAACACCCTGAAAATCTGTTTAACAACCTGAACAGGATGCAGGCTGCCGTAGGGGGGACCAGAGTGTTGATGTATCGCAATCCCTGCCTGCACCCGGGTGACGTTCATACCACGCCCCAACAGGCGTTATCATTATGTTTTCCTCCTGCCAATCCTCCTTAGTCAAGCCGCCATTAACAGGTTATACTTTTCGGCTTTTCTTAGCAGCTTCTTGGCAGCTCCTTCCAGGCGTTATCATGATGAATCAGATGGCACTGCTCGACAGCTGTGTATATGTATCATTATGAATCAGATGGCACTGCTCGACAGCTGTGTATATGTATCATTCTGAATCAGATGGCACTGCTCGACAGCTGTGTATATGTATCATTATGAATCAGATGGCACTGCTCGACAGCTGTGTATATGTATCATTATGAATCAGATGGCACTACTCGACGGCTGTGTATATGTATTATTATATTATCGTACGATATCACATGATAAATTGCATGATATTATCGTATCGTACATTGCATGGTATGTTTGATATATTATCGCACAATCTATTGCGCGATAATCTCAGAACCATGATGATAACCCCATCGGCTCACATATAATAAATATGGAGGGCATTCCCTAACTGAACCTGCTAACTGCTGCGTCTCAGGGTACTACATTTTGTTAAATTGGCCATTGCTTAACGCGCACAAACGTCAAATTGGTCAGCGCTTTGTAGTGCAAAAAGCGCAAAAACTGCGCGCTGCACCCACAGGGGGTTGAAAAACTGCGCGAAACGCGCAGTAGTGCTCAAAAAGCGTGCGCAATTGCGCTGCAGCACGCGCTTTGTGGTACCCTGCTGCGTATCATTAAAGAAATAGTAATAATATTAAATATAAAAATAAATAAATATAATAAGTATTACGCCTTATTACGAGGCGTAAGGTTGAGAGGGCCAGCCCGTTTGCTTGTACTGGGGCCAACCACCATGCGTATCATTATATATCATATATCATTCAGATGGGATGTGGATGATTGCTTTCACACTCCGATGTCTGTTCATTGCTTCCTTACATTTCGGATTGTGTTTTTATGTTGCAGTCCATCGTATAGCAGATATTGTTCCCCCGCTACCAGTAGCAATCGCTACCTGGGACCTTGTTTGAGCCAAACCTTTCGCTACAATGAGGCTCGAATCTCGGTTCCGCCCCCCGAACTCCCTGGGCCGGCCCTTCAGGCCGCCAACCCAAATCGCTACCAGGAACCGAACCTCGAAAGACACCGAATCCCTGATCGCTACCAAAAGACCCCCCTTCTGGAATGAAAAAAAACTCTGTTAAATAGCCAACGTAGGCAAGTATTTTGTATGTTCTGTAGTAGTGCATGGCGACTGAGAGCTAGTTATCCCGTGTTCATGTATACATTGATTGCCATTGATTATATACCTATACCTTATTGAGAGCCTTGGGTGGCTCACACACTACAGGCTCATACACGATAAATTATACGTGAATATCTGCCTATGTGAGCCGCCAAAGACTCTCAATGCACTCTTGCTTGTGCATGTCTATATGGAAAATGCTTTTAGTTGTTTGTAAGTCCCCCTAAGTTTGTAAATCCCCCTTGACTCCGTCAAGCCAAGGGCACATTTGGAGTCCAGTAGGGCACCAGGAAAAATGTAATCACCATCATCAGTTGTATTGATCGGATTTGATTATATATCGTGGATATCGTATACATATTATCTTTCTATGCAATCCGCCCAAGGCACTCAATTTACCACTGTTTTTCTTTTGAGCTATGCATAGCAGCTTCTGCACAGCTCCCCGAGACAGCCATTGGACTAAACCCTCAGATTGCAGGAGCGTTGGTAAGCTGGCGATGACAGCTGTCAAGGGCTCTATCTTGCGCTAGGTTTGGTCTGTTAGCCTGGCATGGGAGCTGCCTAGAAGCTTCCACGTGTAGCCCAAAACAACACAACTTCAATTTACCCTTGCTTGTTCATGTATGTATAGGGGAGCCGTTGTCAGCAGGAGCACCTAATGAACCACTCATCTTTGTTAGACTCTCGTTGCACTGCTCGCCGTGAATTGTTAGGCCAATTCAAATGTATGTGTGTTGTTACAGTTCAGAGGTATCCAATCAGGCAAAATACATGTGTGCATACTTGTTGATTGATTAATTGATTGATTGGTTGATTGATTAATTGGATTTGTTTCCTTTATGCAGACACAGTGTAGTCTTGAAACAAATCTCGTGTTGTGATGGATATCTACATGGTGTGGATAGTGTTTTCCGGCTTTGGCCAGCAGCTTCTAGGCAGCTCCCCTGGTTGGCTTTGCAGCCAATCCTGGAGCAACGTAGTGTACGTAGAAGCTACATGCGTCAGCTTCCCAGCACTGCTGACATCTTGGGGGGCGAGGAGCTGCCAAGAAGCTGTAAAGAAAAGCCCTGGTGGGACTGTGGTACCTCGGACCTTCCCAACCGCCCGAATTGCCCCCAAGGATCTGCCAGGAAGCTGGTGGGACTGCGACTGTGACACTTCATGCACCCGTTTTTCGTACAACATATGTGCAACTGTTGGCTTTTGAAAGAAGAGGAAGCTGGAAGACCCCACCGGAAGTTGTGGTATGGGCTTATATTTGGTCAACAAAACTGCCCTCCCTATGACACCATACTGTTATCGAATTGACCTCCCTCTGCCAATTTCAACACTGGTCTCCCTAAGACAATGTATACAATGATTACATTCTAATGGCAAAACACGAATGGTGTCATTTGTTAGGCTTTTCACCCCAGGAAGTGGGACCATGTACACAAATGTAGGGATCGGCATTTCATAAGATGTTGGTCAAAGGTGAGTATGATATCATATGATATCATACAAATTGCATTATATGATACCGGTATTGTACTTAAATGTTAACTTTAGCCTAGTCGGACTTCAGGCATCATATGATCTCATATGATACCATATGATGACATGATCTCAAATGATAGCATATCGCCGTTCCGTACACAAATGAAGCCGAGGCGCCGAGCCCGAATGCCACAAAATCGGCTGGCAGCATGTCCCCCTCATGAGAGTGGCTGTCATTTACCTTCCCCATAGCAAAGCCAAGCTAAGCAGAAATGGCGCAGCAAAGACTGGCAAAGTTGGGAGTTACAGCGGGAAGGGTTGAGCTGCCGACTTGACAGGTGGCCAAAGTGGCTTGAGTGGCAGCACTAGCTGACCTCGGGGTTCTCGTGTGTGACGGGTTCACAATCTTACAATAAATGCGGGAATCAATCCGGAATCAATTGCCAATTTTCAAACGCTGGTTAGATCTGTGCACTTCCTTCGAACCAGTCGAAGAGTTGTACCTTTATTTGACTTGGTGATTTCCGAGTCGATTGATTCTGTACTACACATGTACAAGCGTGCTACAGGCGGCCATCTCAAGCAATTCCAGGGAAGTGCACAGATTGAATCAGGGGGGCAGGGATTGAATCATTATTTGTAAACGAGACATTCATTCCTGCTGCATTTGTTGAAAGATTGTGAAACCATAATATTGACGAACTTCGAGTCCTGCTTCTGCTGCCTTTTGTTTTTACTGACAAAGACGGCGAGCAGCCAAGTTGCTGGCTGAAGCTATGTTACCTAGTTCAAGTTCAAGTTCTGCTGCCACTCAAGTCTTTGGCCCCCTGTCGTTTCGGCAGCTCAAACCTTCCTGTCGTCACCCCTCAGGGCCTGAGTCTTCACGGCGCCTTTTCTGCTTGGGTGTGGCTTTGTTATGGGGAAGGGAAATAAGCCGCTATCTTGAAGGGGACATGCTGCCAGCCGATCTTTCTGCATTCTGGCGTTCAGTTTCAAAGGCACCGTGGTCGATGATGTTGGACAACAATCAAGAGAACGCGCAGAAGAACCGCGATCAACCGCGAAGCTGCTCTTGCGGTACCCACCACCACACCCGCATAACACGAGTCTGGCGAGGAGTAGTAGCAATGTACCTGTACCAAGCACACCTATACCAAGTTCAAGTTCAAGTAGCAATGTGCACACCTGTAGCATTAGCCAAATCACAAAACAAATACTAGAACTTAATTCACGGTTGGGCAAGTCCCTAAAGACTATTTGGCCTACCCCTGGACTGCAACATACAAAAGAGACACCAGACAGATGAGCACAAGGTAGGTTTTTTTCTTTCGCTTTTGAGCCCCCCCCCCCCCCCCCCCCATAGCTACAGGTTTCGGAGCCATCTGGACCTGGTACATTCATAGCCATTTATCGCTATATCCATTTGGCCTAATTTTAGGGGGGGGGGGGGGGGGGCGATCAGGGGGGTAATTTTGAAGGGGGAAAACCCTGCAGCACACGGGGTGCTAACTTGTTACATGGGGACTTGCGTGTACCGTAAGTTTTTCCAACATGGTAATTTAGTTCACGATAAGCGTCACACATCTGATGTTTAAATCCATCTATGCCAAGAGCTAGAGTTGTAACAATGTGAACCTGGGGACGAGGGGTAAAAGAAGAGGCTGAACAGGGTGTCGAGTGCGCGCACATTTGGGTGGGTAGATGGGTGGGGGCTTGTGTCTATCCCCTCAAATTCTCAGAGGGCCTTCAACAACCTTGTCAATGAACCTAAACCAAAGAGCTATTGCCATGCTAGAAGGATCCATAGTGGTTGGCCCCAGTGAAAGAAAACGGGCTGGCCCCCTCAAACTCACGCCTCGTAACAAGGCGGACTATTTATTGTTGTACTATAAGGATCCATGCAAGTCAATGAATGACCGTTGAACGAAACTTCCAGTGCCAAGACTGGCCGAGCGCCAGAATGCAGCAAAAGCAATCCCCAGGCTGACCAGACCTCATCCATGGCTGCTGCTCGTAGCTGAACATGCAATGGCTGCTAGTAGCTGAGCATAAATGGCTGCTGCTAGTAGCTGAACATAAATGGCTGCTGCTAGTAGCTGAACATGAAATGGCTGCTAGTAGCTGAGCACAAATGGCTGCTGCTAGTAGCTGAACATAAATGGCTGCTGCTAGTAGCCAAGATCACTCCTCCTCCACGTCGGCTTTTGAGGGGGGTGCTGCGTTGCTGCCTTTCAAGAACTCGGACTTCAATGTGTACAAGTCCTTCATGGGTCCCTTCTTGCTCAAGAGTGCAATCTGAGGATGTGAGGATGGTAGGAAGGAGGGTGGAAGAATGGAAGGATCAGTTTCATGACCATTTGGATGTGCGCCATGACCATTTGGATGTGCATCATGACCATTTGGATGTGCGCCATGACCATTTGCGATCTGAGGATCTGGGGATGGTAGGATGGTAGGAAGGAGGGCGGAAGAATGGAAATATCAGTTTCATGACCACTTGGATATGCGCCATGACCATTTGGATGTGGATAATCTCTGCCAACACACACGCACACACGTACACAGACACCGTATCACACCCTCCATTGCACCCTAGGCTCTGCGAATACACAAACCACCTCTGCCAACACGCACACACATACACACACATACACAAACAACGTATCACACCCTCAATTGCACCCCAGGCTCTCTAAATACACAAACCCACCTCTGCCAACACACACACACATACACAAACAACGAATCACAACCTCAATTGCACCCCAGGCTCTACAGAAATAAAACCCACTTCTGCTAACACCCACCCATCCACCCACACACACAAACAACGTAACACACCCTCCACTGCACCCCAGGCTCTGCAAATACACCAGCCCACCTCTGCCAACACACACACACACATACACAAACAACGTATCACACCCTCAATTGCAACCCAGGCTCTGAAAATACACGAACCCACCTCTGGCAACACACACACATACACAAACAACGTAACACACCCTCCATTGCACCCCAGGCTCTGCAAATACACCAACCCACCTCTGCCAACACTCACACAAACATATACACAAACAACATATCACACCCTCAATTGCTCCCCAGGCTCTACAGAAACAAAACCCACTTCTGCTAACACCCACACGCACACACATACACAAACAACTCATCACACCCTCAATTGCAACCCAGGCTCAGCAAATACACGAACCCACCTCTGCCAACGCACACACACACACATACACAAACAACGCAACACACCCTCCATTGCACCTTAGGCTCTGCAAATACGCAAACCCACCTCAGCCAAGACTTCCTTCAAAAACTGGCCTGGCTGATTGGTTTCCTTCACAAGCTGCAGCAGGGTCCATTGTGACTGGCGCTCAAACAAAGCGAATAGGTCCTCCTCAAGTTCTCCTTTGTCCTTACGAGTTCGCTTCTGGTCTAATCGCTGGGCTCGGTGGACTTCAGCCTAAACAAAGGGTGGATGGATGGGTGGGTGGGTTGGTGTGTCGATGTATGGGTGAATGGGTGGGAGGATGGGCGGA
Source organism: Chlamydomonas sp. ICE-L (assembly GCA_013435795.1). Classification (NCBI taxonomy): domain Eukaryota; kingdom Viridiplantae; phylum Chlorophyta; class Chlorophyceae; order Chlamydomonadales; family Chlamydomonadaceae; genus Chlamydomonas; species Chlamydomonas sp. ICE-L. The sequence goes on from JACBWV010000472.1 coordinate 5,325,282, forward strand.
TGGATGTGTTGTGAAATGGGTGGGTGGACGGATGAATGGGCGGACAAGTATGCTTCTGGCCTAATCGCTGGGCTCAGTGGACTTCAGCCTGAATAAAGGGTAGATGGGTGAATGGGTGGGTGGGTGGGTAAATGGGTGATGGATGGTGGTTTGGGTGGATGTCTTGGATGGCTGGATGGGTGATTGGATGGTGATTGGTTAATGGTTGGGTGGGTGGGTGGATGGGTGGCTGGGTGAATGAATTGGTTGGATGGGTGGATGAGTGAATGGATGTTGGATGGTGAATGGTTGGGTGGTTGGGTGGATAGTTGATGGTGGGTGGCTGAATGGATGGGTGGATTTGTTGGTTTACTTGTATTGTTTGTTTTGTGGTGGATTGGTGAACTGGATTAGAGTGTTTTTGTGGATTTTGTCTTGGTGAATTTATGGGTTTGTTTTTGTGAATGGTTTTCTGTTTTAATTGATTTGTGTTGGGTTGTATGGGTTGATGGGTGTACTGGTGAATGGATGGGTTGGTTGGTTGGGTGGATGGGTGGGTGATGGGTAAGTGGATGGGTGGGTAAAGGGTGGGTTGATGGGTGGAGGGGTAGGTTTATGTGTGGGTATTGGTACGTTGGATGGGTGGTGGTGGATGGGTTGATGGGTGAATGGATGGTTGATTGTTGGATTGGTGGAATTGGTGAATGGATTGGTTGTTGTGTGGATGGGTGTATTGGTTTAATGTAGAGTGGTGAATGTTATGGTTGGATGGTTGGGTGGATTGTGGGATGGTTGATGGGTAAAGTGGATGGGTGGTATACGGGTGGGTTGATGGGTTGATGGGTGGGTGATGGGTAGGTGGCTGTGGTTGTGGTGTGCTGGTAATGGTTGAAATCGATGTTGGTTTGTGGGGTGTATGGTTTTGGTGTGATGGGGTGGGTGTCTTGGTTGGTCAGATGGGTGGGTGGACTGGTGGGTGGGTGGATGGGTGGATAGGTGGGTGGATGGGTGGGTGGATGGGCGGATGGATGTGCTGTGATATAGGTGGCTGGACGAATGGAGGGGCGGACGAGTATGCATCTGGTCTAATCTGGGCTCGGCGGGCTTCAGCCTGAACAAAGGGATCTCTCTTGTATCTGTGAACAGCTTGAAGTGGACCATATAATGACATAAACATGAGGTTCACTTTACGTACTGTACTGCTCTCAAAATTTAACGGTTGCAAAATTTGACGGCTTTTTTCGGGGGGTTTATTATAAATTGACGGTTTACATTTGACGTTTGTTTTAATAGGAATATAAATTGACGTTACGCATTTGACGGTTTCCAATTTAATAAAATCCATTTATGCAACTTCTTAACGTTTGTACTTAATCATGTTACACTGGTTCTTGGTTCATGGTACAATATTAGGGTACACTGTTCTAGGACCTGCAAGGTGTGTACATATAATACTGCAATGATCCCAAAATCTTGTTCAGCATTACACTACCGGTACTCTTTGAAATCGTTTTCATAAACTCCTGAAATCATCTCATGCTCAGTTAATGTCAGAAACATAAGCATAACGTATGTTCCTGTATTGCTCAGCGACCTAGAAGGATCAAGGTAAGGTTTTGCTACGGCTACAATATGCACATACCGTATTCTGTATACTTCACTCCAATGCACATATGTGTTGACTTCCTATCCCTATTGCCTCTGTTCTTTTTGTACCTGTCAGCCTTTTACCTCCTCTAACCTTTCCCATCCCCAGTGTGCCCTAACTCAAACAATTGGAGCAAGGAAGAGTGGGTTAAGATGGCCACAGGGTCTGTGCTCCTAAACTATTTTTGTCAGATGAGACATCTGAATATGCAGACAGATGCAGGCGGTCCCAGGGATCTCGTATCACTAAAAATTGTAGTGTTTGGCCCACTGAGCAGTGAGATATGTGCATTCTAGTGATGCACCTAATATCGGCCATAAAACCGATTTGACGGTTTTTTCGTTGTGTAATATACCGTACGCCACGATTTGACGGTTGCTCCCGTCAATTTAAACCGTTAAATTTTGAGAGCAGTACGGTAATCAATTCACAACATATTTAGTATTGATCCCATGATATCATGTATTCAATTGTCACCTTTCGTCGGTTATCGTTGGCAGCCCTCACAGTGGCCAAAGCTCCCATGCAGTCCTCTCTTGTATCCTCAAACAATTTGAAGTAACCATACAAACACATTGGCATGGAGCTCATCGTATCATGTCGTCTATTTTTGGTCGGGTGGAGGGCTGGGGTGGGTGGGTGGGTGGGTGAGATCCTATCATATCATGACTCCAATCGTTACCTTTCGTCGGTAATCGTTGGCAGCCCTCACTGTGGCCAAAGCTCCCATGCGGTCCTCTCTTGTATCTGTGAACAGTTTGACTTGCCGAGTCTTGAGATTGGCTTTAATGTTGCGGTCCTTGGTCAGCGTGCGGTAGGCTTTGTCGATTTCAAAGGAACCCTACAAGTTTGGTTGGCAGCGTGGTTGTTGATTTCATAGGCACCCAGCAAGTTTGGTTGGAAGTTCGGTTGGCAGTTTGTTTGTTGATTTCAAAGGCACCCATCAAGTTTGGTTGGAAGTTCGGTTGGCAGTTTGTTTGTTGATTTCATAGGCACCCAGCAAGTTTGGTTGGAAGTTCGGTTGGCAGTTTGTTGGTTGATTTCATAGGCACCCAGCAAGTTTGGTTGGAAGTTCGGCTGGCAGTTTGTTTGTTGATTTCATAGGCACCCAGCAAGTTTTTGAGATTGGCTTTAATGTTGCCGTCCTTGGTTAGCGTGCGGTAGGCTTTGTCGATTTCAAAGGCACCCTATAAATTTGGTAGTCAGTTTGGTTGGCAGTGTGGTTGTTGATTTCAAATAGGCAAGTCCCTTTAGCCTATTTGGCTACCCCTGGACTGAAACAACAACGTACATACAGTGTCCAATCCAAACTGGAAATGTACAATTCTGACCCCCCCCCCCCCCCCCCCCCCCCCCCCCACACACACACACACACATGCACCCACTGGATCCACCCACCCACCTTGTCGTCGAATTTTGAAACTGGCATCAAATTGAAGGTGTGGTCCACAGTACCCTCAGCACCTACAATCAACGTAAGTACTTGGTAAGCCCTTGACACCATAGTGTTTCTTTTGAGTGCAGCAATGCAATCGGACTAGTTGGTTGGATTAGTTGGTGTCTTCAGTGAGTAAGGCCCCTGCCTGACACAGCCTTCTTCCCCACTGCCTCGCATGACCTCATAGTTTCTTTTCAGCTACGGGCAGCAGCTTCTAGACAGCTCCCTGAGCCAGCCACTGGGCTCAGCCTCAAGATTTCGACAGTTTTGGGCAGAGGATTCTGTCAGCTTTTAGACACACTAGCTTGCATTAGCTTTGGCTGAATAGCCAGTCAGGGGAGCTGCCTAGAATCTGCTACTTTTAGCTGAAAATAAAAACACAGCTTTACACTGTCACGGTGACTATAGCTAGCTCCGGCTTACGCTGTGGTGAACTTAACATCACGTCCTGTGAGTACCTGTATTACACGGATGTAACGATTTCAATTTCAATTTCTTCACACTATCAAGCTGCGGGTACATTTGGAGTCCAATAGGGCACCAGGATAATGTAACCATCATCATAGTCCTCCATAGGGGGCCTTGCCCCATGGTGAGTGGCTGGCAGACAGTGGACACTCTCCACGGAGGGGAGGGCAGGTGATATGATGTGGTGCTGAGTCCTTGGGCCTCAAACTAAACTACGCCACCACTACCACCACCACCAAACCGCCACTACCGTAGGGTAGGCAATAGACAGCCCCCTCGGACGGCAGCAGGACGATGTAACCATCATCACAGTCCTCTGTAGGGGGCCTTGCCCAATGGTGAATGACTGGCAGACAGTGGACAGAGCTTTTTCTTCCCACTACCAGTAGCGATTTCTACCTGGGAGCCTGTTTTGGCCAAATCTTCCGCTACCATGAGACTCGAATCTGCGCCCTGCCCACCGACCCCCCCCGGGGCGTCCCTTTCGGACCGCCTACCCAAATCGCTACCAGGAGCCCAACCTTGGAAAAAGACAGATCCTTAATCGCTACCAGAAGACCCCCGTTCTGAAACGGGGAAAAGCTCTGGCAGTGGTGAGTCCTCACGTAGGGGAGGGCACGTGATATGACGTGGTGGCCAGGGTACTACATTTTGTCATTTTGGGTTGCGCTTTTGACGCAACTGCCTCCTTTTGGGTTGTGCGTTTGACTCAACTGAAAACGGAAATCTGCGCACTGCGTCCAGAGGGAGTTTAAGAAACTGCATCAATCGCGCAGTCGGGCTCCAAAACCTTCCGCGCTAGAGCGCAACATAGCGCGTGCGTCATGTAGTACCCTGATGGTGAGCCCTTGGGCCTCATAAATGTCACGCAAAAATGAAACATACATTTGGGTACGACAACACGGTACAAAAAAAACTGGCTAAACTACGCCACAACTCCTATAGGGCTATTCTCATTTGCCCAAACCTCACCCCTCCTTGCCCTATCATGCCCCTCCATACCTCCCATCATTTCACTCCACGCCTTTCCTTTCCACTCCCCCCACCCTCACTGCACCCCACGATCCTCTTATTGTGCGGCCCTCATGCACCTTTTTGCATCCCACCATGCTTCTTCCTTCAACTTCCTAATGCACCTCCTTCCAACCTATCGCCCACCCCCCATCCTATCCTTCACCCCCATCATGGTACTCACGCATTTGAAGCAACTCCTCCGCAGTGCACCCCACAATCCTCTTATTGAATGACCCTCACACATCTCCTTGTAGCTCCCTCCTGCACCTCATTGCATCCCACCATGCTTCTCCCTTCAACTCCCTCATGCACATCCTTTCATCCTATCGTCCACCCATCATCCTATCCTTCACCCTTATCATGGTACTCACGCATTAGAAGCAACTCCTCTGCCGGAAAAGTGACGATAACGCTTGGTGGGGCGTGGTATTAAGGGAGCCCTGTCTTCAGACGGTAGAGTTCGGGATACCACTTTACATGGACAGTACTACCATGGCGGTTGACAGAGACCGCCAACACTAAAGCATACACGTAGAGATGTGAACCCAGCACCTTTTTCAGCCCAGCGAAATGATAAACCATAGGCACTCACGCATTTCACCCTCCCATCCCTCCCCCCCATCCTTCAATCCCCCCCCCCCCCCCTTCCTTCCTTCACCCCCATCATGGCACTCACGCATTTGTAGTAACTCCTCCGCCGGATCTTTGTCGGGGGCTTTGAAGGAGAAGGCACTCATCATCACAGAGGAGTCCGTGGGAATCTTGTTCATCTTATACTGGGAGGGACGACTCTTATCCTCGGCCCCTGCATGTGTGTTGTTATAGTGTTATATATATTGTTGTTCGTGTGTTGCTATAGTGCTGTTATAGTCCAGGGTTAGGTCAAACAGGCTAAATGAACTTGCCTAACCGTTTATGTGTGGTTATAGTGTTATATATTTATTGTTGTTAGTGTGTTGTTATAGGCCAGGAACCTGCATCTCCGCCCCTACATGTGTGTTGTGTAGTGTGTTGTTATAGCACAGGTTAGACATAATACAAATACACAGGTGCGCCCAGTGGATTACGCAGCGGCCCCCTGCAAGTCCTCAGCCTTAACCCTCGTTCAGTAACACAAGTACAGCAGCACGCAAATCTGTTTTTGGCGGAGCCCCCTCTTCAAGGGGGCGGGAGCCCCCATGTTTACCCATTTGTCTGTCCGACCGAAAAAATTCTTGGAGCCTAACACGTCATCCAACGGTCGCGTAACTAACTTGCTTCGGTCAGCTCCATCGTTGCCACCTTTCGTTCTGTTGCCAACACACTCCGCCAATTTTCCGCGTCGCTTGTGTCGCTGCATAGGACTTGTCATTTTGAGCTACGAGTAGCAGCTTCTAGGCCGCTCCCTTTCCCCGTCCTTCAGCCAAACCCGAAGCTAATGCATCTGAAAGCTGGCATGACAGGCATTCCAATAAAGCTGAAAGCTTTGGACGTGGCCCAATGGCTGGCTAATGAAGCTGGGTGGAAGCTGTTATGCGCAGCCTCAAATACCATCAAGGTGCACTGGGTTGCGTTATATTTGGCTGGATAGCAAGTCAGGGGAGCTGCCTAGAAGCTGCTGCTTGTAGTAAGAAAGAAAAGCACTGGTGTGATACATACCTTCAAGGTGCACTATATGGCGTTATATTTGGCTGGCTGCCAGCCCAGTCAGGGAGCTGCCTAGAAGCTGCTGCTTGTAGTAAAAAAGAAAAGCACGGGTGTGCTACACACCTGCAACTGTAAGAGTGATGTCATGCTGGCCGCGCTCTGGTCCAGCCTGAATAAAACAAGGTTTTACAGAGTTCAATTGAGTGCAGATTTCAATTGGTGGTTGGCCCCAGTGCGAGGGACGATGGATGGCGGGGCGGGGCGGGGCGGGGCGCGGGGTGGGTGGGTGGGTGGGTGGGGGGGGGGGCAGAGGATTAGTAAGAAAGAAGGCTGGGCATTCGAGGTGTAAGAGTGATGTCATGCTGGCCTCGCTCTGGCCCAGCCTGAATTGAACAAGGTTGATCAGATTTCAATTGAGTGCATATTTCAATTGGTAGTTTGCCCCAATGCAAGGGACGTTGAATGGCGGGGCGGGGCGAGGGGTGTGTGTGGGGGGGCAGAGGATTCGTAAGTAAGAAGGCTGGACATTCGAGGTGTAAGAGTGATGTCATGCTGGCCTCGCTCTGGCCCAGCCTGAATAGAACAAGGTTGATCAGAGTTCAATCGAGTGCAGAGTTCAATCGTGTGCTGAGTTCAATTGAGTGAAGAGTTTAATTGAGTGCAGAGCTCAATTGAGTGCAGAAGGTTGAATTGAGCGCTGGAAGTTCGATTGAGTGCAGAGCTCAATTGAGTGCAGAAAGTTCAATTGAGTGTAGAGTTCAATTGGTGGTCGGCCCCAGTGCAGGCGATCGGGCTGGCCCCCTCAACTTCATGCCTTCTCATAAGGCGTGATATTTATTTGTTTACCGGTATTCAATTGAGTGCCCAGTCATCCAGGACTGTGTATGCCCTGGTTTCTTACATCGAATCACTTAGGGGAAAAAACGAAATTTGGAAATTAGTACGAGCTGCCATAGGACGTGAGATTGAAGGAACCCTACCGTTTGCATGTGCCGCTCATACTGGAGAATGGCTACGATGTTGGGTTTTATTTGGTTTCGCAGACCGCAACTGCGCCTGAGCTTGGATTACTTAGGGATACTACTTCAATGCTGTGGTTTCATGCTTGGCATAAATTCAGGATAAACTTCAATGCTGTGGTTTCATGCTTGGCATAAATTCAGGATAAACTTCAATGATGTGGTTTCATGCTTGGCATAAATTCAGGATAAACTTCAATGCTGTGGTTTCATGCTTGGCATAAATTCAGGATAAACTTCAATGATGTGGTTTCATGCTTGGCATAAATTCAGGATAAACTTCAATGCTGTGGTTTCATGCTTGGCATAAATTCAGGATAAACTTCAATGATGTGGTTTCATGCTTGGCATAAATTCAGGATAAACTTCAATGCTGTGGTTTCATGCTTGGCATAAATTCAGGATATACTTCAGGCAGTTAATTACGGAGTATGTTGTTTTGTTCATGATAATCAAGTACAGTGTTATATATGTTGGAGGATAACTGACTGGCAGTAAAGTGTTGTCTGTTAGAGAGCGTGTTCATGTGTGTTTATGTGTGCATGCACGCAAACAAATTATATGTGTGCATCCCTCCGGTATACATGGTGTGTGTGTTAGAACGAATACTGCATGCGTGCGTGAGTGTATTCGTGTGCGTTCACACATGCTATATTTGCCCCCCCCCCCCCATCCCCCCCTTACACACCCACCCACCCCTACCCACCCTTCAAACCGTGTGTGTTTGTGTGTGTGTGCATAATGAGTGCTTGTGTGCGTGCTTGTTTAGGCGCTGTTTGTGTGTTGGGCAGAATTCCATGGCAGCAGCAGGTCTAACTCAAGATGGTAAGTCTCTTGAGAGGCCCATGGAAACTATAAAACAAGGCTGAAAGAAAGAAGGCCGGGGGCTTGGCTTAAGGAGCAGGGAAGGGATGCTATCTATCTGGTCTTTACAAGGCAGGGGTTGCCTCAAGCCCCGAAACGCAAGGGGGCGTTTCCCCGAAAGCTTCTTGCTGACGCACCTCAAACCGAATGGATCCGAGTTCTCCTGCCTGGTCCAGATCTTCATCCAGGTTGCTATTATTCAACGAACGCTCAATTATAGGTCGCCACTGCTCGGCGATTGCATTCGGGATCTTCACCAGCCAGACTTTCTTGTCGATTTTCTGAAGATCAATGGGATCCATACTGATCTAATTTGAACTGTCGACAAGCAGGAACGAACGTTGAAGTTTCGTGGGATGGTTTTTGAAGCTGGTGTATCTGGACGAGGACGAGGACGGGGAAACTAAGAACAAACAAACCGGTTCAGGTCCCGAATTTACTACAAGTGTGAGAGGACACTTCTTGCCAGGCTGTCCTCCAGCTTCCTCCAGCTGTACTGCAGATCCCCCGAGTCGTCGCCTTGCGGTTGGGCGCTGGGCGCTGGGCGCTGGGCGCAATCGTTTATCGCGAACCCAGCATTTAGCGACTGTTACGCTCGCTCGCTGCCTAGGTCAGGCGCACTCGGTTAATTCCAACATTGATGCCATTCTTTCTATTCTTTCCATTCATCAGCGCACTTGCGCTACCCTGGCTCTTGTAACCGACTCTTGACCAGGTCAATATCTGGCGAACCCAAATCCGAACATCTCCTCCTATTCCCTCACCCACGCTTCTTGGCGTCCTCTTTCTGGCCAATTATTTCATTCAAGTCGATGCGTGCGCAACGAGGCATCGGATCAGAGCAGGAATTCATCACCAGCTTAAGACAGACATGCTAATTCATATTTTCGCACTCGCGGCTGGTGCCCTACTATGGGGGCACTCCGCCGAGGGGGCCTCAGGCAGCTGGTACTGCGACACGTTTCTGCCCACACCAGGGTCTGCAGTAAATAGCTGCCCCTTGTGTGCAGCCAACGGCCCATGTACGGTGAGTTGTCACAGTGACCGAGGTCATGCCAGACAAAGTCATGTGGTGGGGTGTAGTGTGGTCAGGTGTGGCGTCATGGTGAAGAACAGTCATGACATTACGCAGTCACATGAGCAGCCATCTGACCCCATCCTCCACCCACCCACCCCTTCCCCTCCAGGGTATCTCCACCATAGACAAGTTTCACACTGAGTCGCAGTACTGCTTCCTTCTTCCCCCCCTCCCCCCCCCCCCCCACCCCACCCCCCACCCCACCCCCCACCCCACCCCACCCCACCCCCACCCCAACCCATAGCCATCCACACTCCCCCCCCACCCCCCCACCCCCCCCTTCCCCTCCAGGCCATCTCCACCATAGACAAGTTCCACACAGAGTCGCAGTACTGCTTCCTCCCGGATATACCCGCCACCGCCATGGTACCTACCAACAGCAAAGCCAAACCAGACTAGATTTGCCACAGTGCTGTTTCCTCCCCCCCCCCCCCCCCCCCCCCTCCCCCCCCCCTTCCCCTCCAGGCCATCTTCACAATAGACAAGTTTTACACAGAGTCAAAGTACCGCTTCCTTCTCCCCTCCCCCCCACCGCCACCCCCCCCACCCACTCCCATACCCATCCACACTCCTCCCCCCCCCACCCCCACCCCCCCCACCCCCTTCCTTTCCAGGCCATCTCCACCGTAGACAAGTTCCACACAGAGTCGCAGTACTGCTTCCTCCCGGATATACCCGCCACCGCCATGGTGCCTACCAACAGCAAAGCCACGCCAAATCAGATTTGTCAGCAGCAGGGGAACGGTTGGGTGAACGGCGTTAAGCGTTTCGAAGTCTTTGGAGCACAAGACAGCAAGGCCCCCGCCACTTCCGTGGGCACTGCCTGGGTGTTTGTGGCTTACACCGGCCTCATGTATGTAACCATGCAGTTGGACTGTAATCTCCTGTTCAGTACGGACCCCACGTTCGTGTCCCGTGCTATGGAGATAGGAGTGTGGCGAGACAACCAGGAATTCAAGCAGTGAGTGGACTTGAATTACATTACTTCACGTGATGTTCCATTACGTTGACATCGATAGGTTATACATGGCCATACATACAGGGCTACACATGGCTCCGGCCCGCAAGGCTGCAAGGCTGCTCGCTGTCTTTGGCGATTTTCTAACCACATTTTTAAAACTTGAACTAGCAGTGAGTGAACTTGAACTGGGTTACATGGCTCCAGCACGTAAGGCTGCTCGCTTTCTTTGACATCAATAAAAGTAATGATAGTACCACCTGGTAGGGCGTGGTATTAAGGGAGCCCCGTCTTACGGCGGTATGGAACGAGCTGCTACTTTACCTGGACAAAGCTACCGTAGTGGTTGACAGCGACCCCGAACACTAAAGAGCAACCGTAGGGATTCGCGGCCCGCACCTTCATCATTTCAACGAGCTCTAATTGACATAAACTTTATCAGCCATTTGACCTTCAAAATCCTTCACATTTTTCTGCTGTCAAAAAATATATTAGCTGCTCGCCAGATAGGGTACCCACCATAGCTGCTGTTTGCTGTTCTGGCATTAGTATAAGATATTGCGCATTGGTGCATGGGGATGGGATGGTCTACGTGTGCATGTGGGTCGGAGGAAGGTTGTTGGGTTGGACGACTGGGTGTGTGTGGGGGGTTGTATGACACAATGGGTTGGGGGACTATGTGTGGGTGGGGTGGGGTGGGGGGGGGGCGTGTGTGTGTGTGGTGGTGGTGGTGGTGGTGGGGAGATATATTGGGCTTCGGGTTGGGGGAGGTTGTATGATGCATGGGTTGGGGGACTGGGGGGTAGGGGGGGCATGTTGCAAGCAAAATGCATGGGGCGGTATGGGAGGGTGCAAAGTAGAGTCAGGGGGGGTTGAAACTGTCTTTGAGCTCCGAGGAAAGAGAGGGTTATAACCAATAATATATATGTCATTTCCTCCCCTCCATCTTACTGCCCATACCCCCACCAAGTGGCATGTGATAATAAACACCATTAAAACAAACAAAAATATATATACTCCCACCAAGTGGCATGTGATAATAGACACCACTGAATGAAAGTAATGTATACTCAATTTGTATACTCAATTTAAGCCCCACCAACTGGCATGTGATAACAGACACCATTAAACTAAATTTAGGTATACTTTATTTGTATACTCGATTTAGGACTTGAATACCCCCACCAAGTGGCATGTGATTATACACACTATTGAAAAAGTATGTTAATAATGTAGGCTTATAAATAAAGCTTAATATATAAGCAGGTATACAGTTATAAACATCATTTATGCAATCATCATACACATACACATGCAAACTTCTCTTCACCTGTACTGCATTTTTATATATATATATATATATATATATATATATATATATACTAGTACAGTAGCCCGTGTGGCCGGTGGCCACACAGACACACATCACCCCCACCCCAATCAAAATAGGGTGCCGTGGGGCTGGGTTACAGAATGGGCTACACATGTCCTCACCTCCACCCCTCTCATAAACACAGTCACCATGTTTCCCCCACTTTAAATGCTGACGCATCTGCCCCCCCCCCCCCCCCCCCACCCTACCCCCCGCACCCACCCACCCACCCACCCACAGTCCCAACTCTGCCCAAACCTTCACCCAGACCCAATCTCAAATTTGCCTCACCCCTTTACCCGCCAAGACACACGTACTTCCCTGCTTCTCCGTTCCCATTAATCTGATCTTCTCTCGGCCACTTTAGCGGATGGGTTTAACAGAAGCCATTATGATATTTCCAGCTGAGTTCGAAATCGCGCAGACGTTTGGACGTTTCGTCAGACGATGCGGAAATGCGAAGACTTTTGGAAGTTGCAAACGAACGTCTGCCCAGCTTCAGACTCAGCTTGAAACATCGGAATTGCGCGAGAGCAAATCTGTTTACCTGTAGCTTCCTCTTCGTGCATAGATACCTGGTTGGGCGTGCAAGCTGTTTCCCGAAAGGGCCTTCGTTCGGTCAACTCTGTCACGCACTCGCTACAGCTCAGCGCAAAAATAACCTTATCGTTGCAGGGTTGCAGGGAGTGGTGTGGGGTGGGGGGGGGGGGGAATCTTGAAGAGGTATTGCACGCGGTGCAAGGAGCACGCAGCAAGAAGGAAGTCGGAAGAACGTCACAGGGTTGCAGGGGCTTAGATCGTGCAGAGATACCATGAGCCGTGCGAGTGTCTTAGCTCGCAGCAAGATGAATGTATCAATAAAGCCTGCAGAAAGGCTGGAGAATGGAAGTCAACTGCCTCCAATCACGAATCAGGCGATGTGATTGCGAATCAGGCGATGTGAAAGCATAATGAGATGTCGAACGTAATGCTAAGATGAAGAATCAAGTGCGCATGCGCGAGCCAAGTGAAAGTCAAGGGCCAGCCGAATCATGAGCCGAAGTGAAAGTTCTGGAGCATGAGCCGCAGGTCGCTCCGTGAAGAAGCAATACACTGAAAACTATTATTCCGATGCTCTGCTCGAAGGTCAGCAAATGACCTCCGATGAGAGGATCTCCTCACTCATTTCATTGCAATTCATTGCAGTCACAGTATGGGAGGCAGTTGTGAACATGAAATGAGCGCGCGCATAGCTTAGCGCATCTGCTGTTTCGGTCATTGAAAATTTTGCTGGGCAAAGACTTGGCTGTACGGAAATTCGGTTGCAAGTCGGTTACACTTCGCACGCCCATGGCACGTGGGTACGCAATGATGACACCACCACGACCACGACCGCGACTACGACCATGATTTCTGTATATATATATGTAAATATATATATATATACAGTGTTTATGCAAACATCTCTTCATCTGTACTGCAGATATGTCAACGTGGTGTACACTTCTGGTTTCTACTCATGCTACACCCTAGCTATTGACTTGAACAATGTGAGTCTGGAAGTGCAATTGGCAGGGGGTAAACACAATTGAATTGTAGAAATCCAGCAGATGACTTGGAATTCAATTTTTTGAAACAGGTACTAGGTATCGCTATCAATTTGGTACACCTTAGCTATTAAATTGGACAATGTGAGTTTTGAAGTGTACTGGTTAAAGTTCAAATATGGTTTTATTTTATTTTTGGTACACCCCAGCAATTGTCTTGGACAATGTGAGTATTGAAGTGTACTGGGTAAAGGGTAAATCTTATTGTATATGAATTTGCTACACCCTAGCTACTGACTTGGATAATGTGATTGTGGAAGTGTAGTGGGCAGGGGATACATCTTATTGTACATAATTTTTAGTCTCTCCATAACCTGCAAGCACTACCCTAGATCATACCCTACACATCACCATCACTTCACTTCATGTGAACTCATCTGCCTTGTCTGAGTAACTCAGCAACTCATCCATCACCATCACTTCACATCACCATCACTTCACTCCATCCATCACCATCACTTCACATCACCATCACCATCTCTTCACAACACCATCACTTCACCATCACTTCACATCACCCCTAATGTGAACGCTGCCAAGCTACACCACGCTGCCATACCCGATTGTCATCTGTAACTGATGACAATCAAGTTTGGCGGCATGGTATAGCTTGATAAATGCATATGCCTTGTGTGAGTAACTCAGCAACTCTTGGGCACTCCGCATTGATGCTTTCTAGGCAGCCCCCATGCGCACCGATTATACATTCTGTACACTGAAACATTCTAACTTGAAATTGAACTTTGTTACACGGCTTCAGCCAGCAATTTGGCTGCTCGCCATCTTCGGCACATTCTAAATCTGTCCTAAACCTATTTAACATTAAACATTCTAAACCTTTCCTAAACCTAAACCTATCCTAAACCTAATCAACCACAACATACTTACATCACTATCACTTCAATTTGTGTGAACGCATATGCCTCGTGAGAGCCATGTATCAGAATGCTTGCACTATCAAGGATTGGCCTCTGTATGTATGTAGGTCTGTGATGTAGGCTGGCCTCTGTATATATCAAGGTCTGTGATGTAGGCTGTAACTCAGCACCAAACTCATTTATGACCACGCCCTCACCATCTACCCTTCTCCAGCCCCTAGGTCTGTGATGTTGCCCCCAAGTCCACCTTTAACCCCAGACGCGACGACCTAACTTTGGGTACTTGTGTGCGCCCCGATGCGAGCACTAGCCCCGATTGGGGCACTAAACCCATGCATGCCCCCCTCCCCACCCCACCCCACCCCCCCACCCCCCATGTCTGTGATGTAGGCCCCAACTCCACCTTCTACCCCAGCCAAAATGAACAAGCCCCCACCTCCTACCCTTCTCCACCCCCTAGGTCTGTGATGTTGATTTCAACTCCACCTTCAACCCCAGCCGCAACGTCCCAACTTTGGGTTCTTGTGTGCACCCAGATGGAAGCACTAGCCCCATAAATAGCCCCGATTGGATCACTAAACCCATGCATGGCCCCTCCCCTCCACCCCCTAGGTCTGTGATGTTGAATCCAACTCCACCTTCAACCCCAGCCGCAATGACCCAACTGTGGGTTCTTGTGTGCACCCCGATGGGAGCACTAGCCCTGATTGGGGCACTAAGCCCATGCATGCCCCCCTCCCCACCCCACCCCACCCCCCACCCCTAGGTCTGTGATGTAGGCCCCAACACCACCTTCAACCCCAGCTGCGATGACCACGCCCCCAGCCCCCACCTCCTACCCTTCTCCAGCCTCTAGGTCTGTAATGTTGACTCCAACACCACCTTTAACCCCTGCCGCAATGACCACGACCCCACCCCCCACCCCCTAAGTCTGTGATGTTGACTCCAACTCCACCTTCAACCCCAGCCGCAACGACCCAACTTTGGGTACTTGTGTGCGCCCCGATTGGAGCACTAAAACCGTGCATGCCCCCCCCCCCCCCCCCCCCCCCCACCCCATCCCACCCCCTAGGTCTGTGATGTTGACTCCAACTCCACCTTCAACCCCAGCCGCAACGACCCAACTTTGGGTACTTGTGTGCGCCCCGATGGAAGCACCAGCCCGCCTGTCAACCTCTTTGTCCCTGGCTCTTCTGTCTCTCTCAATGTGAATGTGAAGTTGGCCAGATTCAACAACAACTTTGCCTCGGCGGTGCCTATGTGCAGCTTCAACTCCAGCGAGATATACCCCTACACACTCTTCTCCAATGATGCTGGTGTAAGTCCCAGTCTTTATGTGCTGCAGTAGTGTGGATGTAGCGTGGTGTGGTGTAGTAGTGTTGGGTTAGTGTGGTGTGGTGTAGTTGTGTTGGGTTAGTGTGGTGAAGTGTGGTGTGCAGTAGCAGTGTTGAGGTATTGTGTTGCAGTGTGGTGTGTTGTAGTGGTGAAAGTAGTGTTGTTTTGTGATGTGCTGTAATGTGGTTCGTTGTAGTAGTGATGACAGGTTTGTTCCTATGGAAATAGTGGTAATGTGGCTGCACCCATTTAAGAAGTTGAAAACGTAACCGGTTTGTATATAGTTTCCGGCAAATACCTACACCTATACCTACACAGCTACACCTACACTCATACCTGCACTTACACCTACACTTGTACCTTCACCCACACACATACCTACACTGACACTTACACTCATACCTGCACTGCCACTTACACTCATACCTAAGCGTACACCTACCCTTGCTGCTATTTCCTGCCACTGCCTTGCACCAGCTGTGCACTCCCTTGCTCAAAAATCCCAATTCCATACTGCATCCCTCCACCTCCAGCACCCCCTCTCACACCCACACCTACATTTATACCTGCACAAAAACTTGCACTCACACCTACACTTATACCTAAATTTGCACTTCCACTCATATCTACACCTGCCCTTGCAGTTACTCCCTTCCACTGCCTTACATCTGCTTTGCACTCCCTTGCAGGTGTCATTGGAAGCTCAAAAAAACCAATTCCATAATTCATCTCTCCACCTCCAGCGACTCTTACTTAAACTCATACCTGAACTCAACTTACACTCATATCTACGCCTACCCTTGCTGCTACTCCCTTCCACTGTCTTCCGTCCGCGGTGCACTTCCTGCAGGTGTCTTGGGGAGCTCAAGAAATTACAATCCCCGACTGCATCCCTCCACCTCCAGCGCCCCCTCTCCCCCCCAGGCCTCCGCCTCCACGACCTCCCCGCCCCCCCCCAATTCCCCCTGTCCCTCCGTCGCCCCCCTCCCCCCCCCCTCCAACGCCCCCAATGCCGCCCTTCCCCCCGCCCACACCAGTATTCCTCACTATCAGGACACCCAAAATCCTGGGGGCCAGCACGTGCACCGACACAGAGGCCGACTGGCTGTTCCTCACCCTGAATTTCCAAAACCAGTACACCCTCCCGGCCATATGCACGCCCCCCCAGCCCGGCATCACTGGGGGCTCGGTTCTCACCGTGCAGTACAACTTCCTCCGCAACACTTGGGGCGCTGCGTTCGTCCGCTCCATAGATCTGCCTAGCGAAGCCAATCAGATGCTCAAGCTCATCCTGAACGTCCGCCTGCGCCTTCCATGCGGCAGTAGCATTGATGCCTTAGGCCCTCTGGTGGTCAGTATACCAAGTGAGAGCAATGCCAAGTACTGGCCAGAGCTTGTTTGTGCTCCCCCACCCGACCCCCCACCCGTCCCCCCCTTACCTCCAGGACCTTCCCCGCCCTCTCCACCCCCTCCGCAGCCCTTGCCTCCCTCACCACCGTAAGTAAATAAATAAATATGGTGCCTTATTATGAAGCGTGAGGTTGAAAGGGGCAGCCCTTGCCATCCTCATCACCGTTAGTAAATAAATAAATATGATGCCTTATTACGAGGCGTGAGGTTGAGGGAGGCAGCCATTGCCTCCCTCACCACCATAAGTAAATAAATAAATAGTATGCCTTATTGCGAGGCGTGAGGTTGAGGGGGGCAGCCCGTTTGCTAGCACTGGTGCCAACCACGCCACTGGTAGTATCAGTGCCTAAAGCTGCCACAACCACAACCACCAAAGCCCTAGCCCCCTGCTACACTTGCCACCAGCAGTTCCAGCACCAAACAGTACTGCAACTGCCACTACCACTGCCACCACTAACTGCCACGTAGACTAATGACTAACACTAGCACTACTACATACCACCACCACTACATACTATAAACACCGCCATTACTAATACCACTATACCACTACCACCACAACCAAAGAATTCACTGTTCTGTTTTGGTTTGACTACACGGTATATCAGCCTTAGGGCTTCTCACTGTCTGCGGACAGAGTAAACATGGGTGGTATAAGTACTACTGCACCTCGATCATGAGTACATAATGCAATCACATGGGCAGTACAACACTACTGCACCTCAATCATGAGTACGTAATGCAATCACATGGGCAGTAATAAAACTCCTACACCTCAATCACGAGTACATAATGCAATCGCATGGGCAGTACAACACCACAACACCTCAATCATGAGTACGTAATGCAATCACATGGGCAGTACAACATTACTGCACCTCAATCATGAGTACAGAATGTAATCACATGGGCAGTACAGCACTATTACACCTCAAACGTGAGTACATAACACAATCATATGGGCAGTACAACACCACAACACCTCAATCATGATTACATAATGCAATCACATGGGCAGTACAACACTCCTACACCTCAATCATGAGTACAGAATGTAATCGAACATGGTTCCGATTTTTGATTTTTAGGCTTAACATTCTTCTTTTTGGTTTTAAGCATGGACATCTTGCAAAATGGGTTAGGAAGGAAGGAGATCGAATTTGAATTCGAAGACCTTTTCAAAGACACGACCAGATCATTGCTCTGCAATACCATTATCAGGACTAATACTACTACACCACAACTGCTAATACCCCTATACCACTAATACTAACACCACTATACCACAACCACCACAATATCAGGACTAGGCACATCACCTGGTCCTTCAAAGCTTATCTGATCCTTTGTGCATGTCTCGATTTGTCAAGTACGATCTAGATTTGTCAAGTACGATCTAGATTTGTCAAGTACGATCTAGATTTGTCAAGTACGATCTAGATTTGTCAAGTATGTTATCCCATATATATGTATATATAGAGATATCGTACGAAATATCAATCTAGTGTATGATATTTTATTATGTATCAGAATATCACGCGATAATCTTGAAACCAGGGCGTAATTAACAACACTACATGGCGTTCACAATCTGATCACTTGCCTATACGTGTTTCACGATCTGATCGCTTACCCATATGTCCCATGCAGCCCGCCATCACCTCCAAGGCCAAACCCGCCGCCCCCAACTTCGCCCGTGGCACCTCCCACGCCTCCCCCCTCGCCCCCTCGGCCTCCTCTCATTCCCTTCCAGATGACCATCATTTACTCGGAGGACGTGTTTCCTGCCAGGTAGGTGGATTGACCCCCACATACACCACAACATCCCCCCCCCCCACACACACACGCACACACACAGGTAGGTGGATTGACCCCCACATACACCACTACATCCCCCCCCCCCCCCCCCCCCCCCCCCCCCCCCCCCACACACACACACACACACATGCACAGGTAGGAGGATTGACCCCAACATACACCACTACCCCCCCCCCCCCTACTCCCCCCATACCACACCACACACAGGTAGGTGGATTGACCCTCACACACACCACTACCCCCCCCCCCCCCCCCCCCCCCCCCCCCCCCCCAAAAAAAAACTTGTAGTTATCAAAATCCAGACTCACATTTCAACAGCTAGACTCACATTTCAACAGCTAGACTTACATTTCAACAGCTAGACTTACATTTCAACAGCTAGACTTACATTTCAACGTTCAGACTGTTTTTTTAAATTTAGCCCAGCATCTCAACATCTAGGCTCACATCCCAGCTTCAAGACTGATGTCTAAACACCTCCTGTGCTCTCTACAGGGATGATTGACTACATCCAGACTAATATTTGTCAAAATTTAGACTAGTATCTCAAAATCTAGCTAAAATTTGTACATTCAGACTTATATTTCAACACTCAGACAAATAATTGTCAAAATCCAGACTGGCATGTCAACATCCAGCTAGACTTCGTACATTCAGACTTATATTTCAACATCCAGACTAATAGTTGTCAACTATTCAGATTTGTGTTTCAATGTTTGGCATTCAGACTACCATCTAAACATCTAAGCTCACATCCCAGCTTCAAGACTACCATCTAAACATCTAAGCTCACATCCCAGCCTCAACACTGACGTCTAAACATCTGATGTGTTTGCTACAGGGATGATTGACCACATCAAGACTGACATTTCAACATTCAAACTATTTTTCAACATTGACTTATATTTCAACATTCAAACTAATATTTCGTCATTGACTTATATTTCAACATTCAGAATCATATTGCAACATGAACTTATATTTCAACATTCAGAATCATATTTCAACAATAACTTATATTTCAACATTCAAACTAATATTTCAACATTGAGTTATATTTCAACATTCAACTAGCACCTCAAAATCCAGTCTAGACTGACATATAAACACCTTTCATGTTTGCTGCAGAAATGATTGTGATAACACCCTATATACACTGAGCTTCTCGTACCAAATGCTCTTCAACAAGGAGCTACCAGTTGAGGCGACCTGCAGGTGAGAGGACTGTGTATAGGGTCCGTATTTATGTTTTTGGTACTTATGTTTTTGGTATTTATGGGTATGGTCCTGACTAAGGGTTTCGCATTTCTGGGTTTTGCATTTTGGGGTATGGTACTGATTGAGGAGAAACACTGACTTTCTCATGCCAGATGCTCTTCAACAAGGAGCTACCAGTCGAGGCGACCTGCAGGTGAGTGCTGTGCAC
The DNA here is from genome assembly GCA_013435795.1 of Chlamydomonas sp. ICE-L. NCBI lineage: Eukaryota > Viridiplantae > Chlorophyta > Chlorophyceae > Chlamydomonadales > Chlamydomonadaceae > Chlamydomonas > Chlamydomonas sp. ICE-L. Next base: position 5,345,199 of record JACBWV010000472.1, read on the forward strand.
AAGTTTTTCATTTTTTTGTATTTATGGGTATGGTTCTGGCACAGGGTTTTGTATTTAGGGGTATGGTTCTTGCACAGGGTTTTGCATTAGGAATATGGTGCTTACTGAGAAGCTATGCTGAGCTTCTCGTACCAAATGCTCTTCAACAAGGAGCTACCAGTACAGGCAATCTGCAGGTGAGAGCACTGTGTAATGGTTCCCTATTTAAGGGTATGGTCCTGGCGCATGGTTTTGCATTTTAGGGTATGGTGCGCACCGAGGAGAAATGCTGAGCTTCTCATTCTAAATGCTCTTTGGCAAAAAGCTACCAGTAGAGGCAATCTGCAGGGGAGTGCGCCAGGGTTCTACTTCATGCCGAATTGGTCAGCGCTTAAAGCGCACAAACGTCTAATTGGTCAGCGCTTTTTAGTGCAAAAATCGCAAAAACGGTGCGCTGCGCCCAGAGGGGGTAAACAAAACTGTGCGAAACGCGCACAGGGGCTCAAAAAGGCAGCGCGGCACCGCGCTGCCGAGCGCGCTTAGTACTATCCTGGAGTGCGCTGTGTAAATGTTCCACATTTATGGGTAATGCATTTATGTTTTTTGTGTTTATGGGTATGGTCCTGCCTAAGAGTTTTGTATTTAGGGGTATGGTGCGCACTGATGAGATGTGCCGAGCTTCTCGTGATGAATGCGTCTTTTACCCCTTCTCTTTTTCTCACGTCTCTTGTCTTACACCACGCAAATCCTGCCTATTTGTCCCCCCAACAGGTACATAACTAGGGTTGGGCCGACATATAAACGTATAATATACGTTTATACGTATAAATACGCCGTATATTTTTTCTCAAATCGACCTTATATACGTCGTATACAAAACGTATAGACTGTACTTCAAGAAGTACAGCACACGTCCCGGCACTTAACTTTCTTGGTTTTCATTATATTTTTGATTTAGATAGCTCATTGGAAAGCTTTTGACCTCCTCTATCACAATATGCAATAAAAATTACCATTCACGCGCATTCTCTTATAAACATTTGGCCTAATGGTTGATCTAGATAGCCAGGATGGCACACATATCTGAGCGCCACCTAGCCTTCCATTCCACAAGCTGTGCTCCTACGTGGGCTTGAAGGATTGATGGTGCAAGCCTAGTGCAATGTGAACATGGACAAAATTGCAATACCGTTATGTACTTATATTATTATACACTCATACAGTTATAATAGACCAACTGGCGTTTAACGGCTCCCTTAGATTGGCACCGCGCTTTGTGGTCGTTATTTCTTTTCTGAGATTTGGACAACCTAAACTTGCCAGATTATTTTTCTGAGAGTTGATATGTGATGCCAGTGAAATTAGCTACGCAGCAATGCCTTTAAAACCATGTAAAAGTATTTTCTCAAGAAGTGCCTAATTTTCCTATACGTTTTTATACGTTTATATGTATACGTTTATACGGCTTATAAAAATAAAAATATACGTTTGCTTCCCAACCCTATACATAACAGACCATGTGTTGGAGGCAGCGTTCACTTTTCATGTGTTGGACCTCTTGACCCTTCTCTTCTTTCTCATGCCACTTGCCACCACATGTTCCTAAGTCCCCCTTGACCCTGTCAAGCCGAGGGCACATTGGGAGTCTAGCAGGGCACCGGGAAAAAAATGTAATCATCAGCATCACCATCATCACTTCACTCGTCATCTCTTGTCTCGTATCCTGCACCGCGCATCTCTCGCCAGGTATATGATGAACAAAGACCAAGCTCGATTTCCATTTTTTACGCCTCTTGCCTCTTCTCTTGTTTCTCGTGACACTTCACTCCTCAGCTCATGTCTCATGTCCTGCACGACACATCTCTGTCTCTTTTCCAGCACCACGCATTTCATGTCTCATGCCCGGCACCACGCATCTCTGTCTCATTGTCTATTAATCCCACCAGGCTGCCAGGTACATGTTGAACAAATATCAATTTCCATGTTTAGCTCGATTTCCATGTTTAGCTCGATTTCCATGTTTAGCTCGATTTCCATGTTTAGCTCGATTTCCATGTTTAGCTCGATTTCCATGTTTAGCTCGATTTCCATGTTTAGCGTCTCTAGTCCTCGCCAGGTACAGTCACCAATTCGTGTCTCGAACTTTATTTTCCCTGACAGGTACACAATAAACAATGATTTTTATACTCAGCTGCAATTCTTAAACATGTTTTGCGCCTCATATCCCTTCTCTTGTTTCTCACATCTCATGTCCTGCACCATGCAACTCATGTCTCATTTTGCCCCCACCAAGTACATGACAAAGAAGGTGTCGGAGACCGCGCTTGCTTTCTGTGTTTTGCACCTCATGCCCCTTCTATTGTTTCTCGTGCCACTTCACACCTCATCTCACATATCAGGTCCTGCACCACGCATGGAATGAAATCCTGCTTGAGTAACTCTTGCTTCGATTTTAATTTTTCCCGCCAGGTACAATCGCCAATCATGCCAAGTAAAAACGCCAATTCCTGTCTCAAACTTTCTTATCCCGGCCAGGTACATGAGGAGCAATGTGTTAGAGGCTCAGCTGAAGCTCTCAAATGTGTGTTGCATCCCTTGCCCCTTCTCTTATTTCTCACGTCTCATGTCCCATGTCTCATTTTATTATTCCGCCCCCACTAACACTACCCCACTACCTACTACCAACCCCCACTACCCCACTAACACTACCCCACTACTCACTACCAACCCCACTACCAACACCCACTAACACACTAGCACTACCCCACTACTCACTACCAACACCCACTACCAACACCCACTAACACACTAACACACCCCACCAGGTACATGATGAGCAATGTGTTAGAGATTCAGCTGCAGCTCTCAAACATGTTTTGTGTCTCATGCTTCTTGTGTCTCACGCATCATGTCCTGCACCACACATCCCCTGCCTCATTTGTATTTATCCCATCCCTGCTAATAGTACCCCACTTCCCACTGCCAACCCCCACTACCCCACTACTCACTACCAACACCCACTACCGACTACCAACACACACTAACACCACCCACTAACACCCACTAACCCACTTACACCCCCACCAGATACATGACAAACAATGTGTTAGAGACCCAGCTGCGGCTCACAAACTTGACAGAAACAGTTACGCTCATGGATTCTTTCAACGCGATCTCCATGGCCAACTTTGTCGTGCACGTGGGCATGCCCTGTGGTTCCAACATCATCATGGCGACTGGGGTCACATCAATTGTGAGTAATGATGAGAATAAGGCTAGTTATGAGTAGTGATAGGAATATGACAAATGAATTATTTCAACGCAGTCTCCATGGCCAACTTCATCATGCACGTGGGCATGCCCTGTGGTTCCAACATCCCTTTGGTTCCAACATTATCATGGTGACTGTAATCACACCAATTGTGAGTGATGGGGGGTACAGGGCGTAGGTATGAGTAAGGATAGGTATAGGGCATGGCATGTGGTTCCAACATCATCATGGTGAATAAGATCACACAAATTTTGAGTGTGGGGGGTACAGGTCATAGTATGGGTACAGGGCGTAGGTATGCGTAATGATATGAATAGGGCATGGCCTTTGGTTCTAACATCATCATGGTGACTGGGATCACATTGATTGTGATTAATGGGGGGTACAGGTCATAGTATGGGTACAGGGCGTAGGTATTGGTAATGATAGGTACAGGGCATGGCCTGTGGTTCCAACATCACCATGGTGACTGGGATCACATTGATTGTGATTAATGGGGGGTACAGGTCATAGTATGGGTACAGGGCGTAGGTATTGGTAATGATAGGTACAGGGCATGGCCTGTGGTTCCAACATCACCATGGTGACTGGGATCACATTGATTGTGATTAATGGGGGGTACAGGTCATAGTATGGGTACAGGGCGTAGGTACTGGTAATGATAGGTACAGGGCATGGCCTGTGGTTCCAACATCACCATGGTGACTGGGATCACATTGATTGTGATTAATGGGGGGTACAGGTCATAGTATGGGTACAGGGCGTAGGTATTGGTAATGATAGGTACAGGGCATGGCCTGTGGTTCCAACATCACCATTGCTACTAGTGCATCAATTGTGAGTAATGATGGGTGCAGGTGGTGTTGGTGGTGTCATGGTGTGTGTATGTGTGTGTGTGTAGTGAACAGGGTGGGGGTGGGGGTTTCCTTGTCACACATGTGGGTATACCCTGTGGTTCCAACATCATCATGGCGACTGGGATCACATCGGTTGTGGGTAATGATGGGTGTAGAGGGCAAAGGTCTAAGTAATGATATGTATGGGCGTAGGTATGAGTAATGATAGGTATAGGGCGTGCCCTGTGGTTCCAACGTCATCATGGCAACGTTACCACATCTATTGTGAGGCATGACGATGGTGATGATTAAATATCCTGGTGCCCTGGTGGACTCAACATGTGCCCACAGCTTGACTGACTCAAGTTGGGAAAAAAAGCTGGGATCTCAAATCAGGTTTCATATTCCAATAATTTGGGCCAAAACGGGGTCTCTTATTCCGATTGGAATTTATTCTGGAAAAAAAATCCCTGGACTCAATGGGGCTTACAAATAAGGAACGGCAATATGATATCATACCACGATATGATGCCGGTAGTCTGACAAGGCTAAAATTACCATTTATAAACAATATCATATGCATTTATGATGCAGTTTGTATGACAGCATACTCGCATTTGGATTAATGGGGGGTACAGGTCATAGTATGGGTACAGGGCGTAGGTACTGGTAATGATAGGTACAGGGCTTGGCCTGTGGTTCCAACATCACCATGGTGACTGGGATCACATTGATTGTGATTAATGGGGGGTACAGGTCATAGTATGGGTACAGGGCGTAGGTATTGGTAATGATAGGTACAGGGCATGGCCTGTGGTTCCAACATCACCATTGCTACTAGTGCATCAATTGTGAGTAATGATGGGTGCAGGTGGTGTTGGTGGTGTCATGGTGTGTGTATGTGGGTGTGTGTAGTGAACAGGGTGGGGACGGGGGTTTCCTTGTCACACATGTGGGTATACCCTGTGGTTCCAACATCATCATGGCGACTGGGATCACATCGGTTGTGGGTAATGATGGGTGTAGAGGGCAAAGGTCTAAGTAATGATATGTATGGGCGTAGGTATGAGTAATGATAGGTATAGGGCGTGCCCTGTGGTTCCAACGTCATCATGGCAACGTTACCACATCTATTGTGAGGCATGACGATGGTGATGATTAAATATCCTGGTGCCCTGGTGGACTCAACATGTGCCCACAGCTTGACTGACTCAAGTTGGGAAAAAAAGCTGGGATCTCAAATCAGGTTTCATATTCCAATAATTTGGGCCAAAACGGGGTCTCTTATTCCGATTGGAATTTATTCTGGAAAAAAAATCCCTGGACTCAATGGGGCTTACAAATAAGGAACGGCAATATGATATCATACCACGATATGATGCCGGTAGTCTGACAAGGCTAAAATTACCATTTATAAACAATATCATATGCATTTATGATGCAGTTTGTATGACAGCATACTCGCATTTGGATTAATGGGGGGTACAGGTCATAGTATGGGTACAGGGCGTAGGTACTGGTAATGATAGGTACAGGGCATGGCCTGTGGTTCCAACATCACCATGGTGACTGGGATCACATTGATTGTGATTAATGGGGGGTACAGGTCATAGTATGGGTACAGGGCGTAGGTATTGGTAATGATAGGTACAGGGCATGGCCTGTGGTTCCAACATCACCATTGCTACTAGTGCATCAATTGTGAGTAATGATGGGTGCAGGTGGTGTTGGTGGTGTCATGGTGTGTGTATGTGGGTGTGTGTAGTGAACAGGGTGGGGGTGGGGGTTTCCTTGTCACACATGTGGGTATACCCTGTGGTTCCAACATCATCATGGCGACTGGGATCACATCGGTTGTGGGTAATGATGGGTGTAGAGGGCAAAGGTCTAAGTAATGATATGTATGGGCGTAGGTATGAGTAATGATAGGTATAGGGCGTGCCCTGTGGTTCCAACGTCATCATGGCAACGTTACCACATCTATTGTGAGGCATGACGATGGTGATGATTAAATATCCTGGTGCCCTGGTGGACTCAACATGTGCCCACAGCTTGACTGACTCAAGTTGGGAAAAAAAGCTGGGATCTCAAATCAGGTTTCATATTCCAATAATTTGGGCCAAAACGGGGTCTCTTATTCCGATTGGAATTTATTCTGGAAAAAAAATCCCTGGACTCAATGGGGCTTACAAATAAGGAACGGCAATATGATATCATACCACGATATGATGCCGGTAGTCTGACAAGGCTAAAATTACCATTTATAAACAATATCATATGCATTTATGATGCAGTTTGTATGACAGCATACTCGCATTTGGATTAATGGGGGGTACAGGTCATAGTATGGGTACAGGGCGTAGGTACTGGTAATGATAGGTACAGGGCATGGCCTGTGGTTCCAACATCACCATGGTGACTGGGATCACATTGATTGTGATTAATGGGGGGTACAGGTCATAGTATGGGTACAGGGCGTAGGTATTGGTAATGATAGGTACAGGGCATGGCCTGTGGTTCCAACATCACCATTGCTACTAGTGCATCAATTGTGAGTAATGATGGGTGCAGGTGGTGTTGGTGGTGTCATGGTGTGTGTATGTGGGTGTGTGTAGTGAACAGGGTGGGGGTGGGGGTTTCCTTGTCACACATGTGGGTATACCCTGTGGTTCCAACATCATCATGGCGACTGGGATCACATCGGTTGTGGGTAATGATGGGTGTAGAGGGCAAAGGTCTAAGTAATGATATGTATGGGCGTTGGTATGAGTAATGATAGGTATAGGGCGTGCCCTGTGGTTCCAACGTCATCATGGCAACGTTACCACATCTATTGTGAGGCATGACGATGGTGATGATTAAATATCCTGGTGCCCTGGTGGACTCAACATGTGCCCACAGCTTGACTGACTCAAGTTGGGAAAAAAAGCTGGGATCTCAAATCAGGTTTCATATTCCAATAATTTGGGCCAAAACGGGGTCTCTTATTCCGATTGGAATTTATTCTGGAAAAAAAATCCCTGGACTCAATGGGGCTTACAAATAAGGAACGGCAATATGATATCATACCACGATATGATGCCGGTAGTCTGACAAGGCTAAAATTACCATTTATAAACAATATCATATGCATTTATGATGCAGTTTGTATGACAGCATACTCGCATTTGGTTGTATGATATTATACGCACATTCTGCGCAGTCATGGGCAGCAGCTAACCAACTAACTAACAGACCAACGTACCAACCAATACTTTGCCGTATGCCTTGTGCTTGGTAACACCACATGTCTCCTGCCATCTCCTCTCCTCTTCTCATGTCGCCCATCCTCACACCTTACATGCAGTCATGGACAGCGTCTAACCAACTAACTTACCAACCAACCAACTAACCAACCAATATGTTGCCTTATGCCTTGTGCGTTGTGACATCACAAGTCTCATGCCATCTCCTCTCCTATTCTCATGTCACCCTACCTCACACCTTACATCCAGTCATGGACAGCAGTTAACTAACTAACTTACCAACCAACTAACCACCCAATACTTTGCCTAATGCCTTGAGCATTGTGACATCACAAGTCTCCCGCCATCTTTCCTCCTATTCGTATGTCTCCTCTCACACCTTCCTTGCAGTCATCTACAGCAGCTAGCCAACTAACTAACCAACAAACCTTGCAGTCGTGGACAGCAGCTGACCAACTAACTAACTAACTGACTAGCTCACCAACCAACATAGCAGTCATCAATAGCAGCCAACTATCTACCTCACCAAGCAAACTTGCAATTGTGGGCAGCAGCTGACCAACCAACTAACTGACTAGCTCACCAACCAACATTGCAGTCGTCAATAGCAGCCAATTAACTAGCTAAACAACAAACCTTGTAGTCGTGGACAGCAGATGACCAGCTAACTAACTGACTAGCACACCAACCAACATTGCAGTCGTCAATAGCAGCCAACTAACTAGCTAACCAACGAAAATTGCAATTGTGGGCAGCAGCTAAGCAACTAACTGACTAGCTAACTAACCAACCTACATTGCAGTCATCAACAACAGCTAATTAGCTAACCAACCAACCAACCAACCAACTGTGCAGTTGTAGAAGCAGCTAACCAACTAACTAGCTAGCTAACCAACCTTGCAGTCATGGATAGCAGCTAACCAACCAACTAGCTAACCAACCAACCAACCTTGCAGTCATGGGCAGCAGCTAACCAACTAACTAGCTAATCAACCAACTAACCAACCAATACCACTTTGCTTGCAGTCGTGGACAGCAGCTAATGTGCCGAAGCTTGTCTGTCCGCCAACAGCCTCACCCCCGCCTCCTAGGGCTTCCTTCCCCCCAGCTCCCCCTCCTCCACCATCCCCTCCCTCTCTCTTTGAATCTCCTTCCAGCCCCCCCAGCCCCCCAACGCCCTCCACCCCCATTCGGCCCCCACTGCCGCCGCCCTGGCCACCGGGCAGGGCCCCCCCGCAGCCCCCTTGGAGCCTCCCCCCCTTCAACTTCAACCTCCCACCAGCATCTCCACCACCCCCCCTTACCTTCCCCCCATTAAATTTTAACCAGTCACCACCACCAAGTGGTGCCACAAACCCCCCGTTTACGATCCCCCCATTCAATTTCAACCAGTCACCACCACCAAGTGGTGCGTCTACCCCCCCGTTTACGATCCCCCCCTTTAGCTTCAACCAACCACCCCCACCCAGTAGTGCCACCAACCCCCCGTTTACAATCCCCCCCTTTAGCTTCAACCGACCACCCCCACCCAGTAGTGCCTCCAACCCCCCGTTTACGATCCCCCCCTTCGCCTTCAGCCCCCCCCCTCCGCTGGCCCAGAACAGCAACACCGGTGGACCAGACCCACCCTGGACCCTACCCCCATTCGCCTTCCCACCTCGCGCCCCAGCAGCCACCGTCCAAAACCAGGACCCCCCTGCGCCCCCCTATGTTCCCTACGTCCCAGCCTACCTCGTCTACTACCCCGACGATGGTGGTGATTACAGTGGTAAGGTAGCCTCCCTCAACCGGGATACCATTCCCAGTCCCCCTCCGCCCCCGCCCCCCATTCTATTCATTACCCCGCCGCCCCCTCCACCCAATCGAGGCCCCTTCCTACAGAGATCACCTGCACCCCCTCCAACCAACCCAACAGCACCTGTACAGAGGTCACCTTCACCCCTCCCAGAGAGGTCACCTGCTTTCCCACCACCCATCCCAAGAGCCTCCTCAGAGAGGTCGCCCCTGCCACAGCCACAGCCACCTGCAACACCGACAGCCAGCTTGCCCTCACAAGTGCTGCTATCAGTCACCATCACAACGGCTGCTGCATCACCCCTACCGGCATCAGCTTGTGAATCCCTGCAGGCTGAGTACAGCGTGAGTGTGGAAATTTGAACCTTGTAACGCCTTGCAACAGGCGTAGTGGTAGTAGCGGTAGTATCATTATTGCAGCGGAAATCAACCATGTGAAATTGTTTGAATGACAGGAGTGGTCATTTTATTAGTGTACAAGCAAACTGAAGGGAGCCTTCCCGTTGGATTGATCTGGGGATGGTTGCTGTGGGTTTTATTCCGCAGACCGCTACTGCACCTGATCTTGAACTACCGTGCGACCGGCTTGGTGCTTTTGATCCCACGACTTCATACAGAGCCCTTGAATAGGATATTCACCCTCGATGATATTTCTATGTTTCCCCCCCAAGACGATTTGGGTTCCACAACATCCACCCTCGGGGATATTTCCATCTTCCCCCCAAGACGATTTGGGTTCCACAATATTCACCCTCGGGGATATTTCTATCTTTCCCCCAAGACGATTTGGGTTCCACAATATCCACCCTCGGGGATATTTCTATCTTTCCCCCAAGACGACTTGGGTTTTACAATATTCACCCTCAGTGAAATTTCCATGTAGACTCACAAGCCAATTGGGGTTTTACAATACTCACCCTCAGGGATTTTCCCACGTTTTCCCCCAAGACGATTTGGGTTTTACAATATCCACCCTCAGTGATATTTCCTTTTTTTTAACAAGACGATTTGGGGTTTACTATATTCACCCTCAGGTATTTATCCATGTTTTCTCACAAGACAATTTGGGTTGTACAATATTCACCCTTGGGGAGATTGACTGTCATTATAGTTCATAAAAGGCTTGAGGAAACATTCATTAAGTCAATCATATCCATTCATATAACCATTCATCTAACCATCCATCTAACCATCCATCCAACCATCCATCTAACCATCCATCAATATAACCATCCATCCAACCATCCAACCATCCATCCATCCAACCATCCATCCACCCACCCATCCAACCATCCATCCAACCATCCATCCAACCATCCATCCAACCACCCATCCAACCATCCATCCATCCAACCACCCACCCATCCAACCATCCATCCAACCATCCATCCATCCATCCAACCACCCACCCATCCAACCATCCATCCAACCATCCAATCATCCATCCAACCACCCACCCATCCAACCATCCATCCAGCCACCCATCCAACCATCCATCCATCCAACCATCCATCCATCCACCCATCCATCCAACCCCAACCATTCCATTCCCAACATCCATCCAACTCGTCATACCATCCACTCCCAACCTCCTGATCCCAACTCATCCATCCAACCACATATCATCCATCCATCATCCATTACTCCCATCCACCCATCCAACCATCCATCCAACCATCCATCCATCCAACCATCCATCCAACCATCCATCCACCCACCCACCCATCCAACGATCCATCCAACCACCCATCCAAACATCCATCCAACCATCCAACCATCCATCCATCCAACCATCCATCCAACCATCCATCCAACCATCCAACCATCCACCCAACCATCCAACCATCTATCCAACCATCCATCCATCCAACCATCCATCCAACCATCCATCCAACCATCCATCCAACCATCCATCCGACCATCCATCCATCCATCCATCCAACCATCCAACCATCTATCTAACTATCACCAATGGCCAGCTTTCAATTGCAAGAATTCAAACAAGCAACTCTTCTTCTTCTGAACATCAGCTCTCAACCATAACCCTGAACTCTGAGCCTCAACTCTCAACCTCAACTCTGAACAGCAACCGTGCAAAACTTATTCTTCTTCTTCTTCTGAACATCAACTCGCAACCTCAACTCTGAACTCTGAGCCTCAACTCTCAACCTCAAGTCTGAATATCAACTCTCAACATCAACTGTGTAATAATAATTCTTCTTCTTCTGAACATCAACCACCAACCTCAACTCTGAACTAAACCTCAACTCTCAACCTCAACTTTGAACTCTCGACATAAATTCTGAACTCAACCATCAACTCTAAACTTCAAAACCTTTCCTGCTACCACTCCGACCCTTTCAAATAATGCCAATCTGTTGCTGCAGCCCTACTTGACCAACATTGAGATGTTATACTCCCCAACATGCTCCCTCAGCACTGCGTCAACAAGTAAGATCCATGGCCTTATTGCAGATACCCATGTGTCCATGTGATATGTGTGTGTGCTGCGCATGTATGTATGTATGTATGGACACATGTTGTGTATCAAAACTGTTTCAATAAGAAAGATCCCTGGCCTTATTGCAGATATCCATGTGACGTGTGTGTGTGTTGCGCATGTATGGATGTATGGATGTATGGACACCTATGTTGTGTATCAAAACTGCTTCAACAAGTAAGATCCATGGCCTTATTGCAGATATCCATGTGTCCATGTGACGTGTGTGTTGTGCATGTATGTATAGACACATATCTTGTGTAAACACATATTTGTGTGTGTTGTACATTTATGACACGTGTTGTGATCTTTGTACGTGTGTTTATATTTGTGAATGAATGTATCTGTTTCAACGTTTGTAGTATAAACGTTATTTTAACTTGAATAACGAACGTATGTTATAGTACCGCTGTGGTACCGTGTTTAAATTTTTGAATGAATGGATGTGTTTCATCGTTCCATGTCACGTCAAAACATTATGGAGTTGCATTCATGCCAAGATGTTATTAACAAACATGTATGTAGCACAAACTCAGGGCCCCTGTCGGTAAAACGATTGTTAGGGATTCAGTTCATTAAAAGTTTTCTTTTGTTAACCGTTCCTGTCACAGTTAGGCAATTCCCTTTAGCCTATTTTTCCTACCCCTGGACTGTAACATACATACATACAGACAGAATGGAGATCTGCCTGTCGTATCTCATGCCCTTTACATCATTACCAAATCTGCAATTAGAAAACGCAAACGCAAAACCTGATTACTGTGAATACTTCCAATTGAGAAGTGCAATACCTGTTACATTTGTATTAGTACTGGCTCGGGTACTGGTACTAGTACTGGCATAAGTATTGCTCTTATTGATGGTATTGGTACTGGTATTTCTACTAGTGTTCTACTTGTGCAGTGCATAATATGCTGCCCTGCATCTTTCTCGTGAGTTAGAAGCATACACCAACACCCTCCACCACACTACACCTCCTCATATCTGCCAAGCTATTCTTTCTGTTTGGGAGCAAGGATGAAGCAGGCTGTTTCTGCATGCAAAGCGCCCGTCAGCCTGTTGCTTCCTTGTGCAGTGTATAACATACTGTCTTCCATCTTATGCATGAGGAAGAGGCATACGCTAATACCCTCCACCATGCTGCACCTCCTCTCAGCTGCCAAGCTGTTCTTTGCGTTTGGGAGCAAGGATGAGGTCAGCAGTTTATACATGCAAATTGCCCGCCAGCCTGTTGTCTCCTTGTGCAGTGCATCATATCGTGTGTTACACCTTATGCATGAGCTAGAGGCATACACTATCACCCTCCAGTCCTCCACCACGATGCACCTCCTCACAGCTGCCAAGCTGTTCTTTGTGCCTGGGAGCAAGGATGAAGCAGGCCGTTTCTGCATGCGAATTGCCCGCCAGCCTGTTGTCTCCTTGTGCAGTGCATCTTATCTTGTGTTGCACCGTTTGCATGAGCTAGAGGCATACACTAACGTCCGTCACTCCCTTGCATCTCCTCGCAGCTGCCAAGATCTTCTTTGTGTTTGGGAGCGAGGATGAAGCCAGCCGTTTATACACGCAGATCGCCCGCCAGCCTGTCGCTTCCGACGTGGCAACTGCCCTAGGCCTCGAGTGTGGTGTATCCACCATCCTGGTCGCAATAGAATCCAACAACGGGTTGTCTAGGCTCTACACCTACTCCAACCTAAGGGCCCTCAGGTGCTCAGCGAACAGATAGGAAAAGGCAGTAAGACTTTTTGGCCCATTTTTTGCCCACACGGGGTAGCTACACTGTTTTTCCCGCTCTCTTATTGCCAACCTGTTGGTACACATGCATTCAGTACACCCAAGTACTGCTCCAACCTAAGGGCTCTCAGGTGCTCAGCGGACAGCTAGGGAACATCAGTATGATATCATGTCATCATCTGATATCATGTGATGACAGTGGTCTAGCTAGGGAACGGTAGTATGATATCATGACATCATCTGATATCATGTGATGATGGTGGTCTAGCTAGGGAACAGCAGTATGATATCATGCCATCATATGATATCATATGATGATGGTAGTCTATGTAGGCCAAAGTTACCTCTCATATATGATATGCCGGTCCCTAGCTAATTTGCATGATATCATACTCACCTATGGTCAACATCATAGATATGATATGATATACCGCTTCCTGGCTATGTCTGGTGCAAAAGCTGTCTTGCAAGGACCACTGTCACTGCTGCTGTGGTGTCTGGTAAGAAGGCGTAAGGTGGTGGTGCAGTGGTAGTGGTGGTGTAGTGGTGGTGTCTGGCAAGAAGGCATTCTGTGAAGGACCAGTGTCACTGCCGATGCATTCCTCAGCATTCCTCAAAGGACCCGGCTCACTGCTGCCATCACCGGTGAGCATGCAGCTGTGCTGCTGGGCAAACAGTTTTCAATATCGAAGCCGCTGGTTATGTGATGTGCTGCATGGGAAATCATGAGCTCCAAACATGAAGCCATTGACCCTGTGCTACCTGGCAAATCAAGAGCTCTACTATTGAAGCCACTGATCGCACCATGTGCGTGGTGCCAAGCAACATCAAGGGCTCCGCCATTTAGACAACTCGTCACACCATGTGGTTCCAGGTGATTCAAGGGGGCTCCAATATCAAAGTACTGAAGCCTCTGGTTGTACTATATGCTGCATGGCAAATCAAGAGCTCCAATATTAAAGCCAATGATCGCACCATGTGCGAGGTGCCAAGCAACATCAAGGGCTCCGCCATTGAGACAACCCGTCTCACCATGTGGTTCCATGTGAATCAAGGGCTACAATATCAAAGTATCAAAGCCTCTGGTTTTGCCATGTGCTGCATGGCAAATCAAGAGCTCCAATATTGAATCCCCTGGCCACATCATGTAGTGAACAACATCAAGGGCTCTGCCATTGAGGCAATTGGTCGCAACATGTGGTTCTAGGTGAATCAAGATCTCCACCGTTGAGATGACTGGGTACATCATTTTCCACCAAGCAAAACGAGAGGGGATCCTTGAGATGTTGCTCAGCACCACAGCTAAATGTGGTGCATGTCAACAACGACAATAACAACAACAACTATAATAATAAAATCTATAAAATCTGCCGAGGCCACTCTTTGCTTCATGTTTTGCCAAGCACCACAGTGCAGGCTCCATGATAGTAGCTGCGCACCACAGCAGCATTGTGCATGCCAATAACAACAGCGGCAACAACAACAAAGGATCGACAAGGCCATGATTTGCTCCATGTGCATCCAAGCAAGGCCAGAGCTCCACAATTGAGACTACGCACTTCTTCGCTGCATTTCGAGCTGCCTAACTAACATTGCACAACTGCATTATGACTTTTCTTGCAACATGCAATGCTTCACAATTGAGACTACGGTAAGCACTTCTCCGCTGCATTTTGTGCTGCCTAGCTAAGATTGCACAACTGCTTTATGACGTGCTATGCCCCACAATTCAGCTACGTGCAATGCCCCACAATTCCGCTACACACATTCCACACAGCTACGTGCAATGCCCCACAATTCAGAGTATGCACTTCTCCGCTACATTTTGTGCTGCCTAACTAACATTGCACAACTGCATTATCACTCATCTTGCATTATGCAACGCCCCACAATTCAGAGTATGGACTGCATCACAGCATATGAACTAGATCACGGCATATCAACTGCATCACGACATTCTTGCTGCCTAGCAACCACTGTTTCTTTTGGGGGCTACACATAGTAGCTTCTAGGCAGCTCCCTTTACCCGACATTGGGCCCAACCAGAACCTAGCTAGTATGCCTTGGAGCCGATATAACAGTCACTCCAATGCAGCTGAAACTTTGGGCCTGGCTCTGTGGCTGGCTGAAGGAGCTGACTTGAATCTGCCTTGAGTAGCAGAAAAGAATAACAGTGCTAGCAACCTACATACGCTCCACCATTGTGAGCGGGAATCTTGGGATTCTCAACTTGAACTTGGTTACATGTCTCTAGCCAGCAATTTGGCTGCTCGCCGTCTTAGGCAGTAAAACATAATTACCAGGGGAACCTAGGTGCGACCGAACTCCTACTTGGTTACATGGCTCCAGCCAGCAATTGGGCTGTCCGCCGTCTACAGTAGTAACATAAACAATTGCAATGTCAGGACTCCCAGCACGGCATTTCGTGCTGCCAAATGACTAGCAAGGCTCCATCCTTCAAGATTTTGAAGAGAGCCTCGTCAAGGCAGAATGTTCCCACAACACACCACTGTGCTAGAACACTTAGCATCACTCAAAGAAGGCAAGCCACCTTGATGCCATACACAAGGGTTGGATGACATTCCCAACCCTTACCCCTGACTGACCAACTAAAACTCCTCTCCATGTGCGTGTGCTTGTATACCAGTTTGTGTCCTGTGCCAAAGTAATGTAATGTATGTAGCAACTACTTGTCTCACACATACTGTAATGTAAATCCGAAGAATGTGTCCTTCTCCAATTATGTTTAAACATCTGAAGGATGCTTTAACAATGAATGCGCACCTTCACAACTCCCTTTATGCATCACTCCTTATACATGCAGATGAGTTGCCCTATCAATCCCATGGTCTGATCTCCACCACCGTGTGCACTGTACATGCACACTTCATAATTTTTTTTGTGTATACGTGCGTACAACGACCCAGACAAGCAGGTAGAAAGTAACATATTGTTACAGGCAGGCCGTGGTTGACCCAAGACAAGCCCGCTCTTCAACTCCGGGGGAGGTCTTCAGCTTAGGTAGCGTACTAGTGTCCCTGTGCACGACCCCGCGCCCCCAGGCCCTCGCCCTCGCCGGGGATCCCAGTGCGCAGGTCTAGCAACTCTTGCCACATGGCGCGGCTTTGGTCGCCCATGGCTTCGTTCTGGCTCCAGCTGGTTAAATTGAAATTGAAATTGAAATTGTTACATCCGTGTAGAACCGTTACTCACTGGACGTGAAGTTAAGGACACCATAGCGTAAGCCGGAGCTAGCTATAGTCACCGTAGGACCATCTCAGTAAAAAGAATTACCACCGATGCCTGACCGGCAGGCACCGTAGCCACATCATGCCAGTGCAGCTTAATACGGGGGTTTTTCACCCCGGTTGGGAAGCACCGGCACAATACAGCTGGTAAGACAAAACCTGAGAGGGGGGACGGTCTGTGTGCTAGTCCCCGGGTATCGACCCGGGGTGTGCTTCCATAAAGCGTCTGCACTGTAAAATACTCTGGAAACTAGTAATGGTGTGAGAATGGACTGTGTCCGCCAGTTTGAGGGCACAGGATCTCTGAAGTCCAAGAGTGGTCATAGAATTCAAAAAATAGGTAGGAATAGTACCAGTTGTACCAACGGTAATAACTTCATAGTGAACATGGTATCCAGCCGATCGAAGGCCATTTACTAATTCAACATGCTGGGCATGTTTAGTAATAAACTTAGAAGCATGGTTAGTATCAGAGCAGTATCCAAGCTCAAGAACCCAGAGTTCTTTATCAGACATACAGGTAGGAGAGTCTATGTCAGGTAGGACGGCAAGATCAGGTCTCATCCTCTTCCAATCCGCTACAGTAATAGTGGAGGGGCGTAGCCAGTC
This sequence comes from Chlamydomonas sp. ICE-L, assembly GCA_013435795.1. Taxonomy (NCBI): domain Eukaryota; kingdom Viridiplantae; phylum Chlorophyta; class Chlorophyceae; order Chlamydomonadales; family Chlamydomonadaceae; genus Chlamydomonas; species Chlamydomonas sp. ICE-L. The sequence continues at coordinate 5,362,412 of JACBWV010000472.1, forward strand.
AGGGAGACGTTTGCCCAGGACCCCCCTGGGGAGGACCTCTTCCTTGCCAGCGTCCATGATCATTCTGCGAGATCCCAGGGCTCCTGTGCAAATGGCCTTGTGGATGAGTCGCACTGCGGCGTCATGTCTCTTGATGTAGAGCCCCTTGAAAGTCCGGTGTGTGCAGCCCGCCAGGATGTGGCCCGCTCCGTCCTCACAGGTGTGGCAGATGGGGCATAGGGAGTTCGTGGGTGGGTGAGTGCTGGTAATATAAGGAAGTTTCCTGCGGAATGCAAGTTTACGGTTCCACAGTCTACCCCAGCGGGCTTTAAGGATGTGGAATTTAGTTTTATGCTGGATAAGGGTTGAGGTCCAAAATTTGTTACTTGCTTGAGGAAGTTGGTGGGGGGTGTTATCAGCCCAGGTGGTTGCATAAATCCCTTTAAGAGGGTGTTGACCAAGGTGGCAGCTAGTGGGTAGGTTAGAGGTGATACCTTGTGTAAGGTTAGGTGCTAAAATTCTTGGGGGAATATCTCCCATGGGTGTACGAGGAGGTTGAACTGTAGGCCAGTAAACATTGTGGCGGGGGATTTCCCCAGTGTTATCAGTAAAATTAGTTGAGGTAGGGTGCTCAGCTGCCTTGCGTGCCAGAGTGTCTGCTCTGTTATTTCCAAGGATACCTGTGTGGGAACGGACTTTACAGAGGGTGGTGTGTGAGCCATGCAGGATGCGTTGAATGAGGTGTTTTTGTATTGATTGCAGTAATTCAGTATGAATGGAACGGGTTGTTGTGGTGGGGTCATGAATCATTTTTTTTATAAGTTGAAGAGAGCAGAGGCTGTCTGTATGAAGGGTAAGAGATTTGTCATAATCAATGTTGAGAAGGGCTTGGTGGATGGCTACCAGTTCTGCCCGGTTGTTAGTTTTGGTGGCCCCTATTCCCCCAGGGTTGATGGTGTAGCTTTGTCCTGCAGCCGGGACATATACTGCAGGACCTATTTTGCTAGGGTGACCTGGTTTACCTTTTATTAGGCTACCATCTGTGTAGACCTGGAGGCCAGAGGAGGGGGTAGCAAGGTAAAAACAAGGGTGGGTGATGGTAAGAGGAGAGGGAGGAGGGTGTTGGTGGAGTGGAGGTTGCCAGGGATTTTTGGCAAGAGATTTAAGTTTCCGAGGGTAGGTGATGACAATGTCAGTGAAAGTAAGTGTGGGAGGTGGTGTGATAGTAGAGGGCTCCCAGGATGAGGAGAGGCTTTGCATGTAGTGTGTCCATTGGTCAATAAAATCTGGGAGTTTAGGAAAGTAAGTCTCTTGGCTGTGAGGGTTGCATATAAGAATGAGGTGTAATTTTTGAGTGGAGGGTGGGGTGTGAGATTTGCTGCCAAGCCAAATTTCAGAGGTAGTATAAAATTCAGACTGTGGTCTAGAGTCAATGTAGTGAATCCAGGAGTGATGGAGGAGAGTTTTGTAAGGGGCAGCAAGGTCATCAGGGAGGAGCATCAGGGTGCAGGTAGGGCTGAGAGTATTTTCAGCATGGTCAGCACTGGCTAGAGCCCACCTTAGAGCTTGGTGTGCTTGTGTGGTGGAGTTGGGAATGTCCACCAGTGAGCCCCCAGTCCAGATGGTAAGAAAGGGGTCTTGGTTGGAGCCAAAGAGCTGGTCAGCAGGGCTGGTAGAAGAGAAGCTGGTGAGGCTTTGGTCGTAGCTAAGAGGATTGGAGGTACGATGGTGAGTAATGCCCAGAGCAGCTGCTGCTTGGTAGAGGAAGGGAGACAGAATGTTAGTGGCAGCAGGAGCAGCTCTGTATCTGGTGAAGAGGGCAGCTAAGTCAGTGTGGTATGTTCCTCCTTGGGTCAGTTGGTTCCATTTGGTAGGGTGGTGATTTTTAAAGTGGTCATAGTTTTGTTTAAGAGAGGTGAGCCTGTCGTTGGGAATGTGCCCAAGACAGTGACCTGTGGGGTTATAAAAATATGAAGCGTTGGTATGTGTGTGTGTGGATTGGTCATCCAAAGTAGTGAGGATGCCTGTTTGTATAATGTAGGCTGGGGGTGGTTGAATGTCCCAGTCTGGGTGCCTGTCGTGTGTGTCAATGTGCAAAAGTTTGTGAACCAGATTATGATTGTCAGCATTAAATCCTGGGGAGATGGCCCATTGGCCTTGTTGCTGGAGGTTAGTGAGGTGGATGTACTTCCTGGGATTGAGGTGTGTGGTTATCGGAGGAGTGGTTTTAAAGGTGTGGGTTAATTGGTCATATGCTGGTTGTCCCACCAGTTCAACAAGGTGAGCCGCATGGTGAGATTGAGGTTTCCAATGTATGGTGGAGGTAGTGGAGGTAAGAGGTGTGCAGTTGTGGATGCTGTATCCCATGCGTGTGTAGGAGTTGATATGGTCGTTGTGCATGATGGTTGGGGCCCATTGGACGTGGACAACGGTGGTGGTGGCAAGTTTGTCGTCGCTGTAAGAGCGCTTGCCCCGCCAGCTCGTAATGTGCAGGGCTCTGTACTGAGATCCGTAAGTAAGGTGAAGCAGGCGCGCCGGTGGTGCAGGTGCGCTGCTGTCGGGGAATGTCATGGCCTCGCGGATCCTGTCAGGGTGCGAGGTGGAGGTTATTTTATATGCGCGGTAGAATTTGGAAGAGGAGGAGTGTCGGATCCAAGATTTGCACAGGTAGTGGCGTGCTGACCAGGTGGCGTCACTGTTGGGGCAGCCCCATGCTTGGTGCGCGTGACTGCCTGCGATCTGCGTGGGCCACGCCCACCATTGGTTTCCTTCCAGGTCCCCAGTGGGGTCCGCCTCGTAGTCTGCATCAGTAACGGTGGCGTGAGGTTGGTAGCGCTGGGTGAGTGGGGTGGAGGATTCGATAGGAGCAGGAAATTTAACGTTGTCTGTCGTGTTCTGCGAAATTGCGTAGCCAGGCGCAAGTTGCCTGTGGGAGAGGGGGAGTGGGTCAGAGTGAGTTGGAGGAATGACGGTTGGGAGGGAGGAGAGGTGTGCGGTGAGGCGGTTCAGGGATCGTTTGTGGTGTTTAGTAATTTTGTGTAAAGTAATAAGAGAGAGGTCTGTAGTACTGATAAGATGAGTTCCCATGGGGGTGACCAGGTCGTGGTATGAGTAGATGTCCAGGTCGTGGAAAGGAGTCATGAGTGAGACAGGGATTGCCTGTGGTGGAAGAGGGAGAGAGTGTATGTTAAGTTTGTCAAGAAGTTCTGTGTCATTCCAAGAAATTGTTATGTCAGATTTTTTAATAATTTCCTGTTGGCGGGCTAGGGACAAATATTTAAGTTGCTTGCGGGAGAGAGAGAGAGGATCTAGAGTGGTCATGGTGGAGGTTGATTTGTCAAGAAGAGCCCTGGTGAGAATTCCCAGGTGACCTTGGTCGTTCATGGACTGGGTGAGGGCTGTTGCAGTAATCTGAGTATATTCAGTGAGTAGAGAGGGCACCCCTAGTCCTGCCTCTGTTTTGGGGAGGTGGAGTGCTCTTGTCGGAAAGAATCTAGGAAGGGAATAGCAGAGTTTAACTGTTTTTAATACTGCTCTGTCAATGACATGAATGTCGGTTAGTGAGAAGGGAGCTACTATCATGGGGTATTTAATAGCTGCTCTGACACATTGTGAGATTATTCGTAGACATTGGGTGGGGGTTGCCCTATTTTTAGCTTTAGTGAGGATACTCAAGCCTTTTTTGTGGATAGTTGCAATAGTAGAGTGAAGTTGAGTTTTCCAATTTAAGGTAAGTGAGATGTGAACCCCCAGGTATTTATAGGCTTGGTCTGGCGGCTGGTAGGTAGCATAGGAATTACCTAAAGGAAATTTTTCTAGCCTTTGTTTGAGAGTGTTGTTGTGAGTAGGTTGTGAGGGGTGTGATTTGTGGAGTATGCCACTAACCACACATTTAGTGGCGTTAAGAGGAATGCCCGACCAGATACTAAAAGTTTGAACTTTACCACATTGGATGCGAAGGTCCTCTGAGCTGCCTGTTAGGACGGCAGTGTCGTCAGCATACCCCAAGCTGCTAGTGGGGTTTTCATCTGCTGTTGTGGAGGGTAGGGATGCTGCTCTGTATCCTCGTCCTCCAGAACGGAGCCATCTGTGTAGGGGTTCTAGAAAAATAATGAAGAGTAAGGGGGAGAGAGTATCTCCCTGGATAGTGCCCCTAGTGATGGGGATAGGGGAGCCAGATGTATTGTTAAGGAGGATATGTGTAGTAGAGTTTGTGTAAATTCCTTTAATTGTATCTATAGTGTCATGGGTATAACCCAAGCTGTGCATAATGCAGAGAAGTTTTTGGTGATCAATCATGTTGAAGGCAGAGCTAAAGTCAAAGTAGGCAGCATAAAGGTCCTGGTGGAAGAGGGCAGCATCCTCAATGTTGTGGAGTAGGGTCAAGAGTTGTCTATAGGTACTTTTGTCTTTTCTGAAACCCTCCTGGCAGGCACTAAGAATGTGATTGGTTTCAGAGTAGGTAGTAATAGTGTTGGTAACAAGAGAGGTCCAGAGTTTGGCTATAGCATTGTTAAGGCCTATTGGCCTGTTATTTTGAGGTAAGCAAGGATCTGGTTTTTTGTAGAGCATGACTGTGTGGGAGATTTTCCAGCAGTCTGGTGTTTCTCCCAGGATCCATACTAGCTGCATGAGTTTGTGTATGGTGAGTTGCATTTCCTGTGGGAGGCACATAAGTAGTTCATTAGGTATGCCGTCTGGGCCTGTGGCTTTGTTAGTGGAGAGTTTCCTGATGCAGTCATCATAGGTGGTTGAGGAGGAGAGATAGGTGTACGTACGGGGAGGCAGTGGTTTGTATGGAGTTGGCTGGAGTTTCAAGGTGGTATTTGTCTGTGTGTGTTTCCCATGGAGGGGGAGTGGCATGTCGGGTATAATCATCTAAGATGGGTGGTGTGGGAGGTGACATAAGTTTACCCATGTGTTTGGTCAAAACTTCCAGGAGACCCTGGGTACTGGTGCTAAGTGTGTTTGAGGATGCGTCCAGTAGGGCAGTGGGAGTGTGTGTGTAATTTTCAGGAGAGAAAATATACCTGTGAGTTTGTCGTGCCTGTGTGCTGAGGCGGCGTCTGAATTTCTTGATGGAGGCAGTTGCTCTCTCCTCTTTAAGTGCAGCCTGCATGTGACGTAGTTCTGTAATACTTTGTTTAATATCAGCAGTTAGAGAGAGGCAGTAGTCAGGGAGGAGTAAGTTTTGTAGGTGCTGTTGTATTTTAATTTTAGTGGTAGGTGAGTATGTGCCTGCCGTATGAGGTGTGCTTCTGAGCTCCATGTATTGTTGTTGGTCAAGGTGATTGGAGGCTGTTCGAAGTGCTTTAATGTGTTTAATATGGTAGTTAAGACGTCTGTAGGTTTTAGCAGTTTGTCTGGGCAAAAAAATGCCTGGTGTGCTAGACTTAATGGGGCAGATGTCAGTCATGATGGAAAGAGCTTGGTGAAGAGTGATCATGAGATGATCTGCCATGCTGTTAAGATTTTCTGGCATGGTGGCTGTGAGTTCTTGTCTAATAGATTGGATGTGTGCAGATGTTTTATCTTCTCCCAGTAAAGTTTGTGCTATAGTCCAGGCTTTATTTATGTTGATGTGGCTGTGTTGAAATTGATGGAGAAATTTAGTTGATATTGCCTCTTTGGCTTTGGCCATGTCCTGTTGCTTGAGAGGGAGTTGCAGTTGGGGTGTTGGATTGTGAGGTGGTGTGTCAAGGTTGGGAGGAGGAAAGAGAGAGGAGGTAATTTGTTGTTCCAGGGTCAAGTGGTCAAGTGTGTCTCCCATTTGGTGTGTGGTTTCTGTCACCATGGTTGCAGGTGGGGGGTTGATGAGAATGATGTCATCTATCCTGCTGCTGTAGGAGGTGTTGTCTGAGTAAGTATGGGGACGTGGTGATGGTTGGATGTGAATTGAATATTTATTAAGATGCTGGTAGTGAGGCTGGTCCTCCAGGTGATGGACTGTGTTGCTTCTATCAGTAGGGTAGTAAGCTGCATTCCAGTCTCCCCCTGCAATATAGTGGTGAGAGGGGTTCTGGGATATGATGTAGTGGATGTGTTCATAGATGCGGGCTCTTTTGGCAGGATCATTATAGGGCATGTAGACACCTAGAATGTGAGTGATGTTGTTAATAGTTTGATGAGTGAGATGACCAGCTATGTCAGTGGGGATTTCATGTTTAATTAGGTGTGCAGTAAGAGTCTTTTTGATAAGTGTGATGACTCCAGCTGAGCGGGTAACAATGCTGTCTGCATTGGTAGCTTGCTTAATGGTTTTGCTGCTGTGATGAAAGTGGTAGTCAGAGAGGTCTTGTTTGATCATATTAATTATGCCTGTATTGTTGGAGGTGAGTTTTGTTTCGGTGAGAATAGCAATGTCTGGCTCATTAGTTCGAATATGGTCATAGAGTGTTTCCCAGGATGAGAAGATGCCTCTGCAGTTGGAAGTGATAATGTTAGTGAGATAGAGTGCAGTTTGCTGTTGTTGAACAGGATGTGAAGTAGTATGAGTAATTTTAATTCTTTTCGTTGGAAGGGTTTTGGTGGTGAGTCTGGGAGGAGCAGGTTTCTTGGTAGGAGGTTCTGCCCCAAAGATTCTGCATTGGCGAAACTTAGTGAAGTCAGGAAGGACGACTTTGCTAGGTATAGGGAGAGGTGTGTTGTGCATCTGGTGGGTGCAGAGGTGTGAGCGTTTTGTAGTTAAATTATTTTTCTTTGCAGGAGATGTTTTTTGTTTTGATCTGGTAGGTTCCTCATCGTCAGAGACTAAGTAAATAGTTTCTGTGGGGTCATTTTGATTTAAAGAGGGAGAATCTATGGGATCTTCTTGATCTGATAAGGTGGAGTCTAGGAGATCTGAGAAAATTAGATCTGAGGAGTTATCCTGATCTGGTAAGTTGTGATCTGTGAGTTCTGCAGGCCATGGGGAAGTTATGTGGTCCATATTGTGGGGAGAGTCAGGGTGGTTGTGAGTGGGTGTGGTGTTACTAGCAGGGGAGATCATGTCAACAGTCTCCCTAGTAGGGTGGCCTGGTGTGTGGTTAATTTCTGGTTGAAAAGGGTGTGAAAGGAAGGAGGGTGATGTTTTGGTAAGAGTGTAGATGTGCCCTTGAAGTTTTATCCAATCTTGTGAGTGGAGAAGACTAGGGCCGTTGTGTTCAGAGTTCATGTCCCACCACTTACCATTAATTTGCTTAATGGTGGTAGCATGTCCATATCCACAGTTGTAGTGGAGGATAAACCTTGAGCAGCTGAGAGGAAGCCGAGATAAAATTTGCTGTTTAGTGCTGCCAGGCATAATTCCTGCAGAGTAATTTTCAGATGTGTCTTCAGTTGTTGGTGTAGTAGGGGGAGGATGAGATGGAGTATATGTTTGTGAGTTCCTGTGGCCAGTGAGAGAGCCTAAGTGAGATTTCCTGTTAGCCAGGTAATAGTTGACTAAAGGGATAGTGTAGTTACCGGTTAGTTAGTTGAAATAGCAACGTTCTAGATCCCACTCATGTTGAGTGTAGTTAGTGACGTGTGTGTTGAGGTTTATGGAGAACTGTAGGACCTCTTTGTAGTCCAGGGCCTTGTATCCGAGGTAGGCGTTAATAGAATGAACTTGACAGTGACAGTCTATTTGGGGTTCCCAATAGCTAGAGCTGTTTACAGGAGTGGAACGAAGTCTGGAAGTAGGTCTACCTCCCCTAGAAGCTGTATCCCAGGTAGGATGAGTCAAGGTTCTAAAGTCCTGAGTACAGGATTTCCTATTAGGTTCACAGCTAGAATTCTGCTTTGCAGAGGGATTAAGAAGAAGGAAGCTGTTCACGGTTGACTTATCAATAGTGGGTGTACTCTGTACTGTTGTCAATAGCTTGGTACACCCTATGATCCAACAAGTAGCCAGAAGGAGAGGAACAATCAGAAGAGTGCTATAAAAGTCTATGACTAAGAAGCAGGGGATCATTATGGGTGCACATAAAATCCCTATGGCTTCTTCCAGACCGTCTTCTTGGTCACCTCCTTCCACCGGTTGTTGGGAGCTGGCTGTCTCCTGGGCTGGCTGGGTCCAGCTGCTGGGGCAGGGGTGGCTGCCTGTGAAATTAAAAGTATAGTTATGTAGTTGCTGGCTGTCAAAACGGGAGCTGCAGGGGGAGAAATGTTTAGAGTGGTTTACCTGAAGGGGGGTGTAAGTCTGGAGCAGTTCCATCCAGGTGGTAGGTCCTTCCGGGTTAGGAGCAAGTCCAATCCCTGGGTGGAGAGCAAGGTCAAGCTCAGCGTTAGCCGTGGGCCATGGGGCAGGCAATCCATAGGGCTTGGCTTTGGCCAGGGAGGAGAGGGCATGGAAGTACATAGTCACATTCTGCCCATAGGAGGAGATGTCGAGGCGGCTCTGAATCTCCTTCCAGCTGGCCAGGTCAACACCAAATTTGGTAGGGTCAAGGGGGACAACCTTGCCAGTGCTGTCCTGGCCAATCTCCCTTGCAATGATGTAGCCAGCCAGGGCTACCCAATCTGGGAGGTTGTCCTTCTTGGTAGGGTCCAGGTCAGGCATGAAGCCAGGACGGAAGTAGAACTGGATGCCGTTGACTTTGACTTGGCCTTTGCAGCAGATAAATGCTGTGAGGACATGTAATCTGTTGGACAGGAGGATGCGGATGCCCCTCTTGATAGCCAATTGGACTTCGTAGTTTGAGAGCAGTCTCAGAGGGATGAGCTCCGTGGTGTACAGTGAGAACTCTGGGGCAATAGCCTGATCCCTGGTTTCAGCATTCCAAAAGGAGAGGGAGAAGTGGTCAAGGTTGTCAACCGTGGAATCATAGCACTGCTTGTTGTCCATGAGGCCAATGGTTGCCTTGCACAGCCGATTCACCTCCGTGGTGAAGTCCAGCATGGATCTGAGGGCAGTGTTGGCCTCAGTCTTCAGAATCAAGGAAGAGTTGCAGACATCAGGAGGAATCTTGGAGTGAGTGAAATAGGCAGAGAAGTGCATGTTGGAGATGAAGAGGGGGAGTAAGGATTCAAAGTGTTCCTTGTCCTCTTGAGTTGCAAAGTGCAACTCTTCAGTAACCCTGCCGTCTCTCCCATTCTTCGAGTATCTGAAGTTGAGAAGCCTAAGGGCCGACACTTGGTCCTCACATTCCTCAAACTCTGCAGCCATGCGCAGGATGTTCTCCAACTTGGGAAACCATGCTGGCTTCTCAGGCTGGGACCTCCAGCTGGTTTTAAGGTAGTGACCCTGCTGCTCCATGATCCAAGCGACTGAAGTGAAGTCAGTTTCTTCAGGAAAGGGGTGGTGTGGGAGTAGATGGGGGTCCATTTGAGGCTCAGTCCTCTGCCTTTTAAAGCCATCGGACTGATCTTCATGGTCAGTCATAGTGGAGTCGCTGCCTTCTGCTGCGGGATTGGGGAAGATGTAGGGGATCTCCCTCAGGTTTGAGTTAGTAGTATCCAGCCCGTCCTGGGCACTGGATCTCCCTGTTTGGCTGCTGCCAGAGGGGTTAGCTGCACAGATTCTGGTACCACCGATGGTAGACAGGATGGTTGGTCCAACCAGCATGGAGATAGCACATTGCCGGTTGTGCCAGTTGATCCCAGATGAAGGATCTGAGGGGAGGGGAGGGTGGAGGAGAGAGTCCTCCTCACTGCAGAAGTGCGTCTTGCAGTTCAAGATGTGTTGGTTGGTTACCCGTAGAGTGGTGATCCTGGGAACCCCTTCTCCAGCTTGTTGGCTGTAGAGAGGACTGCAAAGTTGGTAAAGTCCTCCATGATAGCCAGGCCAGCCAGGGACAGCCTGTCGTTGTCAGCAAACAGCTTGACTTACCAAATTGGTGGCTTTCCAGGCGGGGAGGTGTTAGTAACTTGGTCCGTAGATACTCCACTTTTGAAGAGACCGTCCTGGGGTCTGTTCGCGATGATCTCGCGCATGATCCGGACCAACGCAGCTGCGTCAGTGCACGGGTGTGCGCCGGCAGGAAAGGTCAGAGATTGGGGCGTAGAGAGGGGACCTCCAGCAAGGATGCTAGGGTCGCGTCCATAGATGCCACTAAGTGTTAGCTCGTAGAACTCCTCATTGTCGGTGGTGTTGTGCACCGGGAGGATCTTGAATTTGGAGAGCGTGTCAGCGAAAGGATCAAGATGCTGGAAAGTTGACTCTCCAAGGGGGGATGGAGGTTGGGGGGAGGACTTGAGTCTCCCAGCGATTAGCTGGATGTCCCTCGCTTTCTTGATGTATTTAGGACGGTAGGGAGGAGTGGACATCAGCTTCTCTTCGCTGTTGCAGATCTCTTCACCCTTGGAACGGATGGTGAAGCGATTGGCGATAAGGGCTGGAGGGGGGTTCGAAATTGCGTTAGTTTTGCAGAAGATGAGAGAAGAGTTGTAGGACACAGTTGTCCAGGGTTGATTGTAAAGTTGGTTGTGAGCATAAGGACTTGCAACTTCATCATTGATTAATGTTGTCGAGGACGACAATGCCATGAGGGGCACATCGGGACTTGCACCCACGCCATGGGAGGCTGTATTAATCGTCAGAGACGATGATGCCACGAGGGGCACATCGGGACTTGCACCCACGCCGTGAGAGGCTGTATTAATCGTCAGAGACGACAATGCCAGGCGTGCAAGGCGTGCCAGGCGTGCCAGGAGTGAAAGTCCTTTGATCCTTTCGCAACTTAAAAAAAAAAACTCGACCTCATGGCATGCAGGCAGTGGCCCACAGGCCTTCACCGCTGTGGTACCTTCTAGGCAGCAGCAAGAGGGCTTCTTTGGGTCAGGAGTTACATCTTCAGTAGTGGGTTAAGTAGAGCCAGACCAGGGTTGTCCAGGACGCTGCGTCCTCTGTCGCAGATGCAACGTCGAAGGGTCCGCTGCGTCGCAGGACGCAGGCTATACAATTGGATGCGTCTCAGGCAGCAGACCTGGGGGTTCTCCTGAAGTACCCTGAGCTAGCCATGGCCAATTCACGGCTGGAGGTGAACCAAGACTACTGAAACCTCATGTGCTTGCGTGAAACAACGTATATCACTCCCCGCTAGACCTGGCTGTCAGCGGAAGTGATCGCTGACACTGACATCCACAACAGTAGTAAGCAATATCAGGCAATAGAGAACAGCATGGCAGCAAAAGCAGCTTCCGGCAGAGTTGGAAGTTATATTAGGTCTATCTTGGCATGCCTTGGTTTGACTCGGCTTTAATTAGCTTGGGTTAGTTTTGTGGCTGACCTGTCCATCTGGGCCACACAACACGGCAACACAGCAACCATGGGTAAATGCCATCAAGGGAATCAGGGAGAAGGGGTTCCTGGTTCAGTTGCCACACAGTCGGCTGGGAACGTAGATGAAGTAGGGCAGCCGCAAATAGGGGGTCTAGATCTTGGGTCAGTTGCTACACTGTCAGCTGCAAATGTAGACCGAGTAGGGCAGCCGCAAGACGAGGGTCAATATCTTGGGTCAGTTGCTATACCGTCAGCTACGAACGTAGACAGAGTAGGGCAGCAGCAGGAAGAGGGTCAAGATCTTGGGTCAGTGGATGCACCCTCAGCTGGGAGCACAGACGGAGTAGGGCAGCAGCAAGAAGGGTGTAAAGATCTTGGGTCGGTTGCTACACCGTCAGCTGTGAATGTAGACCGAGTAGTGCAGCAGGAAGAAGAGGGTCAATATCTTGTGTCAGTGGCTACACCATCAGCTGGTAACGTAGACCGAGTAGGGCGGCCGCAAGAATTGGGTCAAGATCTTGGGTCAGTGGATGCACCCTCAGCAGCAGGTAAAGTAGACCAAGACCTGGTCAATGCCCGGCTGGAGGCGAAGCAAGAGGCAAAGCTTGAGAAAGCGATGCATGATACAATTGAAAGCAGCCGGGCAGTCAGGCGTGATGCAGAGGAGGAGCCTCCGGCAGTAGCCTTGATTTCAAATCTCAGCTCCCAGGCCACCCGTAGTGGACTAGCGCAATTTCTAATTTCGCACTTGCCCCCCAACAGCGGCCCCGACCCCATCACCAAAGTCGAGATCCACTTCCCCAAGGGAGATGGAAAGCGCAAAAAAAGCGAGATGGAAGGGGCAAGCAAAACACAAATATGGGCACATGTTGTGTTTGCCAATGCTACCTTGCTCACAGACTTGCTGAAAGTGAGCCGCACCAAAGATCTCAAGCACATGGGTAGGCGCTTGATGGTGAAGAAGAATAAGGGGAAGGGTCCCACCCGCAGGAAATTGTCAAGCTCACGATTTGCAGTTGCTGAGCTAGATGTGGGGCACCAGCCTCTCCATGATGGCAGCATGGAATCCTGCTTCCACACATTGGATGAGGTGTTCATAGAGCTCAGTGCTCCAAAGCGCGAGCTAGCGCTAGAATTCAAGAGCAAGAGTACGAGAGTAGTGCTTCGGGTTGCAGTTCCCTTGAAGCAGATCTCTGTGGCCAAGTTGCATGAAGGGAGCGGTGGCCGCCACGAGCTCGTGATTAAGTCGAGGCGACCTCCTTTCCTTTACCGTGCATGTGAAGCCCAAGGTGGCTCTACAGCCAGGAAGGAACTGGGTGAAAACAGGGCGTCAGACATTAGACGGGAGCGCACCATTGACCCAACTGGTGGCAGCAATGCATTCGGAACGCACCTCACCTACCGCCTCATCATGTATGACAAGATCGGTAGCCGCATTGACTAGCAGCTAGTGACAGCTCTGCGTGACTTCAACGTGCATATGCAGGGTGGCGTCAATTTGCCTCGAGGGGTATCGATTCATTGTTCTACTCCAGACCCTACTAGCCTCCGCGACTGGAGTGGGGGCTTCTCAGAGATCCTCCGCCACTTGCCATTCAAACACCGCTACCTCATCCATGCCTTGATTACCTCCCACCAGCTGGTAATTCGGAGTCCAGAGGAAGCGCGCGGTCTTGCTGCTGCACCCATTGAGTGGCTGTGCGATCAAGCCTTCTTGGAAGGTCAACCCCTCAACTCCAGCTTTGTTGAGAGGTGTGGCAAGTCAATCAGCAAGACTGAAATCCGGCGGGTGTTTGTGACACCCCTAAGAATCTGCCTGCAACTGCCTGAGTCGGATGATGGGAACCGTATCATCCGAAATAATGCAGTCCACCGTGACCGCTTTGTCCGGGTGACCTTCGCGGATGAGGATTTCAGCAGCGCCCGGGCGTTTACATCTTCCGAGGATGTCATGGATGGCTGTATAAGCCGGATTGTGTGCGAGGGTATGATGATAGCTGGAAGGTGCTTTTGCTTCCTGGCCTTCTCCAGCAGCCAGCTGAAGGAACAAAGTGCGTGGTTCTACGATGCACACCCCGATGATCCTAATGATGGTACATATGGTGTGGCAGCACCCATCCCGACTGCGGATGAGATCAGGAAGTCGATGGGCGATCTAGCTGGAATTCACGTAGTTGGAAAGTTTGCTGCCCGCCTTGGCCAAGGCTTGGCTGCGTCAATCCCCACGGTGGACATCAACCCTACACGAGTTGCCGAAGTCCCTGACATAGAGGTCACCACAGGCGGGAAGAAGTTCTGCTTCAGCGACGGCATTGGCATGATCTCTCAACAGCTTGCTGCTGCCGTTGCAAAAAAGTTGGGCGTGGAACCAGTGCCGTCAGCATTCCAGATCCGGTTCAAAGGCTGCAAAGGCGTGGTTGCTGTTGCCCCCACAGGCTGTCTTCCAGCGGGAATGTACATGGCCGTGCGCCCCAGTATGGAGAAGTTCTCTGGCAACGTGAAGCACCAAAACCTAGAGGTTCTTGCCCAAGCCTCGCCGCTGAAATGCTTCCTGAATCGGCAGATCATTGTGCTGCTCAGTGCTGTTGGGATTAGTGATGACGCGGTGATGGCGCTTTTCAACAGGTGAGCATCAGCTAGGTTAGGTTGGGTGTGCTCTACGTTTGTATTACAGGCTGTCTTCCTGCACGGGAATACAGATGGCTGTCACTGCAAATTTAGGGGGTCTTCGTCACCCTTTTGTTTGGCTGAAAAGGCTGTATGCTGTCTGTATAAGGGATCCGTAGGGGGGTGTTGTGTGTCTGTATGATGTATGCCTGTACCTGCATACAGAAGGTGTGCAGTCAGTCAGGTTGGGAGCTGTCTCTCTATTATGTGGATGATAGGTTAGCCAGGTCACTGTGCTGCTGAGTGCTGTTGGGCTCGGTGATGATTCGATTCTGGCAATTTTCAACAAATGGCATGGTGAGGTGATGCTGATGACGGGAATGATGATGATGATGATGATGATGATGATGATGACGACGACGACGACGACGATGATGATGATGATGATGATGATGAGGGTGAGGGTGTGGGTGAGGAAGAGGATGAGGATGAGGAATACAGCCATGATGATGATGATGATGATGATGATGGTGATGATGATGATGATGATGATGATGATGATGATGATGATGATGATGATGATGATGATGATGACGACAATGACGACGACGACGACGACGACGACGAGGACGATGATGGTGATGATGGTGATGGTGGTGGTGGTGGTGGTGGTGGTAATGATGATGATGATGATGGTGATGATGAGGAGGAAGAGAAGGAAGACGATGATGATAATGATGATGATGATGATGAGTAGTAGTAGTAGTAGTAGGAGGAGGAGGCCACTAGACCCTCTCTCCAATGCTAACAAGCTACCTACTACCTATATAGAAGTTATCTTTCAAGATGAGTTGTCTACCTCCATACGTAGGGCTCTTGCAGACATCAAAGCCGCCGCACATGAGGATGCAGCATTAAAAAAAAGCCCTGCCTCGTGTACCTACCTACAATGTCACATGTCACTCCCCACAAGGCCACTTGTCCCTAGCTACTGCGTAGAAGTTAGCTACTGAATCCCTAGCTACTGCATAGAAGTTAGCTACTACGTCCCTAGCTACTTCGTGCTATCTACTGCTTAGAAGTTCCTCCAAAGCTACTCATTCAGCGCTGTCTGCCTGCCTCCACATGCAGGGCTCTTGCAGACATCAAAGCGGTGGCACATGAGGATGCAGCATTTCGCAGGTTACTCCGCTCTACCAGTGGACCTGTTGAGCAGCTGGGTCGCAATATGCTGGATGCCGGCTTCAGCGTGAGGACTGAGCCCTTCCTCCACGCCCGGCCTGCAACCGCTACCACCTCAGCTTGCAGCTCAAGGCCCGGATCCACGTACCCAAGGCTGTGAGTCTCATCGGGGTGCTTGACGAGACCAAGACTATGCAACCAGGGAGCGTCTTTTTCCAAGTCAGTGGTGGCTGGGACAATCCAACTGGTACAGAAGCTGTTCCTGTAGGGACCAGAGTGTTGGTGTACCGTAATCCCTGCCTGCACCCAGGTGATGTTCAGGTGTTCCAAACGGTGGACGTTCCAGCCCTACGCCACTTGGTGGATGTGCTGGTGTTCCCAGCCACCGGTGACCGCCCCCACCCGGATGAGTTGGCAGGAGGCGACCTCGACGGAGACATCTACAGTGTCATATGGGACCCGTCCCTGGTGCCTGACCACACGCACAGAGCAATGGAGGCTGGTGCATCAGCACCTCCTGAGACCGTCAACGGTGCTATTACAAGCAAGCAACTTGGCGACTATTTTGTCAACTGTATGAAGAACGACAACTTAGGGTTCATAGGCCATGCCCACTTGAGACTGGCTGACTTCAAAGCTGATGGCGCCCTCAACCCGGTGTGTCTGGAGCTTGCGCAGCTATTTTCTAAGGCGGTGGACTACAACAAGACTGGCGTTCCAGCAACAATAACCGGAAAGCTGTGCAACACTCTAAATAAGGTGCCATACCCAGATTTCATGGAGCTCGTCGGCCGTAAAGGGGTTAAGTCAAAGAAGGTTCTTGGCGTCATTTATCGACAGGCAAAGCAGAGTGCTGAGATTAACAACCGCATCCTGCAGACGCAAAGCATACACCTGGATCCTGAGCTCGTAGTAGGTGGGTACCAAGGTCATCAAGTGATGATGATGGTGGTGGTGGTGGGGGATGGGGGGGGACGGCTGGATACTGAGCTCGTAGTACGTGGGTACCAAGGTCATCAATACAATAAAATAAGTAAACGCCTAAAACAAAACGCCTAAGTACGAGTCGTGAGGTTGAGGGGGCCAGCCTGTTTGCTTGCACTGGGGCAAACCATATATATATATACTATAATACCTTCTATATGTGTACTAACTAGCTAGATATATAGGAGCTAGGTACTAGTGCTGGTACCTAGCTACGTACTATCTATCCTACTACCATATGCACCAGCTACCTAGGTAGTACATAAAAGTGCTAGAAAGCTACCACCAATATTGCAATGTATACTTCAGTACATCGAGTAGGTATATGTAGTTGGGGAGGCTAGGTATGTAGTTTGCAAATGGGCCCTATAGGAATATGTAGTTGGAGAGGCTAGGCATATATAGATATAGATACATAGAGGCTAGGTATGTGTAGTTGGGGAGGCGAGGTACATATAATATGTACAAAGAAGAGTGTTAATTCCTGAGGTGCTCGTGTTAATCAGAACTTGCCGATTTCGTATGATGCACATGGGGTATCAGCTCATGCAGCAGACAACAGTCTTATCAAGTGCCTTATTTGTCCCCATGTTGATTGCCCAGTGCAAATCTAGGGCGAAGGCAGGACAACCAACCAATGAAACCACTGACAGTTACATACATGTATACATACATTCAGATGATCAAACAACATGACGGCAGGAAAAGGGAACAAAATAGACAAGATGCAAATGCAAATACATAGGCCTATGCAAAGATGCAACCCAAGAGGTGCTCGAGTGAGACTAGACTAGCAATGGTATACAGACAGACAGACATGCCTACATGCATACAGGTGGGTACCTAGAGTTTGAAGAGGAGGCAGATGAGGTGCTTCCGGTAGGCAGAACAATACACAATGAGCAGTGCAACGTAAGCCTAACAAAGATGAGTGGGAGTAATGATACTTACTGATGATACTAACTGTATCATGCATTTAGGTCGCAGGTTATAAACAAGATAAGTCAGTGCAACTGCCTTATCTTGCTTGCAACCTTTGACCCAACTGTATCATACATGCATACATACATACATACATACATGCATACATACATACATACATACATACATACATACATACACAACCATGCATACATACACACACATGCATGCATAAGTACATACATACATACATAATAGAACATACGTACATACATGCATGCGTACAGGTGGTAACCGAGAGTTTGAACAAGAGGCGTATGAGGTGCTGAACGCATACAACAACGACTTGTGGGAGTTGCTACGAAAGCATGAACTAGGCGATAGCGCTGAAGGGGAGGTCATATCTGGGTGTGTGCGTAGCTTCTCACGCAAGTACGTCCGTGATCGCTACAAAGATGTGCACGATGCTCAGCATCTCAACACTGATGTCTCCAAGTTGAAGCAAAAGTACCAGGATCAGTTTTGGAAGGGCTTGGGCGTGGAGGAGGCGACCTTGGGTGAAGGGGCCAACAGAATGAGAGCTCAGCAGAAAGCGTCAGCCTGGTATGTGGTTGCCTATGAGGCAGCATGGCGTATCTTGGATCAAAATGGTCTATCACCGTTTTTCAGCTTTCCATGGGCAGTCAGTGACTTGCTGTGTGAGATCAAGTGCCAGCGTGTTGCTCAACGTCCCTGTGGATAGTAATGCTGGGAGATCCACCTCCTTGAGTGAGACTATTACACAAGTGGTTATGATGATGATGATGATGATGATGATGATGATGATGATGATGATGATGATGATGATACAGAGCACCAATATGTTGCTCAACGTCACTATTAACATCAGTACATCACTAGTTATGCCGGTAGACCCACCTTCTTACTTGGGTGTGGAGGAGGCGGGTAAAGGAGACAAGGGAATGAGAGCTGCTGAGCAGAAAGCGCCAGCCTGGTATGTGGCAGCCTACATAGACTGCTCAACGTCCCTGTGGACAGTAATGCCGGGTAGACCCACCTCCTTGAGTGAAACTAATACATAAGTGACGATGATGATGGTTATACTTGATCTCCTGGTGCCGTGCTGGTCACCAAATGTGCATGCGGATTGACGGTGTCAAGGGGGACTTATGAACTAGCTATGGCTTACATCTTGCTCAGCACTGCCACCAGGTATTTTTCCTTTGGCCCTGTCCTTCAATCCAACTAACTTAATAGCAATCGTATTGAGCGACACGGCTTTGATATTTACTAATATTATATAGCATAGGCGAACCCTAGTTATAGCTGCTTTCCTATGGAACTCAGTAGGGCATAACTTGTGCACATTCATTTTGGCTAAGTGTTGAACAACACAGCTTTGAGTGCAAGGTGCAAGGTGTCTAGAGAGCACTCGAAGCCATGTCGTTCAACAATAATGCATGTCCCAAGAGGGGAAACGATGATTACCCAGCGGTCCCTGTGTCGTTCAACAGCAGCCACCTAGACTAAATGATAGGCGTCCCGATTCCTGAATTGGTGTCGTAGAGGTGGCCCTTGACCCCGTGTGTGGTGCTTTCCTCTGTGTCGATGGATGAGTGGAAGATGATCGGGGTGGTTGATCGCTTAATTAGTTTGTTTGTTGGTCTGTTCGTTGTTTCGGTAACATTGGCCTGATAGTTGGGTGCATTGATGAAGGGCGCTTCTATTATGGAGTGAGGCAGGGATTGTTTTTTCAAATCTGAAAGTGGATTTTTCTACCTTCATGGTTTTAGGCCTCCTCCAGGGACTGTTTCATAGCTTTTATAGCTTTTGAGGTCCAGTAAGGGCATTTGTTTTACCGGCGACTTGGGCCAAAACGGGATCAAAAGTAGCGTTAACTATATAGGGCGGGAAAACAAATCCCTGGAGTGAGAATGCTAATGCAGCCTGACTCTTAAAGAGGTCCATCATGAAGCTGGTCTAAATCCTTATCTCCCCCCCCCCCACCCACCCACTCACACACACTCACACACCTACACACACAAAAATGTAATGCAGCCTGACTCTTTAAGAGGTCCAGCAAGAGGCAGGTCATGAATTCTGACCACCCCCACACCCACACCCACACCCACACACACGCAAACACACAAAATGATAATGATAATTAAGACTGACTCTTTAAGAGGCCCAGCATGAAGCTGGTCATGCATCCTGATTCCTTTGCAGGATGGAAATATCTGATAAAGTGTATTTAAAAGTGCTACGCAAATCTCAAAATTAATTTACTGTAGCACGAACTCAGGCCCTTTGTGGCTCCGTTGGTAAAACGATTGTTTGGGGTTCAGTTTATCAGTGTCTTGTCTGTTTAGCCTCTTTTTATATCATGGTTGGGCAAGTCCCTTCAGCATATTTGGCTACCCCTGGACTGTACCAACATACATGGAGCATTGACCATGGCTCCGTGGACATTGATATCTGTCGCTTGGAAGTCGGGTATCGAAAACAGCGATATGATGTGGCTGTGGTAATGATGGTACTAAACTGCATAAACGCATAAAAGAGCTAAAAGCGGCGTTTTGTCTCACTTTAAGCGAGTTCAAGCAACTAGTTTAAAGCATATTGGTCTCTTTCTTCAACGCCTTCTCAGGCCGAACAGCAGTCGTTTTAGACTGCACTTATTTTGTAGGATGACGATGTGAGGCTCCCATAGTGGGACATCCCATTTTGATGAACACAATGAAGAATAAATTGTCCCTCTGGAAGCTAATGACCAGGAATTTGTTTCAAATCTGAAAGTGGTTTTTTCCTAGTTTAATGGTTTTAAGGTCCTTCCAGGAACAGCATACTAGAGCTTTATAGAGCTTTTTAGGGCCATTTAAGGGAAGACAATCACACAAATTTGTATAGCGATAAGTTGTGCCAAAACGGGGTCAAAAGTAGCTATTGATACATCGGAAACAATTCTGGTTTTTACTCTTTGTCGGCACGGCAAGCAACACGGCAAGTCAGCAACACTGCTGTTGCATAGGACGTTGGTATTGTTGAATCAGTTGACTCGCTTTGTGAGATTAACCATCTGCCCCCACAACTGATTGATAAGTCGAACATCAGGTTGCCCATGTATATTGATTGATTACATCCTCCTCAGGTCCTCAGGCATGTTGTCGCACTTGCCTCGCATACTTATGGGCCCTTGTTCTGACAATCAGCATGCTAGGTTTCAAGATTATCGAATCCAACATGTAATTCAACTCTAGTCTTCAGCCTGACCGCCCTCACCTGATCAACCTGAAGTGACCGCCAGGTTTTTTCTTTTCGTTCTTGGAGCCCCCCCTTTTCATAGCTATTCCAGTTCCAGAGCAGGGGGGAGAGCAAAAGCAAATGTAGCAGCAACAACAACAGCAAAAAAAGGCAGTGGGGAGACAAATGTAGCAGAAACAACAACAGCACAAAAACGGCAAGAGCACGAGCAAGATCAGGGGCAAGAGCGACAGCAAATGTAGCTTACCTCCAACTTTCATGCATTCGACTGAATTCGCATGTTTTCCAGCTAATTACATCACGCCGAGAACGACTAGCGACCTCTGTCAACCCGACGTCGCGTGAAGATCGATCAGCGATCTTCTACCAATCGATTCACGTGAAGATCAAATCAAGCTGGTTAATCTGTGCACGCAACGGTGTTGCGGGTCTGTTGGACGCGCTATAGAGCAGGGTTCATCTCAACCCAACCGTTAGATCAACAGTCCAGCTAGCACAACAGTTATCGTCCTGGATTTCTTGGAATAAGGAAGCGATAACACGGGGGCTCCCGCCAGGGGCTCCCGCCCCCTTGATTCGGGTACTATCATTACACATCAGCAACATTACAACTCAGCAATTGTCATCTCTCAGATCTCCGGTATCAAATCATGACTTGACGTTCATGACAAAGTCAATTTCCAACACCCAACTGAAGAAACTGTGAAACAAAGCCTGAAATTAAAGCATCCATTTTCTTCGGTCAAACAGCCTTCCTTTTTAAGCGAAGTAATTAACAGGAATTCCTGAAGCTATAAATCCTCGCCCCGCCAATTCACGAGAGGATAGTTACCTTGGGAAACCTTGTCTGGCCTACCGTCCTAATCCAGGCACGGCACGAGAAGGTGGGTGCCGGGGGCAGAGCGCACATTTTATCAACTATCTGTAGCAGGTAAACGCGAGGTGCTGCCCTGCTTCGAGCAACACCAAAACTATATCAACCAGCCTTGAGCCTGCAGCCCCAGCGCTAAAACAGTGAGGGGGGGGAGGGGGAGGGCAGGAGGCAGTTTGAACTAATATGGTCATACCGTACGTAGGTTTTTACTGGGTCAAGCAGTCACTACGGTACCATAGCTTTTATTTTACGCTACGAGCAGCAGCTTCTAGGCAGCTCACTGGGATTAGCCCCAAGATTTCAACAGCATTCGATAAATGATTTTGTCAGCTTTCAGATGCACTACGTTATTGAAGGTTTAGCTCGATAGCTAGCTAGGGGAGCTGCCTAGAAGCTGCTGCTGCTAGCTGAGAAGGAAATCTGTGGTCACTACCGAAGTCAAGAATGTTCATAAGTAGCTTGGCTTCTTCTAGTGGGCTGTATCAAAAGCACAAAACCATTCAATTACATTCACCCCCTGCCAATTCTTCATCTGCAAGTCACAAATATGCCCAACTAATTCTGCACAAACATGCGGTATCAAAGTTGGTATTTTTCTGCGACTATAAATCCCAACTAAGTCTTACCCTTCTGTCCACAATATCTAGCTGCCATCGAAGATTCAATGAGTGCAGAGTCCTACTGACCTTGCTTTCCTTTCTATTAATTTGAATTGATCATACAATACAAATAAATATCAAACGAGAGAGAGAGAGAGAGAGAGAGAGAGAGAGAGAGAGAGAGAGAGAGAGAGAGAGAGAGAGAGAGAGAGAGAGAGAGAGAGAGAGAGAGAGATGGGTCGTTACATAAGCTCAGCAAATCATTGCCGAGACAGGACAGCAGCACAGCTTGCCTACCATCAAATTTTATAACAGGGAGCATGAGGGTAAAACAATCCCAGAGAGAGGATGCGTGACATAAACTCAGCAAATTTTTGTTGAGCCCGGCAGCAGCACAGCCTGTCGACCAAACAATTGTATAGCAGGAAGCATGAGGGTTTTTAAGTCACCCTCTCAAACCTGACAAATAAACTAGGTCAGTCCAAAAGAGGAAACAATCTAGAGGCAGAAAGAAGAGTGGAAAGGAGTACAGAAAGGGGAGGGATGCCGAGGCAGTCAATGCAGGGCACCAAGCCCAAGCACAAGAGAGGAGGGCTGAACCCAACAGAACTAAAGACCCCCAAGGGCCCAAGGGCATGCGCTATGAGTACCTTAAAATGCAGCGATAATGCCCTGAAAGGAAAAAGCACAAGTCAACCCAGCACAACCATCTGGCAGAAAAAGGAACTAAAAACGAATCAATATCAAAAGAACTTCAGAATACAGCTGGTTTGCAAGCAGTGAACAAACAGCCTTCTCATCCATATACGGTACACACGGCCGCATCGAGCTCTGGCTACATGGTTTAGTATGACCTAGCATTAGACGAGTCTACGGTTTGTGCCCTTGCCAGGTTCACAACATTTCAGACTTACTGCCTTGGAAGAGGTAGAGAACTTCCCTCCTTGCTGTCGCGCGGTAGTTCAAGCTCAGGAGCAGAGGGTCTGCAAAACAAAATAAACACAATATGGTGGCCATTCTCCAGTATGTACACATGCATGCAAAAGGGAGGGTTCCCCCAATCTCACGTCCTTTGGCAGCTCGTACTAATTTTCAAATTTTACACGCGGCCGCCGCTGAGCCACAATCAAAGCAACCAAAGCAATCAGTTGTTACATCACATTACATTACATTACATTACATTACATTACATTACATTACATTACATTACATTACATTACATTACATTACATTATTATGTTGTTATCTAAACTATGCAAAACTATAAAAAACTAAACAGGTTATGCACTTCTGCCGAGCACGAGATACCATGTAACCAAGTTGCAACTGTATGAGCAAGGGCCACTTTCATCCTATCACTCGACCTCATGGCATGCAGGCAGTGGGCCACAGGCCTTCACCGCTGTGGTACCTTCTAGGAAGCAGCAGGAGGGATTCTTTGGTTCAGGAATCACATCTCCAGCTGTACTAGTGGGTTAGTAGAGCCAGACCAGGGTTGTTCAGGACGCTGCGTCCTCCGACGCAGACGCAACGTCTGAGTGTCCGTTGCGTCGCAGGACGCAAGCTAAATTTACAATTGGTTGCATCTCAGGCAGAAGAGCTGGGGGTCCTCCAGAAGTGCCATGAGCTAGACCTGGCCAATTCACGGCTGGAGGTGAACCAAGACTACTGAAACCTCATGTTCTTGCATGCAACAACGTATACCTCTCCCCACTAGACCTGACTGTCAGCGGAAGAGATCGCTGGCACTGACTTCCAGTATAGCAGTAAGTAATATCAGGCAATAGAGAACTTAGCACATACAGCCAGACAGCATGGCAGCGAAAGAAGCTTTGGACAGAGCCGGAAGTTATATTACGTCCATCTTGGCACAGCTGCGCTTGACATGCCTTCGTTTGATTTCGCTTCCATTAGCTTGGGTCAGTTTTGTGGCTGACCGGTTCATCTGGGCCCCACAACATGGCAACGCAGTAAACATGGGTAAATGTCATCAAGGGCAGCAGGGAGAAGGGGCTCCTGGGTCAGTTGCTACACCGTCAGCTGGGAACGTAGACGGAGTAGGGCAGCAGCAAGAAGGGGGTGTAGATCTTGGGTCAGTTGCTGCACCGTCAGCTGGGTACGTAGACCGAGTAGGGCAGCAGCAAGAAGGGGGTCAAGATCTTGGGTCAGTGGATGTACCCTCAGCAGAAGTTAAAGTAGACCCAGACCTGGTCAATGCCCGGCTGGAGGCGAAGCAAGAGGCAAAGCTTAAGAAAGCGATGAATTATAAAATTGAAAGCAGCCGGGCAGTCAGGCGTGATGCAGAGGAGGGGCCTCATGCAGTAGCCTTCATTTCAAATCTCAGCCCCCAGGCCACCCCTGATGGACTAGCGCAATTTCTCACTTCGCTCTTGCCCCCCAACAGCGGCCCCGACCCCATTGTCAAGATCCACTACCCCAGCAAAAAAAGCGAGATGGAAGGGGCAAGCAAAAAAAAAATCTGGGCACATGTTGTATTTGCCAATGCTACCTCGCTCACTTTCTTGCTGGACGTGAGCGACACCAAAAGACTCGAGCACATGGGTAGGCGCTTGACGGTGAAGACAAGGCTCGGAAAGGCCCCACCCGCAGAGGGGAAGGGGCCCACCCGCAGGAAATTGTCAAGCTCACAATTTCAAGTTGCTGAGCTTGATGTGGGGCACCAGCCTCTCCATGATGGCAGCATGGAATCTTGCTATCACACATCGGATAAGGTGTTCCTAGAGCTCAATGCTCCAAAGCGTGAGCTAGCGCTAGAATTCAAGAGCAAGAGTATGAGAGTAGTGCTTCGGGTCGCGGTTCCCATGAAGCAGATCTCTGTGGCCAAGCTGCATGAAGGGAGAGGTGGCTGCCACGAGCTCGTGATTACGTCGAGGCAACCTCCTTTCCTTTACCGTGCATGTGAAGCCAAAGATGGCTCTACAGCCAGGAAGGATCTGGCTGTCAGTTCAAATTCTTTGTCTGTTCTTGATCACGAAAACAGGGCGTCAGACGCAAGATGGGAGCGCACTATTGACCCAACTGGTGGGAGCAATGCATTCGGAACGCACCTCACATACCGCCTCATCATGTCTGACAAGATCGGTAGCCCCATCAACAAGCAGCTAGTGACAGCTCTGCATGACTTCAAGGTGCATATGCAGGGTGGCGTCAATTTGCCTCGAGGGGTGTCGATTCGTTGCTCTACTCCAGACCCTACCAGCCTCCGCGACTGGAGTGGGGGCTTCTCACAGATCCTCCGACACTTGCCATTCAAACACCGCTACCTCATCCATGCATTGATTGCCTCCCACCAGATAATAATTCGGAGTCCAGAGGAAGCGTGCTGTCTTGCTGCTGCAACCGTTCAGTGGCTGTGCGATGATGACAAAGCCCTCTTGAAAGGGTGCCGCCTGTTCTCCAGCTATGTTAAGAGGTGTGGCAGGTCAATCAGCGAGGCTGAAATTCGGCGGGTGTTTGTGACACCCCTACGAATCTGCCCGCAACCGCCTAAGTCGGATGATGGGAAACGCATTATCCGAGAAAATGCAGTCCACCGCGACCGCTTTATCCGGGTGACCTTTGTGGATGAGAATTTCAGCAGCGCCCGGACGTTTACATCTTCTATCGATGTCATGGATGGCCGTATAAGCAAGATCGTGCACGAGGGTAGCTGGAAGGAGATTTTGCTTCCTGGCCTTCTCCAGCAGCCAGCTGAAGGAACAAAGTGCGTGGTTCTACGATGCACACCCCGATGATCCTTATGATGGCACGTATGGTGTGGCCACACCTGTCCCTACTGCAGATAAGATCAGGAAGTCGATGGGCGATCTATCTGGAATCCACATCGTTGGGAAGTACGCCGCTCGCCTTGGCCAAGGCCTGTCTGCGTCAACCCCCACAGTGGACATCATCGCAACACAAGTTGCCAAAATCCCTGACATAGAGGTCACCACAGGCGGGAAGATGTTCTGCTTCAGCGACGGCATTGGCATGATCTCTCAACAGCTCGCTGCTGCCGTTGCAGAAAGGTTGGGCGTGGTACCAGTGCCGTCGGCGTTCCAGATCCGCTTCAAAGGCTGCAAAGGCGTGGTTGCTGTTGCCCCTACAGGCTGTCTTCCTGCGGGAATACAGATGGCCGTGCGCCCCAGCATGGAGAAGTTCTCTGGTAACATGAAGCACCAAAACCTTGAGGTCCTCGCCCAAGCCTCGCCGCTGAAATGCTTCCTGAACCGGCAGATCATTGTGCTGCTCAGTGCTGTTGGGATAAGTGATGACACGGTGATGGCGCTTTTCAACAGGTGAGCACCAGCTAGATAGGTTAGGTTGGATGTGCTCTTTGTCTGTACCTGAATACAGAAGGTGTGCAGTCAGTCAGGTTGGGTGCTGTCTTTCTATTATGTGGATGATAGTTTAGCCAGGTCATTGTGCTGCTGAGCGCTGTTGGGCTCGGTGATGATCCGATTACGGCATTTTTCAACAAGTGGTATGGTGAGGTGATGATGACGACGACGACGACAACGACGACGACGACGGTGGTGGTAGTGGTGGTGGTGGTGGTGGTGATGGTAATGATGATGATGATGATGATGATGATGATGATGATAATGATGATGATGATGATGATGATGATGATGATGTTGATGATGATGATGATGATGATGATGATGATGATGATGATGATGATGATGATGATGATGATGATGATGATGATGATGATGATGAATAGGAGGAGGAGGAGGAGGAGGAGGCCACTACTTTACCCTCCCTCCAATGCTTGCTAACTACCTACTACATATATAGAAGTTAACTTCCAAGATGATTTGTCTGCCTCCATTTGCAGGGCTCTTGCAGACATCAAAGCGGGCACGCATGAGGATGCAGCGTATGGCAGGTTACTCCGCTCCATTCCAAGTGGACCTGTCGAGCAG
Source organism: Chlamydomonas sp. ICE-L (assembly GCA_013435795.1). NCBI lineage: Eukaryota > Viridiplantae > Chlorophyta > Chlorophyceae > Chlamydomonadales > Chlamydomonadaceae > Chlamydomonas > Chlamydomonas sp. ICE-L. The sequence continues at coordinate 5,388,929 of JACBWV010000472.1, forward strand.
CTGGGAAGCAATATGCTAGATGCCGGCTTCAGCGTGAGGACTGAACCCTTCCTCCACACCCTGGGGGTGGCGGCATGCAACCGCTACAAGCTCGACTTGCAGCTCAAGGCTCGGATCCACGTACCCATGGCTGTGAGTCTCATCGGGGTGCTTGACGAGACCAAGACTATGCAGCCAGGGAGCGTCTTTTTCCAAGTCAGTGGTGGCTGGGAGAATCCAACTGCTGTTGCGCCTGTTCCTGCAGGGACCAGAGTGTTGGTGTACCGCAATCCCTGCCTGCACCCTGGTGACGTTCAGGTGTTCCAAACGGTGGACGTTCCAGCCCTACGCCACTTGGTGGATGAGTTGGCAGGAGGCGACCTCGACGGAGACATCTACAGTGTCATATGGGACCTGTCCCTGGTGCCTGACCACACGCACAGAGCAATGGAGGCTGGAGCATCAACATCTCCTGAAACCGTCGACGGCGCCGTTACAAGCAAGCAACTTGGCGACTTCTTTGTCCACTGCATGAAAGACAACTTAGGGTTCATAGCCCATGCCCATCTTAGAGTGGCTGTCTCTAGTGCTGACGGCGCCCTCAACCCGGCGTGTCTGGAGCTTGCGCAGCTACACTCCAAGGCGGTGGACTACAACAAGACTGGCGTTCCAGCAACAATAACCCGAAAGCTGCGCAACAATCTAAATAAGGTGCCGTACCCCGATTTCATGGAGCCCATCGGCCGTAAAGTGGTGAAGTCACAGAATGTACTTGGCGTCATTTATCGAGAGGCAAAGCAGAGACCTGAGATTAACAACCGCATCCGTCAGAAGCAACGTTGGCCGCTGGATCCTGGGCTCGCAGTAGGTGGGTACAAATTTTATCAAGTGATGGTGATGATGATGGTGGTGGTGGTGGTGGTGGTGGTGGTGGGGTGGGGGGGGGGGGGGGGGGGGGCGGCGGCTGGATCATGAGCTCGTAGTAGGTGGGTACAACATTCATCAATACAATAAAGTAAATAAAACATATGCAAATAGGACGCCTTATTACGAGGCGTGAGGTTAAGGGGGCCCGTTTGCTTTCACTGGAGCCAACACTTTATCTATATATATAAAGAAATCATGGTCGTGGTCGTGGTCGTGGTCGTGGTCGTGGTCGTGGTCGTGGTCGTGGTCGTGGTCGTGGTCGTGGTCGTCGTGGTCGTCGTGGTCGTCGTGGTCGTCGTGGTCGTCGTGGTCGTCGTGGTCGTCGTGGTCGTCGTGGTCGTCGTGGTCGTCGTGGTCGTCGTGGTCGTCGTGGTCGTCGTGGTCGTCGTGGTCGTCGTGGTCGTGGTCGTGGTCGTGGTCGTGGTCGTGGTCGTGGTCGTGGTCGTGGTCGTGGTCGTGGTCGTGGTGTCATCGCGTAACCGACTTAACCGAATTCCCTCCTGCTTCAACTTCTGCCTGATTTGCCTCCTGCGAATTCCGCCTTATGCAGCCTTCGCCTCCTGCGTATTTTACCTGTTGCGCATCCCGCCCGATTTCTCCTTTTCCCGCCCGAGTTCATCCACCTGATTTCGGTAGCGCTACAGTTCGTCTTCCTACAAGCTTTTCCCCCTGCATCTCTGCAAGACCTTTCCCTTGCGTCAAGAGACCTGTCACTGCGCACAACGGGAGGTGACGTGGTGAGTCAGCGGACCTGTCAGAAATGTCCGAATCGCATCCATCCCATGTCACAAACTTGACTGCAAATTCTTCCCACTGCATTGAGAAACACGTCGCACCGCATTGTGCCTTAGCAAGTACGCATCAAAGTTGACCGAATGAAAAATCTCGCTGAGCATTCTCGCCCTAACTTGTCCGAACATCTCAAATCAGCAACTTGACTGTAACTTCTTCTAACTGCATCGAGAAACATGTCGTCGCTGTGCGTTGTGCTATAGCGAGCACGCGGCAAAGTTGAATGGATGAACCTAGCGATGTTTCCAAGTCCCAGATCGAGTTGACTTCGGGAGCAGTTGCGGTGAACAGGATTGTTCTTCGGCCGAACTGAATACATGCTCGCTAAGAAGAAGCTTTAGTTATATGCAGTTGCGATTGCGCAGGTTCAGCCTTTTCAGTGGGGTCGACTACCGATCACAGCTGAGGTGGCAGGGAAGCAGGTCCGATGCTTTTAGCGGAGTCGGATGATGCGCAAACGTTGTCGATGCTCATCGTCCCGTTTGCCTTTCAGCTATGGCAAAGCCCACAGTTGAAGTGGAGGGGGGCAGCTATGGAGTATGTGTGTGCTGGTGGGTGCGTGTAGGAGGGATGGGGGGGATGAGAGTGGGGAGAGGGTGGTGGCTGGTGGGATGGCTGGGGTGGGGGAGGGGATTGAGTCAGGAAATGTGTCAGGAAGATTAAGGGAGTTTGTTTGTGGGCGGGGGTACATGGTTGGGTGGGGGTGGGGGTGGAGATAACTAGGGGGGGGGGGGGGGGGCGGGAGTACGGTGGTGTTCGTGTGCTTGTGGATACACAAGGGAGACCATCGCAAGGGATATGTGTCAGTCAATGTTTTAAGTTGCATGTACTGCAGAGAAAACCGTTTTGCAACCCAGCCCAAAACAGGTGTGGCCAACGGGAGGGAAGGGGGGAGGGGGCGGATAATGGTTTGGTGGTGGTGGTGTGTGAATGGGTGTGGGCTTCAAGTGTAAACCATTATGTAACCAGCCCCAAATAGGTGTGGCCAAAGGCCAAACGGGCACCGAACTATGATTGGGGGGGGGGGGGGGGGGTCTTCGTGAGAGTAGATGTGGCCACCGGCCACACGGGCTACCGTACTAGTACCTACCTACTTACATACCTACCTACCTACATATCTACATACATACATACGTACATACATACATACATAATGTAACATACAAACATACATGCATGCATACAGGTGGTTACCGAGAGTTTGAACGAGAGGCGTATGAGGTGCTGTCCGCATACAACAACGACTTGTGGGAGTTGCTACGAAAGCATGAACTAGGCGATAGCGCTGAAGGGGAGGTCATGTCTGGGTGTGTGCGCAGCTTCTCACGCAAGTTCGTCCGTGATCGCTACAAAGATGTGCACGATGCTCAGGTGCATCTCAACACTGATGTCTCCAAGTTGAAGCAAAAGTACCGGGATCAGTTTTGGAAGGGCTTGGGCGTGGAAGAGGCGGCTGCGGGTGAAGGGGCCAACAGAATGAGAGCTCAGCAGAAAGCGTCAGCCTGGTATATGGTTGCCTATAAGACAGCATGGCATGACTTGGATCATAATGACCTGTCACCGTTTGTCAGCTTTCCATGGACAGTCAGTGACGTGCTGTGTGAGATCAAGCGCCAGCATGTTGCTCAACATCCCTGTGGATAGTAATGCTGGGAGACCCACCTCCTTGAGCGAGCTCAATACATAAGTAGGGACCGGCATAGCATATGATGTTGACCAAAGGCGAGTATGATATCATATGATATCATACAAATTGCATCATATGATATTATATATAAATGGTAACTTTGGCCTAGTCAGACTGCCGGCATCATATGATATCATATGATGACATGATACCATATGATATCATATTGCCGTTCCCTATACATAAGTTATGATGTTGATGATGATGATAATGATGGTTATACTCGATCTCCTGATGCCCTACTGGACACCAAATGAGCATGCGGCTTGACGGTGTCAAGGGGGACTTATGACCTAGCTATGGTTTACAGCTTGCCCACCACTGCCACCAGGTATTTTTCCTTTCGCCCTACCTGTCCTTCACTCCTCCAACAAACTTGATAGCAATCGTGTTGTACCCACGTAGACTACATGCTGGGAGTCCTGATTCCTGAATTGGTGTCGTAGGGTAGGGGTGGCCTTTGACACCGTGTGTGGTCCTTTCCTTTGGAAAAATGGTTGAGTGAAAGATGATCGGGGTGGTTGATCGGTTAATTGGTTTATTCGTTGGTCTATTGAATGGCTAAGTAATATTGGCCTGACAGTTCGGTGCAGGGTTGTTTAGGATGCTGCGTCCTCTGTCGCAGGCGCAACGTCGAAGGGTCCAGTGCGTCGCAGGACGCAACGTGGGGAGGGTCCCTTGACCAGAAGGAAGGGTCCGTTGCGTCGCAGGACGCTGGCTACACAATTGGTTGTGTCTCAGGCAGCAGAGCTGGGGGTCCTCCTGAAGTACCCTGGTTGGGTGCATTGATGAGGGGCGCTTCTATTATGGGGTGAGGCAGGGATATTTTTTCAAATCTGGAAGTAGTTTTTTTCTAGCTTAATGGGTTTTAGCTTCCTCCAGGGACAGCGTTTGATAGCTTTTATAGATTTTCAGGGCTATTTAGGGCCTTTTTGTATGGCGGCAATTTGGGCAAAAACGGGGTCAAACGTAGCGGTTGCCATATAAAATGGGTGGGGTGGGGTGGGGTGGGGGGGGGGGATTCCTGGAGTGAGGATGATAATGAAGTATGACTCTTAAAGAGATCCAGCATGAAGCTGGGCATGAATCCTTATCCCCCCCACACCCACCTACCCACCCATACCCATACGCAAAATGATAATGATAATGAAGCCTGACTCTTTAAGAGGCCAGCATGAAGCTGGTCATGAATCCTTATCCCCCCCCCCCACACACACACACCCCACACACACACACACCCACGCATAAACTCACACACACACACAAAACGATAATGATAAGGAAGCCTAACTCTTAAAGAGGCCCAGCATGAAGCTGGTCATGAAGCCTGAATCCTTTGAAGGATGGAAATATCTGAGAAAAAGTGCCACGAGAATCGCACAATTAATTTACTGTAGCACAAACTCAGGTCCTTCGTGGCTCCGACGCTCCGTTGGTAAAACGATTGTTTGGGGTTCAGTTAATCAGTGTCTCGCCTGTTTAGCCCCTCCGTGTATTATGGTTGTGCAAATCCCTTAAGCTGTAAAGCATAGTTGGCTATCCCTGGAAAAAGGTAATGATAACGCCTGGTGGGGCGTGGTATTAAGGGAGCCCGTCGTACGCGGGTGGGGAGCGGTCTCCTGCTACGTAGCAGGATATACCCCTGGACTTTACCTACATACATGCATGTATGGTATCAGCTTGTATGCACTCCGTAGAGTAGACAGAGATGAAAGCAGCGGAACAGACGCACCAATCTATACACGGAGACGAGGATAACGTTACAAGCACAGGAGACCCATCAAGGGGCACCAGTGGTGAAAGGGTGCGGCAGCCAGGAACCTAACAGGGTACAGGCTAGACCGGTGACGCAGCTAACATGAAGCTGTCACTGAGTCACTCAAGGATGACTCAGTCTACGGGAAGCTGTCACTACAGGAAGCTGGCACAGTACTGGCAGAGCCGATAGTTCTAAGGAAGTACATAGTTAGTCACAAAACGCGTGAGAGCACCGCAATTCATGCTGACACTCCACCTATGACACAGGTGACATACAATACTACTTCTCCACCTATGGCACTGGGGACATAGAACTATATGTAACAGATAAAAAAAAAAATCAAAGAACTCCGAAAAATCGAGAGAACTTCAAATGGAACCCAAAGGGTTATAGGAAGGAATGAAACAAGGCAAAAACCAAAAATAAGCCAAGTTAGAAAAAGATGAAAACCGAATATCAAAGATGGGTAACAACGGTATAGAAAACCCGATCCGGGAATAGGAACCTAATGCCAAACAATGATAACCAAAGAAACCGATGTAACCAGAAAAAAAAATGACCCTAAGGAGAAGCGGTCATACCAAGCATACGGACAAACCGCCAGAACACAGCAGGATCAAGGGGCTTGGTGAAGGGGTCAGCACAGTTGTCCTTAGTGTTAACATAGGCAACATCCAGTTGGCCATCCTCCACCAGCTCCTTGATGTAGTGATGAATAACATCAATGTGCTTGTTGCGAGGGAGTAGCTGCCAGTCATTGGCCCAACTCAGAGACCCTAAGTTGTCACCCTGGATCGTAACCAGGTCACAAGGCAGACCCAGATCCACCCTCAACTTTTTCAACCATTGCACCTCCCTGGCAGTCTGAGACAGGGCCTGATACTCAGCCTCACTAGATCTAATGGCAACAGTGGGCTGCCTCTTGCTCATCCAGTTCACTATGCACCCCCCAGCAAGCACAGCAAAGCCAGTCTGAGACCTCCTGTCAGACCCATCATCAGCAAAGGATGAGTCACTAAAGACAGTAAAAGAGAACTCAGGGCTGTGGGTGTAAGTGAGTCCCAGGTGGGAATGTGATCTCAAATACAAGAGCAAACGCTTGGCTGCCCCCCAGAGGGGAACGGTAGGGTGAGCAGAAAACCTGGACAGGTAGCTCACAGCAAAAGAAATATCAGGCCTGGTGCAAGTAGCCAGGTATAGCAAAGCACCCACAAGAGATAGGTACTGGCTATTAGAGGGCAGGGGGTCTCCAGGGGGGTCAGTGACGGTGGACTTGGCCATGGGGGCACCAAACTTGGGCTTGGCAGCAGCAGTAAGACCAAATTGCTCCACCAGATCAACAATGTAGGAGTGCTGGGAGAGGTTGATCTGAACACACCTGCCGTCAGAGTCAAGTGTAACAGCCATGTCCAAAGAGAGGAACTGAACCGGTACACCCATCTCCTTGACCTCCCAGCCAGCTGTCTCCATAGCCTTGATCAGCAAAGCATACCTATCCAGCTCACTAAAAGCACAGATAAAATCATCAACATAGGTCAGGACATAGCTCCACCCACCAATTGAGTCCCTCCTAAAATACAGAGCAGGTTCTGCCTTGCACATAGTAAACCCATGTGCAACCAAAAACCGCTTGACATCCCTACTCCAAGCCCTGGGCGCCTGCTTCAAACCATACAGGGACTTGATCAGTTTGCACACAAGGGGAACACCGTTAGGACCAAGTATCTTAAAGCCCTCAGGCTGGTGGCAGTACAGGTCCAGACCAGGTTCTAGCTTAGCATTCAGAAATGCAGTCTTGATGTCCAGCTGCCGAACAAACATCTTCCTATGAGTGATGGCAGCAAGGAGCACCCTCAGACCTGCTTTAGAGGAGACGGGGGCATATACGTCATGAAAGTCCAGCCCAGGACGCTGCAGAAAACCACGGACCACAAAACGTGCCTTGAAGCGCACAGAACCATCAACCCCAACCTTCTTCACAAATAACCACCTGCCAGACAGGATCCTCTGCTTAGTAGGCTGTGGAGTGAGTGCCCAAGTACCATGGGCATGTAGGGACGCCATCTCATCCTTCATAGCAAGCAGCCATTGATCCCTGTCAGGGTTGGTAGGAAGCATGGCAGCTTTAAAGGTTAGTTCAGTGGAGGTGGAAATGTATGCCCCCACGTACAAGCAGTGTACTTGTACATGAGCAGCGGGGATATCAGCAGTACCAGCAGTAACCGGTAGTAAAGCCCCCAGCGCAGCACTAATGCCTAGTTGAACAAGGCCGGCATTCTTTGCCTCTATGTCATCGAAGCCTGGGTCGACCGGAACACCCCAGCCATACGCAGTATCAGACCCGGACCAGTGTTCAAGATCATCACTCACACTCTCGGTGACGGCCACATCGTTACAATGCCTTGTCCGGTGTAAACCACCAAGGGCAGCAGGAGGCGAAGGGATCAACAGCGCCCGCGAGCCATCCGAACAGGTGGACGGGGGGTGGCAACTAGTGGACAGTGGACCTATATCAGGCTCCACTATGACCTGAGGCTGTCCTAATCCTAGAGCTTCGCCGACGAAACGTGGCGCAGAGGAGGGCTGTAACACTGATGATTTGGTTGCTATGGTGCGCGCTTTTAGAGTGACCTACAATACAACAGTAACACACTGACTGATAAGCAGACGAGTATGGTATTGCTACACTCTGACTAACACAGGTGTACTTCTCTTACTTTCTACACGAGTGAACCAGACTGGTCTGCGACACTGGTGACTAATCCCACGTAGGTAGGAAAGATAGACACGGGGCTTAGATCCGTACTGCTCAAGGGGGAGGGTGGGGTGGGTGTCGTACGTCGACGAGTAACATGGAATCCGTGCCTACGGCAGGAAAGACAGCCGAGCGCTATTACTTGCTCGTACTGCTTAGGGGGACTTTCCTAATTCCGTCTATGACAGGACAGAGAGGAACGGCGCTATTGCTCGTAACTTTCCGGGGGGAACTGATCTAATTCCGAGCCTAAGCGCAAGGATCAGGCAATAGCACCACTAAGGTACGTACTTGCTCAGAGGTCTTGGGTATCCAGGGCTTGGTAATCAGGGTCTTGGGTCGGGACAAGGATATGTCCGACAGGGCGATGCGGGGGATCCAAGACAACTCACGTAGAGGAAACTGGGACAAGGGACGGGGCTCCAGGGGTGACTCTTGACTCGGGGTTACAAGTGAATTAGAATATAATTGAAGACTCAGGCGTAGGCACTGTATTTATAGGCCTTCAGAGGGCGGCAAAACTAGGTTACATAAAACATGGCTTGGCCCCTTCAGTTGGCGGCGACTAGATCAGAGATCGGGACGATTGAACAGTCCCCTACTATGGCGACGGAACCTTCCACAGGTCCGCGCCCCAAAACTACTACTCGAAGCTCTCATATCAGACTGTACTGCGCTACGTGCGCGTATATTCGTGTCACACCCGAATCGTGGTGTAACACTCACCCCCACTACCTCAAGCAAATGATGCCCTCATCATTAGAACTGACCCCTAGGACTGTGCTACTAGGTGAAAAAACAAAAAAATTACATTAATCTAGGCTTGGATCTTGGACTTGAAATCTTGGACTCGGACTTGGATCTTGGAAACTTGGACTTATTACTACTTATCTACTATGTACCGTAAAGTGCAGGTACTTGTATCAGGGTCCTATGCTACTACAACCGTTCTATTTAGCCCAAAAAAAGATTCCTCGGGGGGGCACGGGTGAGTACAAAAAAAACTAAATAGAATGTAGTCCACATCAAGGCGCACGCCGGGGGCGAGAGCTGGTGCCAGGTAGGAGAGGCGGTGAGGGCGCTGGTGGCTGGTACCATCAGTGTCCTCGTAGTCCTCGCCTTGCTGGTTGTTGAGCAAGGGCAGGAGGGGGGACTCTTCGTCCATGGGCCCCACTGTAACCGTGGTGGCGAGTGGGACATGTGACAGAGAGGGGTCCGGGTTTGCAGTGTGATAGGCACTGAACAAGGCTGGAGCTTGAGCTGCAAGGGTGGTGGCTGACAGCCATGAGTTGTCGTACTCTGGCTTGTCCTGCCATTTGACTAAGTACACCGGGGCAAGGCCAGCGGTTGTCTCGGCCAATTTGTGATCCAGAATGGCTTCCACATCTGGATGTGCTGAGTGATCAGGTGGGACAACTACCATGGGTTTGGTTGATGGCGCCCGAGATGGGAACTCTATGGTACCATCATCAAAGAGTCGCAACAACATGACATGGAACACTGGGTGCCGCGTGTCTCCCTGGCGTAACTTGAGGCGATATGTCAGAGGGGAGGTATGGGCCATGATCAGATATGGCCCTTCATACCGTGGCTGCATTTTGGTGGGCTCATCTATCCGAAGGTAGACAAGGTCGCCTTCAGTGAACTCTCCCGGCCTGCGGTGCCTGTTGGCATACTTTGCCTGGCGAGCCTGGGCCCGGACAATGTGTCTCTTTGCTTCTGCCAAGTTCTCGGCCTGGAGTTTGAGGAACTCTCCAACCGCAGGCACTGATGCCGTTGGTTGTCCCGTCAGGAGGGTGAGTGGCGTGTTGATGTTTCGCCCATAGGCCAGCTCGAAGGGTGCAAAACCAGTTGTGTGGTGAACACTGCTGTTGTATGCCATTTCTAGGGCTGTGAGGTTGGTATCCCACTTTTTGGGGTGGGACCAGGCGTAGGCCTTGATCATGTCCACAACCGTGTGGTTGGTCCTCTCAGTTTGTCCATTGGCCTGTGGATGCCGTGCCGTGGACATGGCCAGTTTGGTGTCCAAGAGGGTCCAAAGGCACCGCCAAAAATGACTAGTGAACTTTGTGTCTCTGTCTGAAACTAGTACCCTTGGAATCCCAAACCGTGTGACTAAAAAATCAAAACAGAGTTGAGCTGCCTGAGGTGCTGTAACTGAAGTGGAACATGCCATGAGTATGACAATCTTGGTGATGGATTCTTGCATGACTAGGATAGAATCCTTCTTGCGTTGCGTGTTGGGCAGCGCCACGACAAAATCCATGGACCAAGTGTCAAATCTACTGTCTGGGCTTGGGAGAGGCTGGATAAGGCCCATGGGGACCTTGTTGGGGCACTTGATGTGCTGGCAAGATTCGCACGTGCGGATGTACCGTTGAATGATATCACCCATGCTTGGCCAGTAATAGTGTGGGGCTAGGCGGGCGAAGGTCTTGTCAACTCCGAGGTGCCCGCTGACACGGATATCATGTGCCTCGTGAAGGAGTTTGGTGTAGAGTGGCTCGTGGTCTGGGATGTAAACTCTTGTTTTGAACCAGAGCAACCCGTCCCGCCATTCATACTTTTGAGATCGTCCATTAATAGCCAGCATCTTGTGTTTACTGTAAATGGGATCTGATTGTGCACATGCTTCAATTTCCCTTGTCAGGTCAGGTGGTGTCACCACTTGTGCGGTCAGCACGTTGAGCTTGTGTATAGGATTCCGGCTGAGAGCATCGGGGACCACGTTTTTTGGTCCTGGTCTGTGGACGACCTCAAAATCGTACTCTGAGAGTTTCTCAACCCATCGAGCTTGACGACCAGTGAGGTTTGGCTGTGTAGGGAGAGACTTGACACTACTACTATCTGAGATGACAGTGAACTTGCGTCCCTTGAGGTGGTGTCTCCATACTCTGAGGCAGTGGACAACAGCCAACTGTTCCCTTTCATGGGCTGCATACTTGCATTCTGCGTCATTGAGCTTGCGGGACTCGTAGGCTACGACATACTCTTTTCCTTGCGGATCGGTCTGCATGAGTGCAGCCCCAATAGCAAAATCCGACGCATCCGTGTGGACGGTGAATGGTGCTGTAGGAGAAGGGGCCTGGATGATGGGATTCGACGCCAGAGCTTCTTTGAGAGTATCAAATGCTACATGTTCAGCTGGTCCCCATTTGCATGTGCTCTTTTGTTTGAGCAACGAGTTGAGGGGGGCTGCTTTGTGTGCATAGTGTCTGATGAAAACTCTGTAGTAGTTAGCTAGCCCTAGGAAGGAGCGCAAGTCATGGCAGGTTTTGGGCCTTGGCCAATTTTTGACTATATTGATCCTAGTCTGCTCTGGGCTTATGCCCTCTGGCTTGAGCGTGTGGCCAAGGAAATCAATATTTTCCGCCCAAACTCGCACTTCTTGGGGGAGGCGTACAGTTTCTGTTGTCTGAGCACCTCAAAGACCTTTCTGAGATGTTCCAGATGTTCTTCTTCTGAGTCACTGAAAATGAGTAGATCATCCAAGTAACAGAGAACAAACCGATCAAGATATGGGCGGAAGGCATCGTTCATGACACGCATGAAAGTGGCTGGCGCATTGCACAACCCCATACCCAAAACAGTAAACTCATAGAGTCCGTACCGGGTGCGGAACGCTGTTTTGTGGATGTCTTCCTCCTTGATCCTAACTTGGTAGTAATCTTGGGTCAGATCGATTTTTGACCACACCTTGGAGCCGTGGAGCCGTGGAGGCGTTCCAGAAGGTCGTCAATTCTAGGTAGAGGATATCGATTCTTGATTGTTTGCTTGTTGAGTTGTCGCCAATCAACACACATGCGAAAACCGCCACCTTTTTTAGGGACAAACAGAACCGGGGCACCGTGAGGGGAGCAGCTAGGTCGGATGAACCCTTTTTCAAGTAGCTCGGCCAAATGAGTTCTGAGGACTTCCATGTCTTCAGGGCTCATTCTATATGGTGCTTTGCTGCCTGGCCTGGATCCTGGTTCCTCATCAATAGCATGTTTTACTGCTCTTTCAGGTGGCAATCCATTTGGGAGGGCATCTGGCCTTGTATCTGCAAACTCGTGTACTAGGACTTCGAGCTTTTCATGATTTGCAGGCGTGAGATGGCTCTTGATTGGATATAGTTTTCCTGGTACAGGCTCGTAGCCCATAGCATGGAGTTCCTCCGTAGCTGCGACTGGATTTACAATAGCGAGCAAGGCGTCATTTCTGCGGACACATTTTCTCATTTGCAAGGCCGAGAGCATTTCTACTCCTTCAGGTGGAGTGAGTGACGTGTCAAGGAGGAAACGGTGGCGATGCGCATCAAGTTCATACCAACGGCCATGGCTAGTCAACGAAATGACGTCTTCCCTCCAATTAATGGTGGGGTTGTGCTTTATTAGCCATGGCTTTCCTAGGACGATGTCAAAGGTAGACGTCAGGCTGGTCTCACACAACGGTATGGTGTCCTTGAAGTCATCAATTTGGATATGTGCTCCAGGGATTTTCCGTGTAACTGCATGGGTGGTTCCATCTCCCATGGCTACCGACATTGGACTTGTGATCTCCACCGTAGCTAATTTAGCCTGCTTGCGGTACCGCTCTGATATGAAGTTGTTTGTTGCGCCTCCATCGACCAGAATGGTGCATTTTATGCCACTAATACTGCCTTGGAACAGCAAGAGTTTTTCAGGTTGGTCAGGGTCTTGGTGTTGGGATGCCAATGATACGAGATGGTCGGATTGGTTGCCCGTCCCTGGTGAGGTTGCTGATTTGGAAGTGGACACCTCATCTTCGTCCTTGCAGTCATTTGTGCTGCAAAACCTATCCAACCCTATTTGGGAGACGGGGTCTTCACAGGGACTGGGATTAGTACCATTGATCTCATCAATGCTATAAAGCTGGTGTGAGTTGACCAATAATGGTACTACTGTCCTGACTGGGTCTCGGATTGTGGCACTTTGATATCCTTGGAGCCTAGTATTTGGGGATCTGGGTATCTCAGGTGTGTGCACCTGTTGTAACTCGGTTAATTGGCCATTTTTCTCCTGGCTGGTCTCAAGGTCGAGGTTGTTCTCAGGTTGCAGGGTGGGACATATTCTTCCAGGGTCAGGCTCCGGTGGTGCCAGGTCTGCCTCATGGTCTTGGTACTCAGGTTTCATGTTGTGCTCGGTGTCCAGGTTGTTACATGTTGTGCCAAGGTCAGCTTCCGGTGGTGCCAGATCTGCCTCAGGTTCTTGGTTCTCAGGGTTCATGTTGTGCGCGGGTTCCAAGTTGTTACATGTTGTGCCAAGGTCAGCTTCCGGTGGTGCCAGATCTGCCTCAGGGTCTTGGTTCTCAGGGTTCATGTTGTGCTCGGGTTCCAAGTTGTTACATGTTGTGCCAAGGTCAGCTTCCGGTGGTGCCAGATCTGCCTCAGGGTCTTGGTTCTCAGGGTTCATGTTGTGCTCGGGTTCCAAGTTTTTCATAAGTGACAGGTGGTTACATGTTGTGCTCCCTGCCAATCCTAGTGTTGTCAGATCTGCCTCAGGGTCTTGGTTCTCAGGGTTCATGGTATTCTCAGGGTCTAGATTGTTCCAAGTCTTGTCATGCCTAGATCCTGGTGGTGCTAGGTCTAGGTCCATGCTGTCCCACGTCCATTTCCAAGTCCAGGTTGTTATCTGTCCATGTTGTGGTTTGTCCGAGGTAGCGGACGAAGGCTTTAGAATTGAACGTAATGGATGGGCAATCCGTGTTCCTTTGGCTGAACTTTGCATGGTTTGAGACGATAGTGCGAATCGCACCCTAGTGTGATGGGGTGGCCGATGTGTACCTACAGCCTCAAACCGGTTGGCAAACTGTTTTACTAGCCCCTCCTGTTGTCCCTTCCATAGCCCCCTGAGTTGTTGTGGTTGTATGGGCATTCTGTTGTCCAATGGCCGATTTCCCTGCATCGGAAGCATCTGCCGTTGGCCCTCAGGTACTCCCTGCCTTCGGGGGTCAAAGGAGGAAGAGCCGTTCCATCCCCGTTCCCGTTTCCCTGTCTGGAAGAGTTTGGGAAATACTCTTGCCGATTGGAGCCAGGGTAATGTCCTTGCCTACCTGGGCTGGGGTAGTTTCCTTGCCTACTTTGGCTTGGGTAGTTATCCTGCCTGCCGGGGCTAGGGTAGTTTCCCTGCCTAGGTTGGCTTGGGTAGGTATCCTGCCTGCCGGGGCTGGGGTAGTTTCCCTGCCTACCTTGGCTCTGGTAGTCTCTTTGGGGTCTTTGCGGACCTGGGGTTAAAGGCCTATCATGTTTCGGCGGGAAAGATACTAGTTCCTGAACATGCTCATGGTAGAGTTCCCTCTTGTCTTTTGGGCTCCGTCCCGTCAGAGCGTTCATGTGCATGACATCAATGTCCATGGCATCGATTGGGGCTCGGTATGGTGGTGGTGTCATTGTCTGTGAAGCGCTTGAGAACGCGCTAACTTTGTGAGCAAGGTTGACAGCCTCTTCCAGAGTCGAGACTCCATAAGTCTTGACCCATATTTGGTGTTCTGGTTTCAATCCTCGACAGAACTTGTCCATACCTTCTGCTGCACTAAGGTCATCAATCTGCAGGCTCAAGTTTTCAAATTGTTCGACATAGACCTCCAAGGCTCCCGTTTGCGTTAGGTATGCTAGTTCCTCTCTAGCTTGTTCCTTTGCGTTGACAGGGACAAATTTCTTCGTCAGCGCTGCCTTGAAACCTTCAAACGAGTGGATGGCTTGTTCCCCCGAATTGGCCTTGGTACGTAACATCCACCACTGTGCCGCAGTGTCACGGAGGAGTGAAACTGCATAGCTGATTTTGTAGTCGTCAGCTAGCTGCTCTGGATAACGCTGGGCTAGAAGGCGGAAATAGTTGTCTAGCTGAAAGAGCCAAGTTTCCGCCTCTGATCCTTTGTGAGCACCGTGGTAAAACGGAGGTGTTACGGGCTTGGGATCAGGTCCACGTGGTCGTTGGGGCTGGGGAAGCTGGGGTTGCAGGTCTAGTATCACTTGCTCCCGGAGGGCTTGCATGAGTTGGACGAGTTGACCAGGCTCCGAAACCAAGTGTAACACTGATGATTTGGTTGCTATGGTGCGCGCTTTTAGAGTGACCTACAACAGTAACACACTGACTGATAAGCAGACGAGTATGGTATTGCTACACTCTGACTAACACAGGTGTACTTCTCTTACTTTCTACACGAGTGAACCAGACTGGTCTGCGACACTGGTGACTAATCCCACGTAGGTAGGAAAGATAGACACGGGGCTTAGATCCGTACTGCTCAAGGGGGAGGGTGGGGAGGTTGTCGTACGTCGACGAGTAACATGGAATCCGTGCCTACGGCAGGAAAGACAGCCGAGCGCTATTACTTGCTCGTACTGCTTAGGGGGACTTTCCTAATTCCGTCTATGACAGGACAGAGAGGAACGGCGCTATTGCTCGTAACTTTCCGGGGGGAACTAATCTAATTCCGAGCCTAAGCGCAAGGATCAGGCAATAGCACCACTAAGGTACGTACTTGCTCAGAGGTCTTGGGTATCCAGGGCTTGGTAATCAGGGTCTTGGGTCGGGACAAAGATATGTCCGACAGGGCGATGCGGGGGATCCAAGACAACTCACGTAGAGGAAACTGGGACAAGGGACGGGGCTCCAGGGGTGACTCTTGACTCGGGGTTACAAGTGAATTAGAATATAATTGAAGACTCAGGCGTAGGCACTGTATTTATAGGCCTTCAGAGGGCGGCAAAACTAGGTTACATAAAACATGGCTTGGCCCCTTCAGTTGGCGGCGACTAGATCAGAGATCGGGACGATTGAACAGTCCCCTACTATGGCGACGGAACCTTCCACAGGTCCGCGCCCCAAAACTACTACTCGAAGCTCTCATATCTGACTGTACTGCGCTACGTGCGCGTATATTCGTGTCACACCCGAATCGTGGTGTAACAAGGGCCTGGCGACCCCCTGAGATTCGGGTAAATTTACATCTGAAAGAACTTCGGAATCCCACCCGTCCAGTAACTTCACACGCAATGCAGCACCATCAGCCCCTGACCTGGGACGCAAAGTCATCCCATGACCAAGGCAGCGGTCGACAATTGGGGTTGGTAAGGGATCTAAGGCATTAACCGCAGAATCAGGCATTTGTCCGTTGATGGCAGCAGGGATGCGAGAAACATACGGTGACCCGTCATAAGGGGACAGCCCAGGTATGCAGTTATAGCTAAACTGCTCATAGAAAAGTACATCACGACTCTCTACTACCTGGCGCAACTGAGGAACCCAAACAAAATAACCCTTACTCACCAGAGAATACCCAACCAGTCTACCAGATAACGCCCTTTCGTCTATCTTGTTGCGTTTCTTCCCATTGACTAAGGTAACATAGCAAGGGCAACCAAACACACGCAACAACGACACATCAGGTAGAACCCCAAAGAACAACTCATAAGGAGTCTTGTCACCCTGATTGGGCAGCCGGTTACGTAGGTAACAAGCAGCTAGGAAGGCATAGGGCCAGAAAGACTTAGTAAGCTTAGACTCCAAGTGGATACTCCTAGCTATGTTCTGCAAGACCCCATTGTACCTTTCCACAGTTGCATTCTGCTGAGCAGTGTATTTCATAGATAATTCATGCACAGCACCAACCGATTCTAACCAATCCTCGAACCACTTCACTATAAATTCCTTAGCCCTGTCAGATCTGAGACACTTGAAAACAAAACCATGCAGCTGAGTCATCCATCTGAGGATGGTAGTTTGAACTGCTAAGGGAGCTTCATCCCTGGTCCTCAAGCACAATACTTCAGCATAGCCAGAGTATTGGTCTGTGAGACACAGAACATAAAACTCCCCACGCAAGCCCCTAATATGAAATGGCCCCATGATGTCCAAGTGAAGGCGTTGTAAAGGTGCACGGATATTAGTTTGGCTTTCTTGAGGAAAAGGGATACGTTTTGCCTTAGCCTTTTGACAAGCATCACATGGGATCTTATTCAGGAGTGGTAGGGATAACAACTCCACCATCCTCATCAACATCAAGTGCAAAAACTGGATAATGTACAGCACTCAACAAACGGCCACGAGGGGTGTGACAAGACCTACAGGTAAATTTGTACACACCATCACTGGAGGCAGGGAAGGACCAGAGGACAGAAGAGCCCTGAGTGGCAGTACAACTAAGACTATCAAAAGAAATCTTGCAGTTGTGAGCATGAGCCACAGCATTTACTGACAGGAGGTTCACCGGACAGTGAGGGATGTAGAGAACATCAGTTAAAGTGATCGATGTTGGTAACCAATCACTACATAACACAATGGATCCCTGACCCACCGACCGTTGAACCACTCCATCACCAAATTTAACTGCAGGCCCATCCTCAGAAGCATGATACACAGTGAACAAAGACAGATCACCTGTGATTGACATCCCAGCTCCAGAATCAACATGCCAGATACCCTCAGACAGGCTCGGGCTACAGATATTTGAAAACTTCGAAGTGCAGGAGAATAGGACAGAGCTTACCTCCTATTTCTTGGCCATAGCAAACCCATCAATCTGGGCCTGCAGGGAGGACAGCTGCTTCGGAGTAAGCGCACCCGGAAGGGCCAAGGCAATGGGCACTGGAGCAGTAACCGGTAAACCAGGCCTGGTCCTTCGCAGGTGCGGGTGCTTCGTAAAACAGCGATCCTCCGAGTGGGTCGTCTTGCTGGGGCATGGGCCCCAAGTGCAATCCAGACGTCTCTTGAGGGAACCGGAACCCTGAGAACCAGATCCCTGCCCACGCTGAAATGCAGCATTGGCAGGAACCTGGGGAGCGTCCCGGGACCAACCAGGATGCCTGGAGTCGGACTTGGGGAGAGCTATGTTCAAGATGTCGAGAGACCTATATTCCTCAAGACAAGACCAGTACCCAACAGGCTGTCTGTTAGCTAACAACGTACCATATTTGATCCGCAGCGACTCAAAGCGGATCAGACGGATACCCTGAACTATAGTTTCCATGGCGTGACGCTGAGTCACCGGATGCCCAGCACTGCGGAGGTCAGTGCAGAGACCGCAAACCTTGCGAAAGAAGTCATCTACGCGGTCAGCAGGGCCCATGTGTGCACCAAGAAGCTCGGCGCGCATGAGAGGGACTCTAGAGGCAAGGGCATCGGACTGCCTCTTCTGGATATCATGAAAGATATCCCGAGGTTTGGCAAAGTTCTGGTATACCTTGACCATATCATCCTCCATGTTCGCGAGCATCATGGTTAAGCACATGAACTCCTGACGGTCCAGGGGCAGGGCACTGAAACCCAACAGTGCAGGATCCACCCGAGACTCACCATGAGAGGCCGACGATCCAGCAGCAGGAGCAGGGGTCAGAGGAGCCAAAGACTTACGAATATCCAAAAAATACTCAGCAGCAAGACCAGCGTCATAAGCGCGATGGTCATCTAAGGTCCTAATCTCAGGCAGGGACCTCGCAACACTCACTACCAACTCGAAATCAGGGTTAACCGGACAGAAAGGGATGGGTACTTTCACAAACTGGTAACCTAGCCTTTCATGATCCCTACGCCTCACGCCACCAAAGGAGACACCATTATCAGGGGGATATCTGATCCCGGAAGTGACTGGACCAAGAAAGGACCGACACTGGGAACCTAGCTCAGAGAATGCCATCACTCGGCGATGTTTCAGCTTTACACTCACATTAGCCATAGTAGCTTGCATGTCCATCCGACCGTACAGAGTGCGGTTCATGGACTCACCATCACATCGAGCTTGGTTGGTCAGACGGAAGTGCTTCAGCTGCAGATTCGGAGGAGGTCCTCCAGTGAGCAGATGCTCCCAAGACTCGCATGACAGCGAAGGCAAAGCAGGAGGAGGGCCAGGGGCAGGAGGAAGGAAGCTCCACCGGCGGAGGCGGAGGGGGCTCCTGCGAGGGACCAGCAGCAGATGTGCGGGCAGAAGAAGCAGCAGCTTCACGAGCACGAGTATGGTAGCCAGGGAGGCCACGCTCCATGGGAACAGATGCAGAGGTGAAAGAAGCAGAGCTCCTCATCAAAGTCGGCTTGGCCACATCCGGGTGAACCAGTGGAGGAGGCACAAGCGAAGGCGCAGACGAAGGCTCGGGCTTAAACTCAGGCGACGACACAGGCGGAGGCGCATACTGAGGAGCAAGCTCATAAACCGGCGAAACTGTAGAAGTCTCAAATACTCGAGTAGCAGCAGCCGACGGAGTCACTCCACCGAAGTCAGCACTCGTAGCACTCTTCAAGTCATCATCATCATCAGTACCCTCAGAAAAGTCATCATCTTCGCTGAAGCGGGCAGTAGGAGGGGTCGGCTCTGTTGCGTACCGAATGATCTGTGTCTGTACACAACACAGATTCATCAGAACATCCTCAACTGCAGGGGAGAGGCGTCGAACAATACGAGAAGAAACCGTAAAGTTGGAGGATTGATCGGGGGGGGTTACTTCCACGATGGCGGAAGGATCCTCCTCTCCGGCAGCAGAGGCCGCTGGCGCGCGATCATCTAGCCAATCTGAAGGAACCTTGACCTCTGTTGGTAAGACAAAGTCGCAGCCATTGCTAACAATGACGCTGCGGATCCCGCGCGTCCATGGAACACCATTTTTATCGGTTAGTTTCACAAAGCCGGCAGGAGGCCCTCGCGGAAGTTGCATTTGAGAAGCAGTGGTAGTAAATGAAGGACCGTATAACCTATCAGCTTGTATGCACTCCGTAGAGTAGACAGAGATGAAAGCAGCGGAACAGACGCACCAATCTATACACGGAGACGAGGATAACGTTACAAGCACAGGAGACCCATCAAGGGGCACCAGTGGTGAAAGGGTGCGGCAGCCAGGAACCTAACAGGGTACAGGCTAGACCGGTGACGCAGCTAACATGAAGCTGTCACTGAGTCACTCAAGGATGACTCAGTCTACGGGAAGCTGTCACTACAGGAAGCTGGCACAGTACTGGCAGAGCCGATAGTTCTAAGGAAGTACATAGTTAGTCACCAAGTCATAAAACGCGTGAGAGCACCGCAATTCATGCTGACATATGGGGCATTGACCACGGCACCGCGGACATCGATATCCGTCGCTTGGTAGTCGGGTATCGAAAACAATGATGTGGCTATGGTACTGATGATGTGAGGCTCTCACAGTGGGACATCCCATTTTTGATGAACTGTTGAACTGTGCAGGCTGCGAGTGCTTATAATTATCTTGCAAGATGTCTATAGAGCGCTCGCAGCCGTGTTGTTCAACAATAACGTTCCCGAGAGTGAAATGAAGACTAAATTGTCCCTTTGGAAGATTATGACCAGGTATTTGTTTTCATGGGTTTTCATGAGGGGGTTTCTAGCTTCATGGTTTTAGGCCTCCTCCAAGGACAACGTTAAAAAGCTTTGTATAGCTTTTTAGGGTCATTTAGGGCAAACAAAATAACTTCAAATTGTATAGTGATAATTTGGGCCAGAACGGGGTTAGTAATCAGTAGCGATTGATATAGCGCAAACAATTCTGGTTACGACTCTTTGTCGGTATGGAAAGCAACACGGCAAGTAGGCAACACTGCAGTTGCATAGAACGTTGTTATTGTTGAATCAGTTGACTCGCTTTGTGAGATAAACCATATATCCCCACAACTGATTGATTAGATTAACATCAGGTTGCCCATGTATATTGATTGATTACATCCTCCACAGGTCCATCCTCAGACATGTTGTCGTACTTGCATCGCATGCTTATGGGCCCTTGCTCTGACAATTAGCATGCTAGGTTTCAAGGTGATCGTATCCAACATGTAATTCGACTCTTGTCTTCAGCCTGACCGCCCTTATCAACCTGAAGTGACCGCTAGGTTTTTTCTTTTCGTTTTTGGAGCCCCCCCTTTTCATAGATTTTCTAGTCCCAGAGCATGGGGAAGAGCAACAGCAAATGTAGCAGCAACAGCGACAACAAAAAAACGGCAAGAGCACAAGCAAGATCAGGGGCAACAGCGACAGCATATGTAGCTTACCTCCAACTTTCATGCATTCGCCTGCATTTGCATGTCTTCCACCTAATTACATCACGCCGAGAACGACTAGCGACCTCTGTCAACCCGACATTGCGTGAAGATCGATAAGCGATCTTCTACCCAAAGTACCAATCGATTCACGGGAAGATCAAATCAAGCTGGTTAATCTGTGCACGCAACGGTGTTACGGGTCTGTTGGACGCGCTATAGAGCAGGGTTCATCTCAAGCCAACCGTTATGTCAGCAGTCCAGCTAGCACAACAACAGTTATCGTCCTAGATTTCTTGGAATAAGGAAGCGTCAACTAACCGTTAAGGGCCAACAAAGGTGCTCGCCCACATATACCGTTAGCACAAGGGTCGATATGTCATGTAAACGGTTGGGTTGTCAAGTCTATTTTACCAGTGACCCCAGTTCCAATATCTGCAATTCTGCATCTCGGACGAAATTTCTCTTCCAAAACATGTGTCTGGCATGCAACGGATCTACCATGTGACGTGAAATCAAATTTTAATTGATTGAAGAACCCTGCCGCGAACCCTCGCCCATGGGGAATTGAAACTGGAAAGCGTTGAGCCGCTTGGAGTTGGATGAAAACGTTTTGATCAACCCTAGTTAGGACATGTGCGCGTTAGGACTTCAATTTATCGTATATCTCTGGCCGAGTGGCGGTA
This sequence comes from Chlamydomonas sp. ICE-L, assembly GCA_013435795.1. Taxonomy (NCBI): domain Eukaryota; kingdom Viridiplantae; phylum Chlorophyta; class Chlorophyceae; order Chlamydomonadales; family Chlamydomonadaceae; genus Chlamydomonas; species Chlamydomonas sp. ICE-L. The sequence continues at coordinate 5,410,494 of JACBWV010000472.1, forward strand.
TCAAGAAAGCTGCCAAGAAGCTTATGCTTGTAGCTGAAAATAGCTGTAGTAGCCATGCATGCAATAGGCATGCTCTGCGTTTTACAACTGAGGGCACGTTCCACTTAGATATGGGCTATCACATACAAGTATAAAAGCCAAGGAATATAATACAACACGGCTGGTAGAAGATATGGAATATAGTGGTACGAATTCAATGTCCATGAAGTACGTAGGTGCGAATTCCATGTCTAGTAAGAACAGAGGTGCGAGTTACATATTTTTAAAGTACAGTGGCGAGAATTCCATGTCCGGAAAGTCAAGGTAGGCAGGGGCAGGTAGGGGGGGGGAATTGTAAGAGACTAATGGATTGGGAGAGACACGAGGATCAACGTTACATAATGTGCGCTAAGAGAGCTGAACACACACACCGCAACATAAAAACTAGAGCCATAACTAAGGCTGGCAATAAATAACAGACAGGCAGGTCGCACCACGCCTGACGACCTCATAGGCTACGCCATCAAGCCATCCTCTCGCATGAATACTGAAAACCTAGAAGTCACACTTCTCATGGTAGCTTCCTGTCAGCTCCATACGCTAGCTACTGGGTCTGGCCAAAAGTGTTCAGCTACACTGGAGTGACAGGCATGTCAGATTCTAGGCCCACTAGCTAGCTTCTGGTTAGGCCCAAAGACATTCAAAGGGAGCTGCCGAGAAGCTACTACGTGTGGCCCCCCAAAAGAAACAGTGGGAAGCTGGTGGGAAGTTAGGGAAACAATACTGGATACCCATACTATGATACTTCTTGACTCTACCCAACTACCCTCTCCCAACTACCCTTACTAAGATACTTCTTGGCTCTACCGGGTGGGTAGTGAGGAAGTTTATTTATTTACCAACGCCGGAAGTTCGTGTAATCTGCCTTATCCCCCCCCCCCCCCCCCCCCCCTCCAAAAGGCCCACATCTCATTCAGAAATTATAATTAGGGGGTCAAAGTAGGGTCTACAGTGACCCCCTCGACGAGCTATATCCACATGTGGTGTTGCATTTGGATTTGATTAAAGTTTGACAACATGGTCAAGCAAACACCCTTTCCTAGTCCTGATTCTGGGCTGAGCTAGTTGGTGTTAGTGTTAGAGAATTTGAAGGTGGTGTCAAGCCTAAGTTGCATGCCCAAGTACCCTCCTTATACCCAAGACGTTTGGGGAGGAAAGATTGAGTTTCTGTTTTGACCCAACTTTCACACTTGGTGTACTAAGAACTTGTGGAGGTCACTACTCGAGCACTACCACGACACATACTCATTCTCGAAAACAAGTGCGGATTCGGAATGCTCTCGTCAAACCAGTTTCATGGGCATGCTTAACTTCGTCAGATTCCGTCTAGTGAGGAAGTTAGGGAGATAATTCCGAAACCGGCTTGACCCTTGTACGAACAACCCTCGTTGTCCGAAATAAGCGCGGATTCGGAAAGATCTCGTCGAGCCTGAGTCACATGTCCTTTTAACTCTCTCAGAAACCGAGTGCTGAGGAAGTTCCAACCTGAAAAGGATTTCACGAGAGGATATTTCTGAAAGCGGCTGGACCCCCCCCCCCCCCCCCCCCCCCCCCCCTCTTTTAAGGGGGGCCGAAATCTCCTCCCCCCCCCCCCCCCCCCCCCCCCCCCTCAAACACATGTTTCGACTTTTTTCGATGGTTTCGGGGCGTACGACCCCTTTAGGCCCAGATTCTGACGTGCGGTACAGGAGCAACTTCCTCAACTACCCCCTGGCTCTACCCAACTACTTTTTGTACAGAATGAGCGTTGTCTATTTACCGCCCCCGATTGAAAGAGCAACCTACATACCCCAGACGTAGAGCGCGAAATGGAAGAGGGGGAGTTTGTAAACCTAGAGGGTGAAGTCTGAACGAAAGCCTCTACTCCACGCCACTTGTCGTTCACCAACACCACACCACACAACTACATGTATAGGGCAGTCATCTCCTAGCTGTCGGCAAAGGCAGCATACTATGGGGCTACCTGCAACATACGCACTACCTCACAGTGCCCATTCTGTTTTGCTACCGCAAGTGCCCTTCTTTCTTGGCAGTCAGCATGGGCGGCATGCTGTGGCGCATCCAGCAGCATCCTCACAATCTCACTGTGGCCATTCTGCGCTGCTAGCACGATCGACTCTCCATCTAGGCAGTCAGCACAGTCAGCATGCTGTGGGGCATCCATTAGCAGGCGCACTACCTCAATATGGCCACGTTCTGAAGCTGCCAAAAGTGCCTCTCCATCTCGGCAGTCAGCGCTGGCCGCATGCTGTGGGGCATACAGCAATAGGCAAACTACCTCGATGTGGCCTTCCCGTGATGCTAGCAGAAGTGCAAGCCCATATCTGCAGTCAGCATGGGCAGCATGTTGTTGGGCATCGAGCAGTACCTCAACATGGCCATTCTGTGCTGCTACCATAAGTCCATCTTGGCAGTCGGCATGGGCAGCATGATGTGGGGCATCTAGCATCACATTCACTACCTCAGCATGGCCATTTTGTGCTGCTGCCCCAAGTGCCCTTCCATCTTGGCACTTAGCATGAGCCGCATGCTACGGGGCATTCAACAGTAGGCGCAATACATCAATATTGATTAATGTGGCCTTCCTGTGCTGCTAGCACAAGTGCCCTTCCATCTCGGTAGTCAGCATGAGCCGCATGCTGCGGGGCATCCAGCAGTAGACGCACTACCTCAATGTGGCCTTTATGTGCTGCTAGCAAAAGTGCCTTTCCATCTTGGCAGTCAGCATGGGCTGCATGTTGTGTGGCATCCAGCAGTAGGCGCACTACCTCAATGTGGCCTTCCTGTGCTGCTTGCACGAGTGCCCTTCCATCTCGGCAGTCAGCATGAGCCGCATGCTGCGGGGCATTCAGCAATAGGCGCACTACCTCGATGTGGCCATTCTGTGCTGCTCGCACAAGTGCCTTCCCATCTTGGCAGTCAGCACGGGCAGGTGGTTGTGGGGCATCCAGCAGCATCCACACTACCTCACCGTGGCCATTATGTGCTGTGTCCACAAGTGCCCTTCCTTCTTTGCAGTTTGCATGGGCGGCATGCTGTGGAGCATCCAGCAGTAGGCGCACTACCTCAATGTGGCAATTCGTTGCTGCTAGCCCCAGTGCCTTTCCATCTTTGCATTCAGCATGGGCCGCATGCTGTGTGGCATACATCAGTAGACGTACGACCTCAAGGTGGCCATTGTTTGCTGCTGACACGAGTGCCCTTCCTTCTTGGCAGTCAGCTCGGGCAGCATACTGTGGAGCATATAGCACTAGGCGCACTACCTCAATGTGGCCTTTACGTGCTGCTTGCATAAGTGCATCTCCATCTTGGCAGTCAGCACGGGCCGCATGCTGTGGGGCATCCAACAGCAAATGCACTACCTCACCGTGACCATTCTGTGCTTCTGCAACAAGTGCCCTTCCATCTCGGCAGTCAGCACGGGCAGCATGCTGTAAGGCATCCAGCAGTAGACGCACTACCTCGATGTGGCCATTCTCTGCTGCTGACACAAGTGCACGTCCATATTGGCAGTCGGCATGGGCAGCATGCTGTGGGGCATCTAGCAGTAAACGCACTTCCTTGATGTGGCCATTCTCTGTTGCTGACACAAGTGCCCTTTCCTCTCGGCAGTCAGCACGGGCCGCATGTTGTGGGGCATCCAGCAGTAGACGCACTACCTCAATGTGGCCATCCTCTGCTGCAAACCACAGTGCCCTTCCATATTTGCAGTTAGCATGGACGGCATACTGTGGGGCATGCAGTAGGCACATAACCAAGCCTGCTTGCCCACTCCGGGCCACCAATACCAGAGCTTCTTCAGACTCGTCCAAGGATCCAGTCTTGGAAACTAGATCACAACCCACATCCATCTTGTTATGCTTCAAGGCGCGACAGAGGACACTGGCCATGTTGGATTGCCATTGTTTCTGAGGATCAAAATCTCGGCAAGATGGCGCACCAAGTTAGAATGCCAGATGCTGTAATCGGCAGATATGGTGCATATCGGGGCCTCCATACGCAGGGCTATTTCAGGCTGTTGTTCGCTATTTCAGGCTATTTCCAAGCTGCTCCAGGCTATATCAGGCTATTTTATGCTATTTCAGACTGTTGTTCGCTATTTCAGGCTATTTTCATATATGTCCCATATATGAGCCTCCCTACGCAGGGCGCGCAACACCACATCTGCCACGACCTCCTCCGGAAGATTAGGGAGCTTCTACTCCGGAAGATCATGAGGGAGATCCGGCATGGAACTAGCAAGACCTGAATGTGTCACAAGCAAGTAAGGGGCATTTACACCACGGATCACAAGCAAAGTGGGTGAGTGGATGAGTGAGTGAGGAGCGGTGGGGGTGGAGGTGGTGGAGGGTGGAAGTTTAGGGGTAGCTCCCACGGGAGAGGTATGTAATGTGAGGTGGGGTGTAGGGGATTATCTGGTGGTGGTGGTGGTAGACATTGTAGTAGTGGTAAAAATGGTTGTGGTGATCTAAGTGTGGTGGTGGTGTTGGCAGAAGTGGTGATGGTGGCCGTGGTGGTTGTGGTGGTGGAGGTGGTGGTGGTTATACAATTGTGGTGGTGGTATTACTGGTGGTGCGTGGTGGTGGTAAAAGTGGTGGTGGAGGTATATGTTGTGGTGGTGATGGTGGTATAAAAGGTTGTGGTGGTATAAGTGTTATAGACCGGTTCTCCCGGTCCAGCTAGAGTGTCTTAGTGCTCCAGGCCTCCCGCCTGGAAGCTTCCGTTGTAGTGCCTCTGCCCGATAGGGCCAGCACCTAGCGGCGGCAGTACCCTGAGGTACTGTCGCCTTTCCCTTCTTCTACCCAGCATGTCGCCTGACATGCTATCACGATTGTAAAGCACACGCCCTAGTCCCTTCCCTGTGTCAGTGCTAACGACATAACGCTCCAGAAAGCTAAAGGTTATCGCTCATCACTGCCGCCCCGTGTTCCACTGCAACAGATTTGAGCGCATCAAAGTCTGTTATACTGTCTGTAGATCCCGAGCTCCCGCGCATCTGCAGTGTCTTCAGTGTTGCTGGCGCAACCACCGAAGAAAAAGGATCTCAGGCCCAGAAACACTTCTGATCGCTCAGGCACCCCCGCTGGAACACCAGCACGTTGCCCCCGCAACAACATCCCCCCCCCCACCCCCACCCACACACACACTGCGTCTACCCATCAGTTCCCCTCTCCTCCCCTCCCGCCATCTCCTATAACCCCGTCGGCCTCGCAGCCCCCAGCCCCCCCCCCCCCCCCCCCCCCCCCCCCCCCCCCCCGCCGCTACCCACTCAGCCGGCCAATCCCGTCATCTACTCCCTGTAGAGGATCTCCATTTCCCGACCCCACACCCATCCAGACACCTTTCCAATGGATGCACCATCGGCAAGCACCGCTACAGCATTCCACCAATGGCTCAAGGACATCCCTAAGGATCTTAAGGTGATGGAGGAATCGAATTTAGACCTGCCCTTATCTCTAGTACAATACAGAGCTAAGATTTTCATCTTAGCCAACATGTCCCCAGCATTCAGATTACAATACTGTCGTTCCCATATGTCTACAGATCTCATGTCCTGGCTCAAAGATGTCTATGCAGACTGGTATTTTGAGCACGTCAAGGACCCTGACATAGATCCCTGGCCATACCCGTTGCTCAACATCCCACCAAAGTGCACAGAACCCACAGATCATGATTTCTTGAAGCCTTCCCAAGACCCCTGCATGAGTTGTAGACACCAAGACTCACAGCCAGACAGCACACCCAGTACCCACTATGCACTAAATGCAACAAAACACACCCGTAGCATATACAAAAACTGGATCATGGACACTGGTGCAACCTCACACATGACTGGGGACCCCAGTCTCCTCTATGACATCAAAGACGTAGATCCTATCAAAGTCCTGACTGCCTCTGGCCACACCTACATTACAAAGTCTGGCACAGCCCTCATCAGAGGAGAAAATGGTAAACTCCACAAACTCCTCAATGTTCACCTTAATTCAGACCAGAACACACCCAACCTGTTCTCCATGGCATCAGCTATCAAAAACATACCCAATATGGAAATACAATTCAACTCTCACGAAGGCACCATGACCATCAAAAACAAAGTTATAATCTCAGGACTAAAAAGACGTAACCTCTACGTAGTCCCCATTGTCAAACATGATCCTACACTGATCAGAGGATCAGAGTACACTACAGCTGTAGCTCTAGTAGCCGTCTCTAGAAAAACTCCTATGACAGCTGAACTCCAACACATCAGATTAGGACACCTAGCATACAGCTCTCTAGCAAGGATGGCTTCAGAAGACATGGTCATTGGAAACGATATCACACCCTCTGCATTCAACAAAATGAGACAACAAACCTGTGAAATCTGTATTCTCTCAAAAATGGACAAGAATCCCTATCCCACATCTCATACCAGAGCTACCAGACCCATGGGCATCATTCACATTGACATGAGTGGAAAAATGAAAATCCCTAGCCTCGATGGAAGCCTCTACTTCCAAGGCATTCTAGATGATTACTCCAAATACTCCATTGTCACATTTCATAAAACAAAGGATGCAGTAGCCAGTGCAACCATCACTGAACTCGAACGGTATGAAGTCCTCACCCAGAACAAAATAGGGACCATTTTCTGTGACAATGGATCAGAATACATCTGCAACAGATTCAAAAACTGGTGCAAAAGAAAAGGAATCACCCTCAACTTTACAGTTCCAGGTAACCCATCTACCAACGGTGCAGCAGAACGCCTCAACAGAACTCTGCATGACAGATCCACAGCACTCCTCCTTTCATCCAAATTCCCCAACAGGTACTGGGCGGAAATGGTCAAAAATGCAAGCGTCCTCAGGAACCTCTCCCCCCTCTGAATCTAACAAAACACCCTATGAAATGTTCCATGGAACCAAACCTAAGATTGATCACCTCAGGACCATTGGATGCACAGCATATGTTCATGTTCCACCTAAGTCAAGATCTTTCAAGTTCTCACCCTCAGCAAAAATTACCAGACTCATAGGATACTCAGATACCAGAAAAGCCTACAGAGTAGTAGACTCTTCACACAGGATTTTTGACGCCAGAGACATTACCTTCAATGAATTTGAGAATTTGGCAGGCCAGAAAGGATTCCCAGGTGCATACGCTGTGGTACTAGGAAACTACGAAGAAGATATCCCAGTAGAAGTTGATGATGATGAAGCTATCCCACCAGTACCCTCTGTGCTCACACCATCTGAATTCAAGGACAGGGAATTCTACCTAGCCAGACTTGCCAAGCACCAAGCCAACCCACCAGTGTGGGGCTCCCCAGATGGTCTTTCTTTCAATCCTGACACAGTGTACCAGCCTACCCTTACAGCACCCAGCCTCATGCCATCAGCCAGTGCACCCACTATTAACACTGTAGAAAAAGGAGATGAACACAACCCTCAGGAAAATGCAGACCCCATTGACCCCACCATTCTACCAAACCAAGAGCTAGCTACCCCTCCAAGCCCTGACATTTCTCCACCACCAGAAATAGACCCCTCCCTAGTTGAACCTAGGGGATCTGGCAGAGACAGACACTCACCCAACTTCCTAGCCTTCCTAGCTGCAGACCAAGTTATCATTCCGAAAAATGAGAAAGAAGCACTCTCTGGTCCCCAAGCTAAAGAATGGAAACCCGCTATGCAAGAAGAATTAGCAGCACTTGCAGAAATGAACACCTGGTCCCTCTCAGAACTCCCTTCAGGAGCTAAGGCTATAGGAACCAAATGGGTTTTCGACATCAAACAATCAGTTGATGGAGAAATTGTCAGATACAAAGCAAGGCTGGTAGCCAAAGGATATGCCCAGCGCCCAGGCATGGACTATGATGAAGTTTTTGCCCCTGTGGCTAAACATGCTACCATCCGTTACATCCTCTCCATGGCAGCTAACCCCAAGGCATACCTAGCACAGTTAGATGTTTCCACTGCATTCCTCAATGGCATAGTTGAAGAAGAACTGTACTGCACCCAACCACCTGGTTTCGAACAAGACCACAGAGTCTGCCGCATGTGGAAATGCCTCTATGGTTTAAAGCAAGCATCCCGCCAGTGGTACCTCAAAGTCAAAGAAGATATGACTGCTATAGGATTCAGAGAGGTAGATATAGATCAAGGTCTGTTTGTGCTACCTGGCCCAGCCAACAAACCCATCATCTGGGTCCTTCTCTGGGTTGATGACTTCCTCATGCTGTCCTTTGACAAAGGCATCCTAGACAAGTACAAGAACACCATCATGCAGCTGTACAAGACTAGAGACCTTGGGGACCCTTCTGTCTTTGTTGGCTATGAAATTACCAGGAATGCATCCAATGGCACCCTACACATCTGCCAGTCCAGATTCATCCAGGATCTGCTGCGTGCCCACAACATGCTTCCTGAGCCCAACAGCACCAGGTTCCCTGTGCCTCTCCTACCAGATGCCCCCCTGCCCTATGCTAACAAAGATACCCCAGACACTGGCCTTCCCCTTGCCTAGATTGTGGGCTCCCTCAACTACCTTGCAGTCAACACAAGGCCTGACATTGCACAAGCAGTCAACAGATTGGCCAGGCATAGTGCACACCCATTGCATGATCACATGGAAGCTGCCACTGGTATCCTCAAATACTTGTCTAATACACCAGACCATGGCATCACCTACACCTTCTCAAACAAGCCCCTCATTGGTTACTGTGATTCTGACCATGCTGCCTGCCCCATCACAAGAAAGTCCACAACAGGCTTTGTATCCCTCAACCAAGGGGGAGCAATCTCATGGGCATCCAAGATCCAGGCATCTGCTACAGCCCTGTCCACAACAGAAGCCGAGTTTATGGCAGCTAACTCTGCAGCCCAAGAGGGAATGTGGTTGAGAAAACTACAACACTCTGCTACAGGCATAGTTCCCCCTGCTCTCACCATTAATGGTGACAATCAAGCTGCACTCAGTGCCTGGAACCAGGAGAAGCTGTCATCCAGACTAAAGCACATGGAGACCAGGTTCTACTTCCTCAAGGAGCAGTCCAAGAAAGAAGGTATCAAACTGAACTGGATCCCCACTGCTGCCAACATGTCTGACATGCTCACCAAAGCTCTGCCCAGGGCCAAGTTCTGTGACTTCAGAGAGAAGATTGGCTGCATTGGCAAGCTGAAAATGGAATAACTCTAGAAGCTCTGATCAAGAACCTCTGATCTGATATCACCCATATTCTTGATCATGGGGAGCAATTTGCCTTCAAGTTTTTCCTCCCTAGCCCCTCTCATCCTGCAGTCCATTCCTGCCAAAGTCCAAGATTCAGACTCTTCTTAGATATTACTTTTATAGCATGAATATCTAGCATCTAGCATGACCAGACCATCTATCCTGGCAGCTATCAGCTGGAATCCAGTCCATGATTAAATATATCCTGCATGAGTGCCCCCCTCATCTTTGGCCAGGATTCCCTTCAGGCCCTGTACCTCATCATGTACATCTAATCCCTCCCCCTTATGTGATTACCTTCCAAGCTCGACATTATTACATAGCATGAATATTTTACACTCTAGCTTTCCCCTTTTACTTTGAACCTCCTGAATTCCAGGAATTCTTCTGAATGAAGAATACCAGGAATTGGGGGGGAAGTTATAGACCGGTTCTCCTGGTCCAGCTAGAGTGTCTTAGTGCTCCAGGCCTCCCGCCTGGAAGCTTCCGTTGTAGTGCCTCTGCCCGATAGGGCCAGCACCTAGCGGCGGCAGTACCCTGAGGTACTGTCGCCTTTCCCTTCTTATACCCAGCATGTCGCCTGACATGCTATCACGATTGTAAAGCACACGCCCTAGTCCCTTCCCTGTGTCAGTGCTAACGACATAACGCTCCGGAAAGCTAAAATAAGTGTGGTGGTGGTGCTATATTTGTGGTTGTGGTGGTAGAAGTTGTGGTTGTGGTGGTAAAAGTTGTGGTGGTGGTGGTATAAGTGTGTCCGCTGTGGTAGTGAAAGTGGTGATGATGAAGGTGGTGGTAGAAGTGGTGGTGGAAGTTGTGGTGGTGATGGTAGAAGTGGTTATGGTGGTGGTAGTAGAAGTGGATGTGGTGGAAGTGGTGGTAGTGTTAGAAGTGTTTGTGGTATAATTGGTGGTGGTCGTAGTAGTATAATTGGTAGTGGTGGTATAATTGGTTGTGGTGGTGGTGGTAGAAGTGGTGATATAAGTGGTGGTAGTGGTGGTGGTATAAGTGGAGGTGGTGGTGGTGGTGGTGGTGGTGGTAGAAGTGGAGGTGGTGGTAGTGGTATAAATGGAGGTTGTGGTATAAGTGGTGGTAGTATAAGTGGTGGTGTGTCGGTCGTGGCGGTATAAGTGTAGATATAAGTGGTTGTATAAGTGTGTCAGTTGTTGTGGCATACATGGTGATGGTGACAGTGGTGGTAGAAGCGGTGGTGGTGGCCGTGGAGGTAGAAGGGGTGGTGGTGCTGGTGGAAGTGGTGGTGGTGCTGGTGGAAGTGGTGGTGGTGAAGAGGTGGCAGTAGTAAAAGTGGTGTTGGTACAAATATGGTGGTAGAAGTGGTGGTGGTGTTAGTGGTATAAGTGGAGTTGATGGTGGTTGTATAACTAGTGGTTTGTTGGTTGTGGTGGTATAAATGGTGATAGAAGTGTCGTTTGTGGCGGTATAAGTGGTGGTGGTGGCAGTGGTGGTAGTGGTGGTGGTGGACGTGGTGGCAGAGGTAGAAGTGGTGGTGTCAGAATTAGTGGTGGTGTCAGAATTAGTGGTGGTGGTAGAAGTGGTGGTGGTAGAAGTTTGGTGGTGGTGAGGGTGCTTGAAGTGTGCTTGTGATGGTAGAAGTGGTGGTGTGTCGGTCGTGGCGGTATAAGTGGTGGTAGAAGTGGAGATGTAAGTGGTGGTATAAGATTGACGGTTGTTGTGGTATACATGGTGATGGTGGCGGTGGTGGTAGAAGTGGTGGCTGTGGCCGTGGAGGTTCCACCGTGGTGGTAGAAGTGGTGTTGGTGGTCGTGGTGGTGAGGGTGCTTTAAGTGTGGTCGTTGTGGTAGAAGTGGTGGTGGTAGAAGTGTGTCGGTTGTGGTGGCAGAAGTGGCACGGGTGTTTTGGTGGAAGAAGTGGTGGTGATGGTAGAAGTGGTGGTGGTAGAAGTTGTGATGGTAGTATGGTTGTGGTGGTAGAAGTGGTGGTGGTAGAATTGGTTATGGTGGTGCTAGTAGAAGTGGTGGTGGTGGTGGTAGTGGTAGAAGTGGTGGTAGAAGTATGGTGGTAGAAGTGGTGGTGGTGGTTGTGGTGGTAGAATTGTGTCGGTTGTGGTGGCAGAAGTGGTGAAGGTGGCGTGCAGTGGTGATGGTAGTATTGGTTACGGTGGTGGTAGTTGAAGTGGTGGTGGGGATGGGGGCAGTGGTGGTGGTATAAGTGTGGTGGTGGTGGTAGAAGTGGTGGTGGTTGAATTGTGTCGATTGTGGTGGTAGAAGTGGTGGAGGTGGCGTGGATGTGGTGGTAGGAGTGGTTGTGGTGGTTGTGGTGGTAGAAGTGTGCTAGTTGTGGTGAAGGGGCCATAGCAGTGGTGGTAGAAGTGGTTGTGGTGGTTGTGGTGGTTGTGGTGGTTGTGGTGGTTGTGGTGGTGATGGTAGCTAGAAGTGTTTATGGTGGTGGTAGTAGAAGATTTGGTCGTGGTCGTGATGGAAGTTGTAGGGTATAAGTGGTATGGTATAAGTGGTAGTAGTATAAGTGGTGGTGATGGTAGTATTGGTTACGGTGGTGGTAGTAGAAGTGGTGGTAGGTGGTGGTGGTGGCAGCGGTGGTGGTAGAAGTGTGGTGGTGGTGGTAGAAGTATGGTGGTGGAAGTGGTGGTGGTAGAAGTGTGGCAAGTCAGGGATATAAAACGTTACTGTAATTATGTGGCTTGGTAAAGCTTCGCCTGTACAGATCACCATTCCATGCACGTCCAAGACAAGTTACACGATGAATGACTCTTGCAGATGAGCGACCAAGGCATGTCCATGACGCCTATATGGCGGGTATGATATCATGCACACTGCACTCACATAAAAACACAGGCAGACGTACGTACCGGTACTGGATGGGGGTCTCAATGGTTGCTGAGAGGATCCGAGTGAGGTGTGCTGCATTAGTAGGCAAAAGCGCTTCTACTTCTGGATCATGAATACCATCCATATGCGTCTGCAGAAATCCATCCACCTGTGCCGCATTAAGCTTCAAGAGGGTCCTTTGGGTGGCTACTTTAAGGCATATCTTGAGAGCTTTTGCATGTGCATGGGACGTGTCACCCTTGAGAGCTATCTTGGTGCATGGGAGTGCTTGGTGCATGGTGCATGGGCTTGGTGCATGGGAGGGCTTGGCGCATGGTGCATGGGAGAGCTGTCTTGGTGCATGGGACGTGTCACCCTTGAGAGCTATCTTGGTGACCGGTTCAATCACTGCCTTGAATCCGTCATTTCTAGGCAGGTGCTTCCATAAGGCATGATACGTGTCATCAACCGTGACCGTGCCAACTGTGATTGGCTCGCCAACTGGCCGATTAGGCCCATGCAAAAGGACCTGCATGTCCATCCCACTCCCACTCTGACTCCCACTCTCATGATGCAGCTCGTCGATTATTGCTGCTTCGTCAGCATCGGAGGAGGTTGTGCTGGAGGGACTGAGCGCTGGGGCAGCGGCTGGGGCTGGGGCAGCGGCAGGGGCGGCATTCAGGTCAAGCATGCCCAGGATTCCAGTGAAGAAGTTCAAGTAGGGTGCTACTGCCTGACTTATGCACGTGAGCAGGCTGTCAGTCAAGAGGATATGAGAGCGACCCATGTCCATTGTGTAGCGCATCCACGTTGGGTCTTCTTGGACCACCCTAGACAATCTGTGGTCTTTTTCGTGCCTCAACGTCGACGACACTGCAAAACACTTTCCTTTGCCGAAGAAGTTCCATCCACCCACTGAGGGGAAGCATTTCTGGCACAAGCAGGCGCACATTAGCCTACGTTCCGGCCGATTACCAGTAGTCGGCACTGGCTTCTCAAGTGCAGCTTTCAGCACAGGTATAGACTTCTTCAAAATGCGGACATCGTATTGGTGCAGCTCTGCCAAAACTCTATCTCTGAGCTCGGTGGCAAAGTAAGACATTCCCTCTGCCCGCGTCTTAGTCACGACTGTATCACAAAACTTGCGCGCGGGCAGAGATGACCACTGCAACGCGGCAGCAAGTAGACTGTAATGCGACGCAAACAAACAAACAAACAACCGGTTGTGAAGATAAAAGGGTCAGAAATAAGGGTGATAAGAGCGAAGCGCGCCATCTACAGGGTTAATTGACGTGGAGGAAGGGATCCTACAACTGGTTTATGAGGATAAAGGGTCGACCAACTGACAAACATCTTACCAGTGGGGATGGTGGCAGCGGTGGTGGTATAAGTGTGGTGGTGGTGGTGGTAGGTGGTGGTAGGTGGTGGTGGTGGCAGCGGTGGTGGTATAAGTGTGGTGGTGGCGGTGGTAGAAGTATGGTGGTGGAAGTGGTGGTGGTAGTAATATAAGTGGTGGTGGTGGTAGAATTCTATGTGGTGGTAGAAGCGATTATGGTGGTAGTAATGTAATTATGTAAGTGGTGGTGGTGGTGGTGGTCAAAGTGGTGGCGGTGGTGGTCGAAGTGGTGGTGGTGATGGTGGGGGTGGTTTAAGTGTGGTTGTGGTATTAGTGGTGATGGTGGCAGTGGTGGTATAAGATTGTGTGGTGGTGGTAGGAGTGGTGGTGGTGGTAGACCAAGAGCTGCACTGGGGTCACACTGAGTCGCTCAATTTGCAATGCGTTGCACGGAAAAAAGTGATACATAGATGGACAAGGTTTCCACTTGTCACTTCCCCTTGTCACTTCCACATGTTGAACTTACCACTGCACATCAAATTACATAGTGACTGAGAATGTGATCATGTTTGTTGTTACAGTCCATGGGTAGACCAGATAGGCCTAAGGGACTTGCCCAACCATGGCAGGAGGGGCTATGTATGTATGTTACAGTCCATGGGTAGGCCAAATAGGATTAAGGGACTTGCCCAACCATGGCAGGAGGGGCTATAACGGGGGGAAACTGATGAGCTGAACCCCAAACAACCGTTTTACCAATGGGGGCCCTGACTCCGCGCTACAGTGATAATATAATTATTTGATTAATCAAGGGAAGTAAATATCAGATGGGGCAAGAATCCAGATCCAGGGGCGAGCTCCTCTTAACAGTCAACACCCTGAGCAATGACAGGTGCCGTGGGCTCGATAGCAGGTGTCCAAAAACTAAGGGAATGTAACGTATGCAAAAGCTGTAGCGCAGAAAAGGTATGGTGGAGAAGAGAAAAGATACAAGGAGAGGCCCTACCTTGGGTCTTACTCTGGGCCAAGGAGGGGACCAATAGCCTTGTACAGATTGTCTTGCACTCTTGCAGGCACACTACTTTACCCTGAGGCTTCCTAGTCGTTGACCTGCAAGTACGATAAATTGATGATGCATGAGCGGGTTGGATTAGGATTTCCATCCCCCCCACCCCCACCACAGCCTAACCGCCACCCCCCGCCACTCAACCCCCCACCAGCCCAGCCTAGCCCCCCCCCCCCCCCCCCCCCCCCCCCCCCCCCCCCCCCTACCACCACCACCAGCCTAGGCTAACCACCCCCCCACACCTCACCAGCACAGCCTACCCAACCCCGCCCCCGCCACTCAACCCCCCATCTACCAGCCCAGCCAACTCCCCACCAGCCTATCCTTACCAACCCCCCACACCTCACCAGTACAGCCTACCCACCCACCCCCCGCCACTCAACCCCCCACCAGCCCAGCCTAGATAGCCCTCTCCCCCCCCCCCCCACACACACACCACCACCACCACCACCAGCCTAGGCTAACCACCCACACGCACCTCACCAGCACAGCCTACCCAACCCCGCCCCCGCCACTCAACCCCCCCACCAGCCTAGGCTAAACCACCCACCCACACCCACCAGCCTAGCCTACCCAACCCCCACCAGCACAGCCTACCCAACCCCCCGCCACTCACCCCCTCACCAGCCCAGCCTAGCCACACCCCCACCGGCCTAGCCTTCCCAACCCCCAACAGCCTACCCAACCCCAAACCCCTCACCAGCACAGCCTACCCAACCCTCCACCCACCAGCACTAGCCAACCCAATGGCATGGTGGTTTGGATAACACATAAGACGGACAAAAGGCAAAATGGTCAAAAGGGGGATTTGAACTCGGGAAGGAGCGAGAAGGTATGCACCAAAGGTTTGTTTCGTTTTAAAAAGAGGGTCTGCTGGTGGCGATCAGGGATTTGTAGCTACTAATAGAGCATCACTCCCAGCCTGCAGCTCTATCCCTCATTCCATGCATGCGACCACATCCTCTCTCCGATTTTCCATTCATTGACGTTCCCTGTAACCCTGTTTCCCCCTTTGTATGTCCAGCCAGCCAGCGTCTACTTCCACTGGGAGAAAGTTGCCTTGCTTGAGCCCTTAAGTTATGTTTGAGCCCTCAAGTTTATTGAGCCCTTTAGATTTATGGACCCCTTGACTCTTCGGTAGTGGTATATGGGTAGTAAGTGGTTGGTAGCATTGGTTTGGTTTGGGTTTGGTTTGGGTTGGTTTGGGTTGGGCATTTATGCACCATTCCGGATAGGTACAGTTTTAATAGATGCTAGCATCCAAACCCGTCATACCGACGGGAAGACCCCCGTGGCCACGTCAGCGACAGGTCTCGTAAAATTGAGATCCGAGACTCACTGCCACCTGGGCGACAGGTCAGCAAGATATGAAACCAAAAGCCCAACTGCCTGGGCCAAAAGCGGCTAAAGCCGTGACAACCTACTACATGGAACTATTATATATAGGCAGGATAGGATTATGCACTCTTATGGAGCCCCATTATTGCTCTCGGTGTCATCAGTTGTAACTAACATGTTGGCCAAGTTATCTCTTTCAATTTATTTCCTATGGCCCCCTCCTACAAGTCTTAGGTCACTCCTTTTCTGCTAGACACTAAGGTGACTCCCCCCCTCCCTTGCAAACCTAACCCTCAGTCTACGGGGGCCTAGCAATGAAACCTTAGTCTGATATCTTTCAAGGCTGGGCTCCTGGTAGCGATTTGGATAAGCGCCCAAGGGGTTGCCTGGAAAACCTGCAGCTCGGGCGTCACTGGTGTAGAGCTGTGACGCTCCGAAGCCTGACCCGCCCCATGCTTACCTGCAGACGCCTTGGAGCTAGCTGGCGGAGCGCTGCGAGAGGTGGAGGTCGGGCATCAGTCCACGGGAGGGCGGAAATTCCAGTGGGTGGGTGTGTACAAAGCACTGGTCGAGTGAGATTGACAACCAACAGACGCCTACAGACCTACATAATGCACCGCACCTCGAGACTCGAGACGATCCGAGGGGAAGATGATGTGCTTGCGAACACTAGGACCTGGACGGACAGCAGTGGCAGAGACTGCGGGGAAGGGAAGCTGAAAACCAGAGAATTTTCGGATTTGAAACGGGAGCACGGCAATTTTGCTCAGGGTCTGGAGTGCGGGATTAAGGGTGGCCCCAGGTGGCCCCGAAACCAGAGGCAGGCCCGGATCAGATACGCATGCATGGATGCATGGATGCATGTCGGAGGGTTTTTTCGGAGGTTGATGTCGGAGGTTGATCTCGCACGCTTTGACAGAAGCACTTCTACTCCTGTCAGAAACTCGCAGGATGGGCACAGCTTGCTTACGTTGGGGCGTCATAGATTGGAGCATCGCAGATCTACATTGTACGGAGTTCGGGTGGGGGAAGGGGGCAAGGATCGCAAAGCACGAACGAAGTGGAGTGGCTGGGTGGCTTGGCAAAGCGTAAAGGGCAGAGGGATTGTTAAAGCTGAGAACAAGCTTTCGTCAGTGCACTCGCGATTTCGAGTGATGGAAAGTCTGATGGAAAGTGTACTTTTAGAGTGACCGGGGCCAAAGCTGAATTGTTTTTTCGCAACTTGTGCTGCTCGGCAAGCTCTTCTGAAGCGCACATCGCAACCGGAGCATGAAAGTCGGGTCCTTTTACGATCAACATTTGAAAACAACGGTCAGTCTGGCTCGTGACAAGTTCAAGATCCGTCTCCGTGCAACTCTTTCCAACTGTTGATCGTAAAAGTCTCCTACTTTCATGCTCCGGTTGCGCGCCTTAAAAGAGCTTGCCGAGCAATACAGGTTGCAAAAAAATAAACTGCTTTGGCCCAGGACCTCGGTCGTACTAAACGTGCGGGTGGGGGGGTCTTCTAGTCGGGTAGCTTCCCTCACCTGTGCACGTCTTCGCGCTTCCAAAAATCCGAAGGCCCTCGGCGGGGGATCTATTTCCTAGCCCGCAGGTCAAGCAACCCTTGCAACAGAGCACGGCTTTGGTTGTGAAGGGCTAATTTCTTGCTCTCTTTTGGAGGCCACAGCGAAAGAAACATGACTGTGAAGTTGCCAGATTTTGAGAGTTTGTGAGGCGGACGCGAAGAGTTGCGAAGGATGCGAAGGAATTCATGACTTCTTGGACGTGTGTAATCAATTGATTGATTAGGGTTTCCTATCAATTGAATTAATCCTTTCAATTAATTGATTAGGTTTTCCTATCAATTCATTGATTAGGGTTCCTATCAATTAAGATACCGCCATCAGGCGCTATCGATAAATTAATTTAACCCGTGACATTAACGGGTTAACCCGAAGTAAACCATTTTGATATTGTAGTATTGTTCCGAAATCGTCACCCTATAAAAGCTGGTGCAGAACAAATAAATTCACAAAAAGAATCCCAAACACACCAAGCTGCAAGCAAGAAATCCAGGTGAGTCAGAGCTAGCTCGTGCATGAGTAGAGATAATGATGAGTTGATGACGATGAATACATTATCCTGGTGCCCTGCTGGACAGCTAACGTGCCCGCAGTTTAACGGAGGGGGCAAGGGGCTAATGAAAACCGTTAAGAGTATTGCGCATGTATGGTCGGATCGTTTCTTAGTGGAGCTAGCCCAGTTCCAGCTTGTCGTGTTGGATTAAGGGGGCACACCATTCCGTATATAAATAGTTATCATCGAATGGACTTAATCAACAACAATCTACTACCGTAGTTACTTCCAAATTAAAGGATTTCCACCCGAAAGGACGGGCCTCATAACGCGTAAAGCCCATAAATTGAATACCGTACACAATTGCTTAGCGGCATTTAAATTACCCCCCCCCCCCCCCCCCCCCCCCCTCCCCCTGGCTGCCGTGGTGGCACTGATGCCTGCTGAAGCAGGTGAGTGTCATGGGCATGGGCATTCGTTGCCACTTGGCACTATCTGTATTTATGCAACCGTTCAGGAGTAGGCCAAATAGGCTAATACAAAGGGCACTGCACATTTATGGGGTCTACGGCAGCCTTTTATTTGGCTCGAAAGGGTGCGTTCTGGGTGGAAAGGGTGCCCTAGGGGTGTAAAAAGGGTGCCGAAGATTTGACACGGACCACCTACATTTTCTGTGTGAGCAGAAAAAATGCTGACTGACAGGGAGGAAGGCTGGCTGGCTAACTAACTATGAGTACGGGTGGATAGGCGGTCGGGGTTGGCTTGCCTTGCCTTGATTTTTGAAGGAAAGGGACCAGTGTCTGTATGTAGCTCTTTGGAGTCTGAAGTTCTCAAGTAGCCTCGGGGTGTGCTAGCAGAGTAGCAGCAGTATTTCCACACTTTCGGGGTGTGCTAGCAGCAGTATTTTCACACTTTCGGGGTGTGATAGCAGAAGTATTTTCACATTTTCGGGGTGTGCTAGCAGCAGTATTTTCGCACCCCAAAGCCCCCCCCAAATGTAGCCTCGGGGGGTGCTAGCAGAAGTATTTTCGCACCCCAAAGCCCCCCCCAAATGTAGCACCCTCAAGGTTAACAATTTAGCACTTGTGCTTCATCTATCACTTTCAAGAATATTCTGCTGTTGATTCGGATAGAGTTAATTCGATTTGAGTATATTATATCCTCCATCTTTGGCCATAAATCACCCTGGCGAGCCCTGGGTTGCTCTCCTTAAGCCCTGGGTTACGCTTATTATTTAAGAACCATATTCAAATTCTAGAACGGTAGATCCCCTGCATATTTATGTGGAGTGTTTCTGCTTCTACCGTTTTGCGGGGTGGATTAATGGTGATGATTGTTTGATAATAATGTGATGATACACATTTACTTGTCTCTATAGCAATTACTCCGAGCCTACGTCGGTAACATGATTTGTTGGGGGACAGTTCATCGGTGAAATTGAAATTTAAATTGTTACATCCGAGTAATGTGTCACTCTCAGGACGTTAAGTTAAGGACACCACTGCTTAAGCCGTAGCTAGCAGTAGTCACCATAAATAATAATAGCAATTACTCCGAGCCTACGTCGGTAACATTATTTGTTGGGGGACAGTTCATCGGTTCTAGTTTGATAAGCCCCTCCTGAATCAAGGTTAGGCAGGTCCCTTAAGCCCATTTGTCTGCCACCGGTTGTAACTAACACATACGGTATACCGGTACGCACACTGTGTTGCAGGGATCATCGCCTACTCGGCTTGCCAGGCGGCGTGCGCATCAACATGCACTGGATGTGGCCCAGGGTTCGCAGTTTGTTACGCTGGTTGCCAGGGCAGCTGCGCTTCTGTCGGCGCCGTGACTGCCTTCTGCCCTGTTCCTATTCTGTGCTGGCCTTAAAGACTCGAGGCGCGATTTCTATGGCTCCGCTTGAAAGTTGGATGCCAATGTATCAATGGTATTGATGACGTGGCTATGGCATTGATGATGTGGGACTCCCCCTTGTCATGAACATGATGAAGACTAAACAGTCCCTTTTGGATGATTTTGACTTCTTCGATACGGCAACACATGTGTAATTGGGCGTTGTTATTGTTGAACCAGTTGCATCGCTTTTCGTAACTTATTCTGTGCCTCCACAATGCTCGATTTGTTTAAATGCATGCATGCTGCGCAAGTGCGCATGTTTTATATCAGGTTCAGGGTGTGGATGTGGATGAATATAATGAGTGCTGACAATAATGCTTGCTTGCTGCAATCTTGCCTGCTTGCTGCAAGATTGCCCATCTTATTTGGAGGATCAGTTGGAAGACCCCTCCCGAATGTTGCTTGAGGAGCGGGCTCGTCTTGGGTCAACAATGTCCCGTCAATGACGAAGTAATGTACATGACTGCTAACGTCCTCATCAGGCATGCACGCCCATGTGTTTTCATACTTCTGGACCCTTCCTGACCTTTAGCATGTTACTTCAATCGTGAAGTCCCCAGAGTATCTTCTCCAACATGTAATTCAAGAATGTATAAGAATATTGCAGCTTCACTCCCGAGACTGCATTACATTACATTACATTACATTACATTACATTACATTACATGTTAAAGTCTACTTGACACCGCGAGGGTGTATGAGACTCTGTGCTTTAAACAAAAAGAAAAGCACCCACAAAGCAAAAAACCCCATTACATCAGGGGGGTGTCGAGGACAAACAAACCAAACTCCCAACCACCGTTTTGGTGGCGTAGGTATTAAACCCCCTAGAGCAGGACCCAGATCTCAACCACTTACAGTGGCGGAGGTAAGAAGCTAACAAATGAGAAGCATTATGCTCTAGTTGCATTATGCTCTAGTTCGTAGGGAATGGCTAATTCGTATGAAATTGAAATTGTTACATCCGAGTAATGTGCCACTCTCAGGACGTGAGGTTAAGGACACCACTATGGCAATATGATAAACCATTTGATATCATGTCATCATATGATAGCATATGATGCCGGCAGTCTGACTAGGCCAAAGTTGCCATTTAAATACAATTTCCTATCATGCAATTTGTATGATATCAAATGATATCATACTTGGCTTTTGTCAACATCATATGATGTGCCGATCCCTACTACTAAATTCATCGGCGCAATGTGCTTATGTTCATAGTACCCAGCTTTACTTAGTTGCGGCGGGTGAGCAGCCTGACGATGAATAATGCACTTGAGCCTAACCTGTAGCACCGGAATGGCAGGCCCAATAAGCTACTAGCTCTTAGTACCGCTGTCTGTATGAGACGGTATAGGGGCAGGCCAAATAGGCTAAAGGGACTTACCCAACCGTGATAGGATGGGCTAAAAAGAAAAAGCATTGATGAACCCCAAACAATCGTTGTATGTAGCGTTGCTAGTTTGCTACGAATGTCACCAACATGCACACAAATATGCCCCCCCCCCCCCCCCCCCCCCCCCCCCCCCCCCCCCCCTTTTAGATGTGAAAGGTATTTCACCCCAGGGGGTAGGTCTCCCTACATTAACCAGCGACACAGAGCATTCAATTTGAATGGGAATGTGCCACTCTTACAAAAGAGTAGGCGCACTAAAGATGTATACATTCCTGCATTCTTTTTATGATTCATTCAAGTGTCATAGGCAGGCCAGTGTCGACCCAAGATACAAAATATGCTACAAAGACTCCGCTAGCTCCGCCTCGCCCCCCTTCACCACCCACTCCTTGCCTAAGCGAACATACTCGCTGCTTGCATGCCCCCGCTCATGTACGGATGTTGCCCCCTGCTGCACGGATGTAGCCTGTGTAGCATAAGTCTCCCCACCCTTGTCTGTATCCTTCTTGTCAACATGCAACATGTTAGCACTTTTTGTTTCCGTGGCGCTAGTCTTGAGCCTGGATTCGTCGATCCACTGGCGGATGAAGTTTCGTTCGGTATTACGAACCGCGATGACTGACTGGGGGTCCTCGGGATTAGAGAACATGAGGTCCAAGTGGTGAGCGCCCTGGTGGTGCAGGAGATGTGAGGTCAGAGTGTTGTTATTGTTTTTGTTGGTGGTGGTTATGGTAAAGTTTTGTTCGGTATTACGAACCGCAATGACTGACTGAGGGTCATTAGGATTAGAGAAGATGAGGTCCGAGTGGTGGGCGCCCTGGTGGTGCAGATGTAAAGTTAGGGTATCAGAGTGTTGTTATTGTTGGTGGTGGTTGTGGTGGTGGAGGCACTGGTAGTGGTGGTGGTAGCCGTGGTGATGTTAGTGGTGGGCACCCTAGTGATGCAGGATACATGAGGTCAGGGCATCGGAGGATTGGTGGTGGTGATGGTGGTAGTGGTAGTGGTGGTAGTGGTAGCGGTGTTGGTGGCGGTGGTGGTAGTGGTGTTGTTGGTAGCGGTGGTGGTGGTGGTGGCGGTGGGGGTAGTGGTAGCGGTGGTGGTGGCGGTGGTGGTAGTGGTAGTGATGGTAAGTGAAAAGCAAGGAGGGAAGGAACAAATAAAGCAATACAACAGGAAGGAAAAT
This sequence comes from Chlamydomonas sp. ICE-L, assembly GCA_013435795.1. Classification (NCBI taxonomy): domain Eukaryota; kingdom Viridiplantae; phylum Chlorophyta; class Chlorophyceae; order Chlamydomonadales; family Chlamydomonadaceae; genus Chlamydomonas; species Chlamydomonas sp. ICE-L. The sequence goes on from JACBWV010000472.1 coordinate 5,432,829, forward strand.
ATGCTCACGATCAAACAATTAAATGGTTAAACGAAGAGATAGCCAGGCAGGCCATCCACCCATCCATCCACCCCTCCTTCCACCTATACATCCAGCCAGCCATCCAGCCATCCAATCCACTAAGCATCACTGCAAGGGTGATGACACTGATCACTGTGTCAGACACATCTTGCAGCACTCCACCCACATGGATACAATCCTTGAAATCCTTGAGTTGAGCGGGGCTGGTGTACGGAAACCCAACCTGTGAGGCGAAAACCCTCAACCGCAGGCGCAGGAAGTATTGGCCAATGGGTTGGCAAACGACTGTTTGCCAAACTGATTTATACCAGAACTGAGCCAGCTTGGTGGGTCGTTAGCTGCCTGGCGTTTGCCAAGTTTGTCCAACACCTTTGATTCAAACAAACTCAGTTCGACTGGTCCGGATCGCATTGGTCGTTCCTTGCATGCACTGATTTTGAGATTCACTGACCTGGTCGCGCCTATCGAAGCTGGTCGCGCCTGTCGAAGCTGGCCGCGTCTATTTCACTGACTGGTTTGACCGCCAGTGGTTTGAACGGCAGCGATTTGAACGCTAGTCGGATGCTACGTTTCTATGTCCCAGACCCAAAGGCGGTCCGGCCCACCAACCATTTTATCGGGGTGATTCGCCCACCATCGTTCCGTTGCATGGATCTGCTCCAAGCCTGTAGTAGAACCTATGGAGGAGTTCTCACAGTCATACCTATCTTACAATAAAGATTTGCCGCATCGACCATACCCCACAAGTAAAAAAACAAAAACACCACCAACAATACTAACGAGGTCATCAGAATTCCCATTATCAAGGATGGAGGGCCTGGCAACGAGACCCACCATGATGAAGGATTTACACTAACACTGAAGTGAAGTATTTCATACCTCGACTGCCTTTGCAGGACACAGGACTAGTTCTGTAACAAGTGTATCAGTTTCTCATTTGTCCTCCCTCCCTCTCCCCCTCTGTCTCTCTCCCCCTCACTCACACACTCCCTGGCTAGCTGGTGATCTTAAACATGTACCAAGGAAATGTAATTTGGCAAATTCCCATTTGCCAAATGTTTTCCATGTCTAAACCTGAGTCACTTTATTCAGGTCAAGAAACAATCACGTTTGCCAAGTTATTCTTCCCAATATATTTCGAGACATCAAAAATGGAAAAAAAGCCATTTGCCAACTCTTAATCTTGCCCATTAATCCTGCGCGTACGGTATTAAACAAATAAAAAAAGCCTCACCTCAGGTATGATGACACTGACCACTGTGTCGGAAACATCTTGCAGCAACCCACCCAAGTGGACAGAATACTTGAGTCTTTGAGTTGAGTGGGGCTAGTGTAATCCTTGAAATCCTTGAGTTGAGTGGGGCTAGCGTACGGAGACCCACCCAATGATACTAAAATCGTTTATTACAAGAAGCCTCACCTCAGGAATAATGACACTAAGCACTGTCGGACATATCTTGCAGCACCCCACCCACATGGATGCAATCCTTGAGTCCTTGAGTTGGGTGGGGCTATCAAAATCCTCGAAATCCTCGAAACCCTTGAGAACAATCCTCGGAATCCTTGAGTTGAGTGGGGCTGGCGTACGGAGACCCACACTGTGAAGGAAAAATCCTTTATTAAACAAATAAAAAAGACTCGCCTCAGGGGTAATGACACTGACCACTGTGTCAGACACATCTTGCAGCACCCCACCCACAAGGACAAAATCCTTGAGCCTAGGGCTAGCGTACCGAGACCCACACTGTGAGGAGAGAATCCTTTACCTAGCAAATATAAAAAGGCCCACCTTAAGAATGATAACACTGACCACTGTGTCCGACACATCGTGCAGCACCCACCCACGTGGACAAAATCCTTGAGTCTAGGGCTAGGCTACGGAGACCCACACTGTGTGGCATAAATCCTTTGTTAAACAAATTTACAAAGCCTCACGTCGGGGAGATGATAACATTGGTCACTGTGACGGACAAATCTTGCAGCACCCTACCCACATTGACAAAATCCTCGAGTTTAGGGCTAGCGTACCGAGACCCACACTGTGGGGCAAAAATCTGTATTAAACAAATTAAAAAGACTCACCTCTGTGATGACGACACTTAGCACTGTGTCATACACATCTTGCAGCCCCCCACCCCCATGGACAAAATCCTTGATTCTAGGGCTAGCGTACGGAGACCCACACTGTGAGGCAAAAATCCTTCATTAAACCGGATTAAATAAATAAAAAGACTCACCTCAGGGATGATGACACTGACCACTGTGTCGGAAACATCTTGCAGCACCCCTCCCCCATGCCAAGGGTCAAGCAAACCATTGGAGAAGACGATGTTGGATGCAGCACGAAGGTCCTTGCCTCCCCACTCAGTTGTGGCCCACAAGGGACGGGGGGTCACTCCCCACTGCTTCTTGCATCCCTCAACCGTGGCTTGCAGGTCCCACGGCTCATCCCAGAACATGTCGTTTACTGTGAGGGGAGGTGGCGGTGTGTGAGGAGGGGGGGAGGGAGGGAGGGAGGGGGGGATCTAATCGCATATTTAAAAAGGGCAGGAGGCTTACAGGTCCCACGGCTCATCCCAGAACATGTCGTTTACTGTGAGGGGAGGTGGCGGTGTGTGAGGAGGGGGGGAGGGGGGGGGTGGGGGTGGGGGGTGGGGGACTAATTGCATATTTAAGATGGGGCAGGAGGCTTGCAGGTCCCACGGCTCATCCCAGAACATGTCGTTTGCTGTGAGGGGAGGTGGCAGTGTGTGAGGAGGGGGGGAGGGGGTAGGGTGGGGGGTGGGGGGTGGGGGGGGAACTAATCGAGTATTTAAGGAGGGCAGGAGGCCTGCAGGTCCCACAGCTCATCCCAGAACATGTCGTTTACTGTGAGGGGAGGTGGCGGTGCATGGGCAGGGGGGGAGATGTGTGTGTGTGTGTGCGTGGGGTTGAGGGGGGGGGGGGGGGGGGGGGGGGGGGGGGGGGGGAACTAATTGCATATTTAAGAAGGGCAGGAGGCTTGCAGATCACACGGCTCATCCCAGAACAGGCCGTTTCCTGTGAGGGGAGGTGGTGGTGTGTCAGAGGAAGGGATCAGACACATGGACACATTGAGAAAAATCTGGTACAGTTGAACACGCACCTCCATCCCTAGAGAATGGCAGCACCATCTCCGTGCAATACTGGTGTGTTGCTTGCTCAAACACAATGGAAGCACATGGCTGGAAAGGTCTTGCAGGGTTGAATCATGATATAAAATACCACACACAACACCGCCATTATGCATACCCCCATCCCCGGAAAATGGCATCACCATCTCCGTGCAATACTGGCAGCCAACCCACATGATATATAACAACACACACCAGCTACATTCATACTGAGAAAAAGCTGGTGAAGTTTTACCCACTGGCACAGGTTAACACGCACCTCCACCCCTAAAGAATGGCATCACCATCTCTGTGCAATACTGGTAGCCAACCCACATGATATATAACAACACACACCAGCTACATCCATATTGAGAAAAAGCTGGTACAGTTTAACACTCACCTGTATACCTAGAGAATGGCATCACCATCATTAACATCATACTGCTGTGTTCTTTGCTCAAAATACAAGTGAGTAGCATACATTTTAGGAAAAACGGCACACTTTTACACTCACCTACATCCCTAGAGAATGGCTTCACCATCTCTGTGCAGTGCTGGTACCCAACTCACACACCAGCAGCATACACATTAAGAAAAAGGTGGTACAGTTTTACGCGCTGTTACAGTTTACAGTTCAGTTTTAGTACAGTACAACACTCACCTCCATCCCTAGAGAATGGCATCACCATCTCTGTGCAATACTGGTAGCCCCAGAAATCTGCCACCTCGTCGCTCTCTGGGTTGGCTCCGTCGCGGAAGTCAACGCACATCATCTCTCCAGAGTAGTTATAGAACACTGACGCGGCATCCACCAGAGCTGAGGCAGGCCAAGTTTTCAGGGTTTAGGGTTTAGGGATTAGGGTTCTAGAGTTCATTTATTTTTGCGGATGTCAACGTACATCATCTTTCCAGAGTAGTTACAGAACATTGACGCGGCATCCACCAGGGCTGGGGCAGGACGTGTGGAGGAATGGTGTTTTGTGTTGGGGTGCGGGTGTTGGGGCGGGTGTGTTTGGGTTGAGGGTGCTGGGTTGAGGGTGTTATGATGAGGGTGTAGGGTTGGATCCCTTGCGGAAGTCAACGCACATCATGTCCTCAGAGTAGTTATAGAACACTGACGCGGCATCCACCAGAGCTGAGGCAGGCCAAGGTTTCAGGGTTTAGAGTTGAGGGATTAGGGTTCTAGGGTTCATTTGTTTTTGCGGATGTCAACGTACATCATCTTTCCAGAGCAGTTACAGAACACTGACGCGGCATCCTCCAGGGCTGAGGCAGGCCGCATGGGGGAATGGTGTTTTGTGTTGGGATGAGGGTGATAGGGTGAGGGTGTTGGGGTGAGGGTGTTAGGGTGAGGGTGTTTGGTTGAGGGTGTTGGGTTGAGGGTGCTGGGTTGAGGGTGTTATGGTGAGGGTGTTGGGTTGGATCCCTTGCGGAAGTGAACGCACATCATGACCTCAGACTTGTTGTAGAACACTGACGCGGCATCCACCAGGGCTGAGGCAGGCCACGTGGGGGAATGGAATTTTGTGTTGGGGTGAGGGTGATGGTGTGGCTTAGTCAGATGTTGTCCTGCTGGGGTTGAGGGAGTTGAGGTGAGAGGTGTCAGGTTTAGGGGTACTTGGGTGAGGGTGTTGGGGTGTTGGAGTGAAAGGTGTCGGGTTGAGGGGTGCTCGGGTGAGCATGTTGCGGTGGCTGAAGTCAGCTGTCGTTCTACTGTTGTCGTTTTAGATATTCTTAATGTTTGTTTCTTATTTTTCCTTTGTTGCCCTTCAGGATGTCGCTTCGCAAACCCCCATCACCACCGTCGAGGTTGCAGTGCGGCAAACTTGGCAAGCGACAAAACAATCCCAACAGCCGCACCTATTCAAAAGCCCTTTCTAACCTTTAACCTAAAGACAGCTTAATCAATAGGTCCCTTGAATCTTGCAGTAGGTGTGGGTGTAGTAGGCGGGTGGGGTGGGCGTGGGAGTAGGTGTGGGTGTAGTAGGAGGGTGGGGTGGGCGTGGGAGTAGGTTGTGGGTGTAGTGGAGGGATTGGGGTGGGGTGGGCGTAGGTGTGGTGTTTGTAGTAGGGAGGTGGGGAGTGGGCGGGGAGTAGGGTGTGGTTTGTGTTGTAGTAGGAGGGTGGGGTGGGGCGTGGGAGTAGTGGGGTTGTAGTCGGCGGGGTGGGGTGGGCGTGGGAGTATCGTGTGGTGTAGTAGGAGGGTGGTGGCGTGGGATAGGTGGGGGGTAGTAGGAGGGTGGGGTGGGCGTGGGAGTTAGGTGTGGGGGTAGAGAGGAGGGAGGGTGGGTGAGAGGCGTGGGAGTGTAGTAGGTGTGGGTGTGTAGGAGGGTTGGGGTGGGCAGGGAGTAGGTGTGGGTCGAGTGTAAGGAGAGAGGGTGGGAGGTGGGGCGGTGGAGTAGGGGTGGGTGTAGTCGGAGGGTGGGGTGGGCTTGTGGAGATTAGGTATGTGGGTGTAGTAGGAGGGTGGGGTCGGGCGTGGGGTAAGAGTAGTTGTGGGTGTATTGTAGTAGGAGGGTGGGGTGGGGTGGGGTCGGGGGCGTTGGGAGTAGGTGTGGGTGTATGTGTGTTAGTAGGAGGGTGGGTGGTGCGTGGGAGGAGTACGGGGTGGGGGTAGTAGGAGGGTGATGGGTGGGCGTGGGAGTAGGGTGTGGGTGTAGGAGGGGCGGTGGGGTGGGCGGTGGGAGTTAGGGGGTGGGTGTAGTAGGAGGGTGGGGTGGGGGTGTGGGTAGTAGGTGTGAGGTTGTACTAGGAGGGTGGGGTGTGGGCGTGGAGTAGGTGTGTGGTCGTACTAGGGAGTGGTGGGGTGGGCGTGGGTAGTTAGGGTGTGGGTGTAGGGTATGGGAGTATGTGTGGGTCATAGGGAATGGAGTGGGGGGTGCGGGTTTGGGTGCGGGAGAGGTGGGGTGGGTGGTATGGATGTAGGTGGAGGGTGCGGTCGGTGCGGGTGGGGTGTGGTGAGTATGTGGGAGTAGGAATGGGAGTAGGCCGTATGGGAGTAAGCTAGGTGTTAGGTGTGGGGTGGGGTGGGTGTGTATGGGGTGTGGGAGTAGGTGTGGGAGTACGTATGGGTGTAGGTGGAGGGTGGGGTGTGTGTGGGTGGGGTGGGGGAGTAGGGGTGGGAGTAAGTATGGGTGTAGGTGGAGTGTGGGGTGGGTGTAGGTGGGGTGTGGGAGTAGGTGTGGGTGTGGGTTTAATAGGAATATAATCAGTTGTCCTTACCTCCCAGCAACCCTGTACCCTCCAGCAGGGGATCTTTCAACATCTCGCACGCAACCCTGACAGATGAGGGTTTTTGTTTTTTCATTTGTTGCTCTTGATGATGACAATATCAATAAAACTAAACAGGAAACAAGTAAATCAGAATTCGCCTGACAGCCTTACCTCCCAGCAACTCTTTACCCTCCAGCAGGAGATCTTTCAACTTCTCGCATGCAACCCTGACAGGAAAGGCTGGAAGCTCACCGTTTCCGTTGAGAATGTAGGAGGAGGGGTAAGGGAAGTTACCCATGGCCATGGAATCCCAGGCATTACTCAACCTGCGCATTTGTGGAGTTGGGTGTGATGGTGGGGAGGGAGGGAGGGGAGGGGAGGGGAGGGGAGGGGAGGGGAGGGGAGGGGAGGGGAGGGGAGGGAAGGTGGAGGGGAGGGGAGGGGAGGGGAGGGGAGGGGAAGTCTATAATCACTTGTTCTTGCTCATTTGTCACCGATCATCACCGAGGGGTAAGGTTTGTTGCCCATGGCCATTGAATCCTAAGCTCTACTCAACCTGCGCATTTAGTAATTTGTGGATAGGGGGTGCAGGTGAAACTACACCCTAGATGCTCAGACTCATGAACCCTAAACCCTGACCTAAACCCGAAACACAAAAAATTGTGCGGAGGTCAATCAACACCACCAGTATGTGACGCGCCAGATGGGAAGTGCACTGCTCTAATGATCGTCATATCCATGGTCCATACCCCATGTATCCTTGGTGAGCCCCCATGCAAGCAAGCGAGCGTGCACACAATCCAAGCGAGCAAGCAAGCAAGCAAGCAAGCGAGCAAGCAAGCGAGCAAGCAAGCAAACAAGCAAGCAAGCATGCCAGCCAAGCCAAGCAATTGAGCGAGAACGCAAGCCAAGCTAAGCCAAGCCAAGTAAGCGAGCACACAAGCCAAGCCAAGCCAAGCCAAGCAAGTGAGCGAGAACGCAAGCCAAGTTTAGCAAGTGAGCGAGCACACAAGCCAAGCCAAGCCAAGCAAGTGAGCGAAAACGCAAGCCAAGCTAAGCCAAGCCAAGTAAGCGAGCACACAAGCCAAGCCAAGCCAAGCAAGCAAGGACGCGAGCAAGCTAAGCCAAGCCAAGTTAGCAAGCACACAAGCCAAGCCAAGCAAGCAAGGACGCGAGCAAGCTAAGCCAAGCCAAGTTAGCGAGCACACAAGCCAAGCCAAGCAAGTGAGCGAGAACGCAAGCCAAGCTAAGCCAAGCCAAGTAAGCGAGCACACAAGCCAAGCCAAGCCAAGCAAGCAAGGACGCGAGCAAGCTAAGCCAAGCCAAGTTAGTGAGCACACAAGCCAAGCCAAGCAAGTGAGCGAGAACGCAAGCCAAGCTAAGCCAAGCCAAGTAAGCGAGCACACAAGCCAGGCCAAGCCAAGCCAAGCAAGTGAGCTAGAACGCAAGCCAAGCTAAGCCAAGCCAAGTAAGCGAGCACACAAGCCAAGCCAAGCCAAGCCAAGCCAAGCATTAGAGCAAGAACGCAAGCCAAGCTAAGCCAAGCCAAGTAAGCGAGCACACAAGCCAAGCCAAGCCAAGCCAAGCCAAGCCAAGCAAGTGAGCGAGAATGCAAGCCAAGCTAAGCCAAGCCAAGTAAGCGAGCACACAAGCCAAGGTAAGCCAAGCAAGGAAGGACGCGAGCAAGCATACAAGCGAGCACGCTAACCAAGCCAAGCAAGCCAAGCAAGCAAGCAAGCAAGCAAGCAAGCAAGCAAGCAAGCAAGCAAGCAAGCAAGCAAGCAAGCGAGCGAGCGAGCTGGCACACGAGCGAGCATGCAAGCCAAGCAAGCAAGCGAACAAGCACGCAAGCCGAGCCAAGCATGCAAGCGAGGGGGTACATAACAACACACCAATTAATAAACTGCTGGATAAAATAATACCGTACAGAGCACAAGAATAAATTAAAATATAATACTGAGAAACGTACCAGTCTCGAAGAGCCACGACGTCTCCCACAGAACCAAGAGGGCAGCCATTGCACAACTTGGTGTTCTCCCTCAACATCATCCGGCCTGCGAGCAAAAGTGCGGTCACGGCTTACATGCAGTGTGTTTCTATTGAGCTACGCGCTAGTAGCTTCTAGGCAGCTCCCTGAGTAAGCCATTGCACAACTTGGTGTGTTCCCTCAACATCATCCGGCCTGCAAAAGCAAAAATGCAATCACGGCTGACATTCAGTGTTTTTCTTTCAAGCTACGCGTAGTAGCTTATACGCAGCTCCCTGAGCCAGACATTGCACAACCTGGTGTTTTCCCTCAACATCATCCGGCCTGCAAAAGCAAAAATGCAATCACGGCTGACATTCAGTGTTTTTCTTTCAAGCTACGCGTAGTAGCTTCTAGGCAGCTCCGTGAGCCAGCCATTGCACAACTTGGTGTTCTCTCTCAACATCATCCGGCCTGCAATCACGGCTTAGATGCAGTGTTTTTCTTTTCAGCTACGTATAGTAGCTTCTAGGCAGCTCCCTGAGCCAGCCATCGGTAAAAACCTAACCCACATATTTCAGGAGCATTGGTAAGCTGGCGACATCATCTGGCCTGCAATCACAAATGAATTCAATGATATCACAGCTTACATGTCTGTTTCGCTCAACCACTGCGCCTCTCCACTTCCAAATCCACCCACCCTCACTCACCCACCTACCCACTCACCCACCGTGAATGAAATGATATCACAGCTTACATGTGACTGAACCACTGCGCCTGTCCACTTCCACATACACTCCCACTCACCCACCCACCGTGCGTGCCCATGCATACACGCAACCACAATCCTCCCCCCCCCACCCCACCTCATTCCCCCACCACCCAAAACTAAAGAGGGCAGCCACTGCACAACTTGGTGTTCTCTCTCAACATCATCAGGCCTGCGAGCACAGATGAATGAAATGATATACATAGCTTACAAACAGCTTACGACCACCACATACACCACATACAGACCCACACCCACCCACCTGATACATTCTGCCCCAGCTCCATGAGCAAGGCCACCCTTGCGCAGGTTGGTCACATATTGGGGCTGGAGCCCCTATATCACAAGGAGCCCCCCCCCCCCCTCCCCCCCCCCCCCCCCCCCCCCCCCCCCCCCCCCCGACCCCCGCCCCCCCCCCACCCGCCCCCACCCCCCCCCCCCCGCCCCCCCCCCCCCCCCCCCCCCCCCCCTTCCAGAGCCCCAACACCCCACCCACCCACCCAACCCAATCTCACAACCAGTACCCCCACCGCACCCACTTACGGTCTACCCCAAGCTCCGTGGTCAATGACCACCCTTGCCGCAGGTTGGGACACAAGGTTTGGGGGGAGGGGAGACCCTCTATCGCCCCATTTTGGGGGGAAATGCCACCCCCCCACACACACGCAAAGTCCCGCCGCACATCCACCACGACAAAACCACAACCGCCCACCCTGATACGATCTGCCCCAGCTCCATGAGCAAGGCCCACCCCTTGCGCAGGTTGGGCACACAGTTGGGGTTGAAACCCCTCTATCACCATGAGCCCCCCACACCCCACCCCACCCGTATCACACACACGCACACCACCCAACCTCACACCCACACACTCATAGCCACCCACCCACAACCCAGACCCACCCACCTGATACGTTCTGCCCCAGCTCCATGATCAAGGCCCACCCCTTGCGCAGATTGGGCACGCAGTTGGGGTTGGAGCCCCCGGCCTCAGAGGCATCGTAGGTCACTCCCTTGGCGAAGGCACCTGAGTCAAACTCGGGTGTCTGGGGGAGGGGGACACACACGGGGGATGGTTTGTGGGGGTGGTGGGTTGTGTGCGTGTGCGTGTGTGTGGGGTGGAGTGAGGGGGACACACAGGGAGGAGGGTTAGTGGGGGGTGAGGGGAGGGGAGAGGGTGTGAGGGTACGTGTTTGTGTGGTGTGTGTGTGGGGGGGGGGGGGGGGGGGGGGGCTGTGTGTGTATGTGTGTATGTGTGTGTGTGTGTGTTTGTGTGTGTGTGTGTGTGTGGGGGGTGTTGATGAGTACTGATCCACACATGCACCACCTTTAATCCACAAAATCCACCTCACCCCCCCAGTAACCACCCACCCACCCCCACATCCACCCCACCCCACCCACCCAACACCCCACCCCCCACATACACACATCCACCCACACATGCACAGCACCCCGCTACCATTGATGACCTCCCCTCCCCTCCCCAACCCACTCCACCATCCCCATTACACACCCCCACTCCCTCACTAACCCCACTCCCAGCCACACTACCCCCATACCAACATAACAGTAACACACACCCTCCCTCCCTCACTATCTCCACTACCCACACTCCTTCCCTCACTACCCACACTCCCATTACAGTTACACACCCCCACTCCCTCTCTGCCCTCTCACCTCTCCAATAAAGTTCCAGATGGGAGCAGATCCGGCAATTGCGCCATCCAGAAGGTGTGGGTACTTCATTCGGAACCAAGAGGCTAGCATGCCCCCGTAGGAGCCACCAAAACCTGACAGCGGGGTGGGGTGGGGTGGGGTGGGGGGGGGCATAGTTTTATCTTACCCACACAGAGGGTGGGGTGTGAAGTGTGTGCAAAGCTGTATCTAAAGTTCTATCTAACCACACTGGGTGTGGAGTGGGGGGTGGGCATAGTTTTATCTTACCCACAAAGAGGTGGAGTGTGGGGTGCGTGCTAAGTTGTATTTAAATCACACTTAGTGTGTGGTGTGCGGTGTGTGGTGTGCGGTGTGTGCACGGTTGCAGCTAAACCACACTGAGTGTGTGGTGTGGAGTGTGTGTGAAGTTGCATCTAAAGCACACTGGGTGTGGGGTTTGGGGTGGGCATAGTTTTATCTGAACTACACTGGGTGTGGGGTGAGGGGTGGGCATAGTTTATCTTACCCACGGAGAGGGTGGGGTTTGGGGTGTAGGGTGTGTGCACAGTTGTATCTGAACCACACTGGGTGTGGGGTGGGTGATGAGGATAGTTTTTATCTTACCCACACAGAGGGTGTGGTGAGGTGCGTGTGCAAAGTTATATCTTAACCACACTGAGTGTGTGGTGTGTGCACAGTTGTACCTCAACCACACAAAGGTTGGGTTGTGGTGTGTGTGCAAAGCTGTATCTTAGCCACACTGAGTGTGTGGTGTGTGCACAGTTGTACCTCAACCACACAAAGAGTGGGGTGTGGAACCTGGGGGGGTCCCCCCCTGTACGCTGCAGCTGGAGAAAGTCACCATGGAAGTAACATGAAATGAAGATGAATGCATTCCATTCACCGTTCATTGTGTGGTTTTTTTATTTATTTTATTCTGTATAAATATCTCATGAATATTGTCATCTCATAAATATTATCATGCATATTATGTCATAACTACTATCGTTAAAAATGTGTCATACATATTATCATGAATATTATGTCTTAACCATTATCATGGATATTTTGTCATACATATTATCATGAATATTATGTCTTAAGTATTATTATGGATATTTTGTCATACATATTATCATGAATATTATGTCATAACTACTATCATGAAGATTACCTAATATATATCATAATGAATATTATCTAATACATATCATCATGAATATTATGAGATTTATATTATCATGAATTTATATCATATATATTATTGTAATATCATGAATATCATCGCATAGATATTATAGTATCATAAGGCAGTATTTTTCTTTTCGGGTACGAGCAGCAGCTTCTAGGAAGCTCCTGGAGGCTCTAGGAGGCTCCCTGCCTCCTCCACTGGGCTCTGCGCCGACATTTCAGCAGGTGTAGGTTATTGATGACGGCAGCGTCCAGGAGCTTTAGACTGCTTCAGGTTTGGCTGGATAGGGAGGCAGGGGAGCTGCCTAGAAGCTGCCGCTCGTAGCTGGAAATAAAACGTCATATGGAACATATGGCACAGAACATTTTTATGTGCGACGCATCGCCATTCTGTCGCTGCATGGTGACGCATGGGTCCAGCTAAACGAGTCAGAAATGCTCCCTCAACCCTCCCATCCGTTCTGCTCCGCGCTTCACGCGGTTTGGGGGGCAGCGCATCGGACTGGGGTTGCACTGAGTCGCTCAATTTGCGAAGCGACGTAGAAAAAACGTGTTGCTCTCACCAATGACTAGGGAACGGCAACTAATATTAGTGTTTGGAAAACTAATGTTAACTAATATGATTATAGTGTCACAATAATATTAGTTTTTCAAATAAATTCGAAATTCTGGTGAGACGGATCGTCAGAATAATAGTATATAATATTATCTAAATATTCGAGATATCCATTCTCACCCTTCAATCCAATCCCTTCAATCCATCCCCTCCCCACCCCTCACCCCCCCCTGCTGAATATTACAGACTATTATTTATTCACTAATATGATATAATATAGCCGACCCCTACCAATGACTGGTGCGCTGCTACAGTTGAGCTCTTGTTTAAGCTCCATGATTAGCTCAGCATAGTCACCCATAGCCTAATCAGGAAGAAGAGTGGGATGAGGAGGAGATGCATCAGAGCAGGGGTGGGGGTGGGGGATTGAATTGAAGGGTGAGACTTGAATGGGTTGGATTGAAGGGTGAGAATGGATTCAGTAGTGGTGAGATTAGGAACGAGAGGAAGTGGCCCAAGGCCTAAACAGGAAGCAGAGTGGGATGAGGAGGAGGTGCATCAGAGCAGGGGTGGGGTGGGGTGGGGTGAGGGGTGGGAAGGAAATGGATTGAAGGGTGAGCATTGAAGGGATTGGATTGAAGGGTGAGAATGGATTGAGTAGTGGTGAGATTAGGAACGAGAGGAAGTCGCCCATGGCCTAAACAGGAAGCAGAGTGGGATGAGGGGGAGGAGCATCAGAGCAGGGGGGTGGGGGGGGTGGGGGGCTCCAAAACCTTGCGCGCTAGCGTGCAATAGTGCGAGTCGTGTAGTACCCTGGAGCCCAGAAGTGGAAATAATGAAATGTGTCAAGTGAGGAATGCCAAGAAGTGAAAAAAAAGATAACGCCTGGAGGGGCGTGGTGTTTAGGGGACCCTCCCTACGCCGCAGCTGGGGAAAGGCACCATTCCCAGTTATGGGCCTTCCAAGTTTACGGGGGGGGGGGGGGGGGGGGGGGGGGGGGGGATGGCCTAATCACGAAGCAGAGTGGGATGAGGAGGAGGTGCATCAGAGCAGGGGGGGGGGGGGGGGGGGGGGGGGGGGGGGGGATGGATTTTGAGGGTGAGAATGGAGTTAAGGGTGAGAATGGATTGAAGGATGGGAATGGATTCAAAAGTGGTGACATTAGGAACGATAGGAAGAGAGAGGGTAAACATGAGTGGGGTCTATCCATAACTAGGAGGACCCAAAAACCCCCCCCCCCCCCCCCCCCCCCCCCCCCCCCCCCCCCCCCCCCCCCCCCAAGTAAACTCAAATCTTAAAATAGAAACGACTGCAGTTGATCTTTTTACTTTTTGTATTTCAGGTTCCCCCTATCCACCTCCTGAGGTGGAAATCTTATCACAAAACAACTAGGCTAAGGCTTTGCCCCCCCTAAAAGGATAACCCCCTTTTTTATAATAGGGGCAATAAAATAAGGACTGCCTCCCTCTTGTAAAATAGGGGCAATGAAATAAGGACTGACTACCTCTTATAAAATAGGGGCAATGAAGTAAGGACTGCTTCCCTCTTTTTAAATAGGGGCAATGAAATAAGGACTGCCTCACTAGCTCTGCTGAAAGGTGCTGCATTTTTTTTTAATTGTGAAAGGACTTTCACCCCAGGAGGTGGGTCTCCCGAAACAAACCAGCGACACCGAGGATTCAGTCTCACTAGCACCTTCTCTGCTGAAAGGTACTGCATGTGCTAGAATAAAACTAAGCCAGAGGGGGGCTCTAATAGGTTATTACGAGCTTGATACGCTCTCTCGCAGATGTAGACAATAGCTATTAAATAGGATCTTTTCCAAAACTAGTCTTATCAAAAAGGTAGTCAAACCTGCTCTGCTGAAAGGTACTGCATGTGATAGAATAAAACTAATGCAGAGGAGGCCTCTAATAGGTTATTGCGTGTTAGACACACACAGTCGTAGATACAGACAAGAGCGGGATAGCTGTTAAATACAATCTTCTCCAAGATAAGGTTTGTCAAGAAGGTAGTATCGCCTGCTCTGCTGAAAGGTACTGCAGACTAAAATTGAGGCAGATGAGGCCTCTAATAGGTTACCTGCTTCACACGCGCTCTCGCAGATATCGGTAAGATATAGGTAAGAGCGGGATAGCGCTTAAATAGGATATTCTCATCAGAATCATCATTCTCATCTCACCTCATCTCATTATTAGGATCAAGACAAGGCTTATTAAAAAGGTAGCCTCACCTGCTCTGCTGAAAGGTACTGCATGTGCTTGCGCACGTCCTTGCCATATGGCATGGACTTGCCATAGTACCTGCGATGGTGCAAACAAGCAAGGGTCAGTATATCACCCGGTGTATCAGCATGGTAAAAGTGGGACCGCACAAGCAATATAAACATCACCACCACCACCACTACAACTTCCAACATCACCTCCAACACCACCACCAACTCCACCACCACCTCAACCAAACTCGAACTTGAACTTGGTTACATAGCTTCAACCAGAAATTTGGCTGCTCGCCATCTTCAGCAGGACAAAAAATCACCTCCACCAAATCTAACCAACCAACTTCAGCCCCCCCCCCACCCACCACCCACCCACCCTTATGTGACCTGCACTAGTGCTAAGAAGCCCATCATCCCCACCCCCATCACCCCCCACCAGTCTGCCCCCCACCTCACCGCTACCACAATCACCACCATAATCACGACTGAAACCACGGCCACCACCGCAACCACCGCAACCACCGCAAAACATCTTACTGCAGTCCCCACCTATGCTCTGCAAAAACGATGAGAGCCCCAAATGCAGGTGCACTTTCCCAGATCAATCCGGTGTTGTTCAAGTACCTACGCGGGAAAGAGTGTCATAAGGAGAGGTGCGTTAGGGAAGGAGCGTGAGGTGAGGTGAGGCAAGGTGAGGCGGGGGGAGATGAAAACGATGAGAACCCCAAATGCAGGTGCACTTTCCCAGATCAGTCCGGTGTTGTTCAGGTACCTACGCAGGAAGGAGGGTCATAATGAGAGGGGCGTTAGGGAAGGAGCGTGAGGTGGGGTGAGGCAGGGTGATGCGGGGTGAAGTGAAGGGAGGGGGGAGGGGAAGAAATATGAGATACACACATCCCACATGCCTCCCGCACCCACATGCATGCGATGTATGCTAGATGACTGATGATGGCATCATATGTAGTACATCAGTGTGTGGCAGTGGGTGGAAGTGTGTTCAAGTGTGGGTGGTAGTGGGTGTTAGGGTGGGTGGTAGTGGGTGTTAGGGTGGGTGGTAGTGGGTGGTGGGGTGGGTGGAAGTGGGTGGTGATGGGTGTTAGGGTGGGTGGTAGAGGGTGGTACTTCATGCCAACCACAGCCATTTACACACCACATGCCACCCGCATCCACAAGTAGGTACGACATGCCACAGGACGCCTACCATGCTCATGAGCCGCATCCCTCAAGATACACACCACATACCACATACCACCCGCACGCACACACTACATGCCCGTGCAGGCTAGCCAAAACTATAGGGAACGGCAATATGATATCATGTCATCATATGTTATCAAATGATGTCGGCAGTCTGAATAGGCTAAATTTACCATTTATTTACAATATCATTTGATGCAATTAGTATGATTGCATATGATATCATACTCACCTTCGGTCAACATCATATGAGATGCCTGTCACTACTCATATCTCCTACATACCATCCAGCCATGCTAAATTTGTGCGTGCCTTCCCAAACCACCTGCAGGGATACACTGCATCCCCCACAAGTGTACTACATGCCCCATGAATGTACTAAATACCCCGTGACAGTACCACATGCCCATGCATGACCCATGAATGTACCGCATGCCCCTAAATGCCTCACGAATGTACCTCATGCTCCTAAATGCTCCACAAATGTACAACATGCCCCCACATGCCCCGTGAGTGTACCACATGCTCCTAAATTCCCCGTGAGTGTACTACATGCCCCCACATGCCCCGTGAGTGTACTACATGCCCCCACATGCCCCGTGAGTGTACAACATGCTCCTTAATGCCCCGTGAGTGTACTATATGCCCCCACATGCCCCATGAGTGTACAACATGCCATGCCATCACACGTACAGTCCGACGTCAGCCTCATTTCCGAGGTAGAAGAAGATGGGTCCAGGCTTGCCGTCATCGGTAGGCTTCCAGTACATGTCACAAAGGAAGTATCGCTGACGGAACGTCTCAAGATCTTTGTCAGGCTTGCTCTGCGTCAGGCCAGGAATTAGGTTTGGGTTGCAAGTACTATAAGGGTACGTTAACAGTACGTTTAGGGTGTGTTTAGGGTACGTGCAGAATACATTTAGGACACATTTAGGGCATGGTAGAAGTTAGGTAGGTTACAGGTTAGGTAGGGTAGGGCATAGGGTATGAGGGTTTACAGTTTAGTGTTTAGGGTTTGGTGCCATGCTGGGAAGAGTATGTAGTTAGGTAGGGTTGGGAGTTACGATATAAGTTGATGGCAAGAACATTTCTGGTTATAACGCCTTGGATTGATCTCGGAAACTTGGTTCATTTGCACTTATATCGCCTTGGAATGATAACGGAAACCTGGTTAATTTGTTCATGTTGACATTTCATCTTCAGCGTTTAGTATGTGTCTTGGTAACGGTACCCTGGTCTGATTAGGGTTGTTGTGGGGGTAAGAAGTAGTCCGTTGGCAAATTGGAGATGTGAAATGCATATGCTCTAGCGCCCGAGAATGCATCCCTCAAGGAAATGATTCAATTATGACTGACTGATTGATTATTTGTGGTAAGAGCAGTTCTATGCCTGGGGGAAGGGGTGCGCCGGGGTTGTTCAAAACGATACGTTTCACATCTCACATAAACAGATTTGGAAGGGCCGATACATTGGAAGCTTAGATTTGACTCATGAAACGTAGATTTTGGGTAATGAAATGTAGATTCTGAAGTACCCTTGAACAACCCTTGTTGAACAACCCAAATAGAAACACGATCAGTGCTGCCCTTTGCCACAACTCCTTGCATGGCCGGGAGGAAAGAATGAGGAGACTGGATGGAGTATCCTGGCATCGCTGCGCCTTTCTTTCTGTCTACCTATCTGTCGTCTCCCTGCGTAGTGTGGTATCGTGTAGCTAGCTAGGTCGTTGTATGAGTCAGCTATTTTCCAAGTTTCTCACCCATACGAAATGATCTGTCGTCGCATCGCGCCACTTCTCCTTGCAATCATTTATGGGAGCCTTGCTCTCCTGCTCGCTTGACAGTGGCTTCATTGGAATTGGGTGTCGAAAACGCGGGATGTGGAGCGCTTCAACAGATCTAGCAATCCCTAATACGAGCAAGCACAGGCTCAACATGGATAACATCGTGGCAGTTATTGCAGTTACCAGCACGAAGGATGCGATGCTTCCTTCGCAATTATAGCCTGAGTTACGAAATTATAGCAGCTGAGGAACGGAACTTAACCCGAGGCAGAACCAGTGTTAACGGTTTTTCAGCCCTAGCTGTGCCCGGCTGTATCCTCTTCTCCACGGGCTTCACCTGCCCTGTGTCCTTCACAAGATCTACCCTCACATCCCTACCCATCACTACTCTTCTCGCCCTCCTCTCCCCACCTCACCACATCCGCGCACCACGACCAAGCGCATCCACTGCTTACCTACCCACTGGCATCCACCCTTTCAATCTGAACACTCAGAGATCTATTATTCTCCCATCCCTGCTCCCGCCCTGTCCTCCCTGCCCAGACCTCCACTCGCACCCAACCGACTCCCACCCACCCACCCCAGCACGGCCCAACCTCGGACACCATGAAAGCATCCCTCGTAAACCTTGGGCCGTCCTCGAGAGCGTCCCAACGTCCACCTGCAGCATCTCCTTCTCGTCCCAGTGTCCGATGCAACTCCATCCTGTCATGGGTCCAGGAGCAAATCCCTGGTGGGTCAGGATTCAAGGAGCGGCCTTTGTACCGCCCTGGGGAGATGCTCCCCCTTGGAGACATGAAAGTCAGCCCCATGGGGATGGGTACTTGGGCGTGGGGCAACCAGGTATGGGCGCAGTAAGGGTAACGCACATGGAGACACGCACACACAAACGCGCATACACACAAACACGCATGGGGTTGGGCACGTGGGCATGGGGGGACCAGCTGCTGGGGAAACCATGGAAACACATGTGGACGCTCCCCCCCCACACACAGACATATTCACACATACGGTATGTACACAGATATATACACACACATGCACACACAGACATATACACACAAACATATACACACACACACACACACAGACATAAACACAAAAACACATACACATACACATACACACGGATGCGCACCCATACAAACACATGCACACATACATACACACACATACACACACATACATACACATTTAAAAAAACACATACACATTTAAAAAAACACATACACATTCAAAAAAACACACATACACATTTAAAAACACACACATACACATTCAAAAAAACACACATACACATTTCAAAAAACACATACACATTCAAAAAAACACACACGTACACACGCACACACACGCATGCATACACACACATACATGCACACACATACACGCACACACATACACATACACACACGTACACGCACACAAATGCACACACACATACACACACATACAAATACACACACATATGCACACATACATACATATACACACACATACACATACATACATACACAAACACACACACAAACACAAACACACACGCATACACACACATGTAAACACACACATATGCATATACATACACACACATACATATATA
>JACBWV010000472.1:5457132-5509632 GCA_013435795.1 Chlamydomonas sp. ICE-L
ATACCAGTAGGTGCGTTCCAACATCCAAATTGCCACCAAGTTTGTCGCCAACCCTTGGCGCGTGTTTCCCTCCTCCACGTTGGTGCTGTATGTGTGGGTGGGTGGGTGGGTGGGGGGTGGGTGGGGGGGGCGGAGTGTGACGGCGTGTATGTGTGTGTGTGTGTGTGTGTGTGTGTACTTATTCTTATTGTATTGCTCACACACCCACTCCCGCATAGGTGCGTTCCAACATCCATGTCGCCACCAAGTTTGCCGCCTATCCCTGGCGTGTATTTCCCTCCTCCATGGTGGGTGCGGCCAAGGAGTCATTGAAGCGGACAGGGCTGGAGCAGTTGTCGGTGGGCCAGCTGCACTGGAGCGCCTCAAACTACGCTCCCTTGCAGGTCAGTGTGACTGGCTAGTGCTGATGCTGGTGCTGGTGCTGGGTGTGGTGCTGGTCCTGGTGCTGGAGGCAGTGCGGTGGAGGAAGGCTAGTGCAGCGGCGGCAGGCTAGTGCAGAGCTTGGGGTGGTGGGTGGGGTGGGGATGGGGATAGGAATTGTGTGGATGAGGGGGGGATGGGGCGGGGGTCAGCTTCACTGGAACGCCTCAAACTACGCTCCCTTGCAGGTTAGTGTGGCAGGCTAGTGGAACGAGTTAGTGCGGAGCTTGGGGTGATCCTGGTGCAGATGCTGGTGTTGATGCTGGTGGTGGTCCTGGTGCTGGTGCTGATGCTGGTGCTGGTCCTTAGTGCGGCAGCCTAGTGCAGCAGCGGCAGGCTAGTGCGGAGCTTGGGGTGGTGGGTGGGGATGTGGGTGGGGATGGGATGTGGGTGGGGATGAGGATAGGAATTGTGTGTGGAGGAGGGGGAGGACGGGTGGGGGGGGGGGGGGGGGGGGGGGGGGATAGGGGGTAGATAGCAAGCTGGCTGCGCATAGGGGGGCACACATTTGGTCTTCACATTGGCTGACCGGATGGGTAGGTGTGTGGCTGAGAAAGTGTGTTGGGGGGTGGGGGGGGGGGGGGGGCAGTGGGGTGGGTGTGTGTTGTGGGGGGGGGGGGGGGGGGGGGTAGGGGGATAGCTAGCCAGCTGGCTGCGCCTATGGGGGGGGCCCTGGGTCATCACATAGGGGGGCACCTGGGTTTTTCAGGCTGTTTTTGTTTATATGGACTATAAGCACACCGACGCCGCGCTTTTTCATACTTCACTCCAAGGCACCTACAAGTGTGGTCCCTGGGCCCAATGCCTCTGGGTTTTCTGTAACTGTTCAGAATTTCCATCACGCAGTGTGCTCAGCATGTTCCTGAGTTAGTTGTAAGCTTTTGTTAGTTGCTGTCTTGTGCACTTTACAGCCTGTTCACACATCGGCTGCCTCGGAGGGATAGCCTTTAAACATGCTGCACAAGCGTCCGAATACATGACCCTGTTTTGTCGAGTGTGCAACAGAACGCAGAAGTAAAAGAGAATGTGTGCATACAATGTTGATTAGTCAGGACACCATCCCTTAGTCCCCTAGAAGTGATGCTTGATCCTGGAAAATGGTCGGTCTGACAAGACGAAATTTGAAGGTTCTGACCAGGTGTTCCCTGCTTTGCACCTTACTGGCATTTCGGAGCCGCATGATACCGGGCACGGGTCGAAATCCTATCCCCTCACCCCTTACCCCCACCCCCTTGTGGCCCTCAGTACTATGTTTGGCTGTGTGCATGATTGTGCAACATAACACATACGTCAAGGAGGATGCGTGCATAATTTGTGTGTTAATCACGACACCATCCCTTGGTCCCCCCCCTATGCCACCCCTGGGATTCCCCATGGGCTACAGGAGCTGGCCATGTGGAATGGTATGGCGGACTGCAAATAGCAGGGGGGGGGGGGGGGGGGGGGGGGGGGGGGGGGGGGGCAGTACTATGTTTGCCCGTGTGTATGATCGTGCAACAGAACACAGAAGTAAAAGAGAATGTGTGCTTACAATATTTATTAGTCACGACACCATCACTTGGTCCCCCCCCCCCCCCCCCCCCCCCCTACCCCCCTCCCATATTTTCACACATACATACATTCATGCACATGCACTGCAACCCCACCCCACATCACCAACGCCCAACACCAACACCCAGCACCCACAACCAACACCCACCAACACCCAATACCAACAACACCCACCAACACCCATCACCCAACACCAACAACACCCAACACCAACACCCACCAACACCCAACACCAACAACACCCTATGACACCACCCCTGGGATTCCCCTTCTTGTTGTGCTACAGGAGCTGGCCATGTGGAATGGTATGGCAGATTGCTACGAGCAAGGGCTTGTGAGAGCGGTGGGCGTGAGCAACTACGGCCCCAAGGAGCTGAGGGCTGTGCACAAGAAGTTGGCTTCTAGGGGGGTGCCACTAGCATCCGCTCAGGTGTGGGTCAGGCTAACTCTTGCTTCATGCTTGGCGTCCTGGCAATGGGGTAGGGTGGGGTGGTTGGAGGGGTGGGAGGGTGGGTGGGAGGGCTGAGCACAAGAAGTTAGCTTCTAGGGCGATGCCACTAGCATCCGCACAGGTGGGTTGAGCCAACTCTTGCTTCTTGCTTGGTGTCGTGGCAATGGGGTGGGGTGGGTGGTCGGAGGGGTAGAAGGGCAAGTGGGAGGGCTGTGCACAAGAAGTTCACTTCTAGGGGGGTGCCACTAGCATCCGCACAGGTGGGTGGCGCTAACTCTTGCCTCTTGCTTGGTGTCGTGGCAATTGGGTGGGGTGGGTGGTCGGAGGGGTGGGAGGGCAAGTGGGAGGGCTGTGCACAAGAAGTTCACTTCTAGGGGGGTGCCACTAGCATCCGCACAGGTGGGTCGGGCCAACTCTTGCCTCTTGCTTGGTGACGTGGCAATTGGGTGGGGTGGGGTGGTCGGAGGGGTGGGAGGGTGGGTGGTAGGGCTGAGCACAAGAAGTTAGCTTCTAGGGCGGTGCCACTAGCATCCGCACAGGTGGGTCGGGCCAACTCTTGCTTCATGCTTGGTGTCGTGGCAATGGGGTGGGGTGGGTGGTCGGAGGGGTAGGAGGGCGGGTGGGAGGGCTGTGCACAAGAAGTTCACTTCTAGGGGGGTGCCACTAGTATCTGCGCAGGTGGGTGGCGCTAATTCTTGCTTCATGCTTGGTGTCATGGCAATGGGGTGAGGTGGGTGGTCGGAGGGGTAGGAGGGCGGGTGGGAGGGCTGTGCTCAAGAAGTTCACTTCTAGGGTGGTGCCACTAGTATCTGAGCAGGTGGGTGGCGCTAATTCTTGCTTCATGCTTGGTGTTGTGGCCATGGGGTGGGGGGTATCACTTTAATAAGCTCGGGGTTTGGTTGTGTGTTGGTTAGGTTGGGATGGGCTGGGTTTGTGTGGTTTCGGATTGGGTGCAATGGGGGTGGTGGGGGTGGGGGGTGGGGGGTGGGGGGTGGGGGGGGGGTGGTAGGGTGCAGGAAGGAACGTCTGTATTACGTTCACCTATTGGATCTCCTACCCCAACCCCAAGCCACCCGTACATACACACGTACACCAATCCCCTTTTTATGTCATGCTTCTTCATATTCAATACTCATAGTTGAGCAGAGGGCGTGAGCAGCTTGAGACAAATGAAGTATCTGGTGAGCTTGGCAATATACTCACCAAGTAAATCTCTTACCCCAACCCCAAGCCACCCACGCATACATACACCAAGCCCCCTCGTTTGTTATGCTTCTTCAGATTCAATGCTCATTGTTGAGCAGAGGGCGTGAGCAGCTTGATAAAAAGGAGGTGTGTAATGAGCTTGGCAATACGCTCACCAAGTCACTCTCTTACCCCAACCCCGAGCCACCCATCCTTACATACATACATACATACATACATACATACATACATACATACATACACCAATCCCCTTTATGTGGTGCTTCTTCAGATTCAATACACATTGTTGAGCAGAGGGCGCGAGCAGCTTGAGACAAATGTAGTATCTGATGAGCTTGGCAATACGCTCACCGAGTCAATCTCTTACTCCAACCCCAAGCCACTCACACACACATACATAAATATATACACCAATCATCTTTTTGTGTCATTCTTCTTCAGATTCAATACTCATTGTTGAGCAGAGGGCGGGAGCAGCTCGAGACAAAGGATGTTTGTGATGAGCTTGGAATCACCATGATTGCGTATAGCCCTCTTGCATTGGGACTGCTGGCAGGTGAAGTGCTGCATGGATGGGTGGATGCATGGATGGATGGATGGATGGACGGACAGACGGACAGATGGATGGATGGATGAATGGATGGATGGATGAGTGAAAGTATGAGTCATAGTTGAAATCTGAGATGGCTTGGATGGCTTGGTGTGCGTGTGTGTAAGAGAGAGAGAGAGAGAGAGAGAGAGAGAGAGAGAGAGATAGAGAGAGAGAGAGCTGTGCCTTCCGAATTTGTTTCAATCTTTTGATATGGAATGGGGTTTTGTGTTACGGAGGGACCCCACCCCCACCCCCCTTCACTAGATCTTAGTCAATTGGCTTACTGTACTTTCTCAATCATAGGGTTGACTAGATGACTTATTCCTAATGATATTTTGGTGTTTTTGATTACTGTGTGGCTGGACCGCAATTAAATTGTGTAACACCGTTAACCAGAGAGAGTGAGCGAGAGAGAGAGAGAGAGAGAGAGAGAGAGAGAGAGAGAGAGAGAGAATAATCCCATTATTCTGCGCCTCACCACTGCCCTCCCACACTTGACTCCACCCCATAACTACAGGCAAGTATAGCATGGACAATCTCCTTGTAGGTCCCTGAGGCATCCTCTTTAGATGTATGTATATATGTAGGTATAGGTAGGTAGGTAGGTAGGTAGGTAGGTAGGTAGGTAGGTAGGTAGGTAGGACCATTGCTATTCTAGTCTCACTCAAGCACCTCTAGGGTTGCATGTTTGCATAGGCCTATGCATTTGCATTTGAATTTGCATTTGCATCCTGTCTGTTGCTGATCCCTTTTCCCTGTCTTCCTTTCGTTTGTTTATCTAAATGTATGTATGTACAGGTGGCTTGGGGTTGGGGTAGGAGATTCAATTGGTGAGCATATTATAGACCTTCTTTTCTGCACCCTACCCCGCTTCCGCCCCCCCATCCCCCCCAATCCGAACCCACACAAACCCAGCCCAGCCCAACCTAACCAACACACAACCAAACCCCAAGCTTCTTCTAGTGCTACCCCCCCCCCCCCCCCCCCACCACCACCCACCCACACCCATTACCACAGGCAAGTATAGCATGGACAAACTTCCTGCGGGTCCCCGAGGCGTCCTCTTCAAGCAAATCCTCCCAGAGCTGGCCCCCTTGCTTTCCACATTAGAGGCAGTGGCAAAGTCTAGGAACAAGACTGTGCCCCAGGTAGCTATCAACTGGTGTATGGCTAAAGGGACAGTTCCCATCCCCGGGGCCAAGGATCTAAAGCAGGTGGGTGTCTGGGGGTCAATGCTGCCCCCCTTGCTTTGAACATTAGAGGCAGTGGCAAAGTCTAGGAACAAGACTGTGTCCCAGGTAGATATCAACTGGTGTATGGTCTAAAGGACGGTTTGTATTCCAGGGGCCAAGGATCTGCAGCAGGTGAGTGTCTGGAGGTCAATGCTGCCCCCCTTGCTTTGAATATTAGAGGCAGTGGCAAAGTCTAGGAACAAGACTGTGCCCTAGGTAGCTATCGACTGGTGTATGGCCAAAGGGACGGTTCCCATTCCAGGGGCCAAGGATCTGCAGCAGGTGAGTGTCTGGAGGTCAATGCTGGCTGTGAAGGGAGAATTAGGATAGCTAAGCTTGCTAGCTAAGCCAGGCAAGAGTTGGGTTGTTAGCTAGGTGTGTAGCCCATTTCAGTGATATGATTGGTCTAGTGGTACACCAAATTGCTTAAATTCCCCCTACGGTCGCCTTGAGCGTTGCAGGTCGTTGTCAACCGCAATCGTAGCTTGTCCAGTCGAGGTGGTAGACCGTTCTCTGCCCGCGTACGACAGGTTCCCTTAATACCACGCCCCACCAGGCGTTATCATTATTTTTTAGCTAGGTGTGTGGGATGTCAGTCCGCACGAGTGTAGAAAGGAATAGTAGAAATCCGGATCTGGATACTGTCTTAGATACTAAACTCTGCCACTGATTATAATGTTCGAAGCAAGGGGACGATCTTTGTAGCACGCACTCAGTGGCCCCGTCGTTAAAAACGATTGTGTGGGGTTCAGTTCATCAATGCTTTTATTTGTAGTCCTTCCTATCACGGTTGGGCAAGTCCCTTAAGCCTATTTGGCCTACCCCTGGACTATAACATACATACATACATACATACATACATACATACATACATACATACATACATTATGCAGGCACGCGAAAATCTGGGTGCTCTGGGTTGGCGCCTGTCAGAAGGGGAGGTCAGGGAGGTCGACAACGCAGCCTCCAGCATCAAGGCCAAGATGGTTCAGAACATTTTCCAAACCAAGTAGATGGGACCAGGGTACTACAAAACGGACGGTTTTACGTGACAGCAAGCAAGACTTCGGAGCCCATTTACGTGAATCACGTATAAATAAAGAAACCGGCTAAGCCTGGAGACCCAAAGTTACGTGCCAGGCACCGCCAGCACGGAACTTGAAGACCCCCATCTGCGTTTTTCATGTAACCCAATATGGCAAAATGTAGATGGGGATGGATGAGACTGTGTCTTGCCGGGTCAGGAGTCATGATGGTACATTTAACTTAAACTTGGTTACAAAGCTTCACCCAGCAATTTGGATGCAAAGCTTCAGCCATCAACTTGGTTACAAAGCTTCAGCTAGCAATTTTTCCAAGATGGTATATTATGCAGTTACCTGGTGTTGAACAGGGCTTTTCTTTCCGTCTACGGGCAGCAGCTTCTAAGCAGCTCCCTGAGCCAGGCCTTGGGCAAAGCCTCACAACTTCACAATTGCTGGAAAGATGATCCTGCCACCTTCAAGATGCACATTATTTTGCTACAGGTTTGGCTATGTAGCAATCCAGGAGAGCTGCCTAGAAGTTGCTGCTGGTAGCAGAAGAGAAAAGCTGTGGTGTTGTATGTCGAATAGTTGTATGGTAGGCAGAAACAGGCCAAAAGAACACCAGCACTGTTTCTTGCTTGGGCTAGATGTAGCAGTTTCTAGGCAGCTCCTTTCACCCACATTTTGGTCAGAAAAGGCCAAGAAAGCACCAGGAAGCTCAGTAAAACGATTGTGTGGGGTTCAGTTTATCAGTGCTTTTTCGTGTTAGCCCCTGCTGTCACGGTTGGGCAAGTCTCTGTAGCCTATTTGGCCTACCCTTGGACTGAAACAACATCTACCAGGTGGACATTTGAGTACGAGACAAGCACATACCGTCACAACTGCAATAGGTATTGCATATAATAGGTATTATATGATGTCTTTAATTATTTAACACGCTCACGTGTTGGCTAATCTGGGCAACCAGGTCACTTATGTGACAGCACTTAGTAATGAATTGGTGCTGGCATCCTGGTGCAATAGGGTTACAACCTTAACACAAGTCAACAACGACACACAAGCCCCTGGGCCAACCTCCAGGAGACCCACCAGGGCACCCTACTATTTAAAGACGTGTCCAGGTCAGGGTACTTCAGGAGGACCCCCAGCTCTGCTGCCTCAGACAGAACCAATTGTATATCCTGCGTCCTGTGACGCAACAGATCCTTTGGCGTTGCGTTTGCGACGGAGGACGCAGCGTCCTGAACAATCCTGGTTACAACTTGAGCATAGTTGACTTAACTACGTGGTCCATCATCATCCGCCTGGCTGCTCAGCATCCATAAGCGGAGTAAATTGGACTTGAACTTGGTTACATGGCTCCAGCCAGAAATCTATCTGGCAATAGGGTTTAAATTAGAGCGTAGTTGACTTCACTATCCTTAACTTGGTTCCGTTATTTTTTTTATTTTGCACCGGTAATATGCTCGCTTTAATGCCTGTTTGGTTATCTAACCTATCGACCCGCCCTGTTATAATCAGCAACAACCACGCTGCCATGATCGTCATACCTCCTATCCAGGGTACTTCCATTGACCAAATTGGCCAGCGCTTTAGCGCACTTGAAAGCAAAAAGACTGCACTTTGTACTGCAAAAAACGAAAAAATGCTTGCTGCGCCCACAGGGGGTTGCATAAAACTGCGCGAAACGCGCAGTGGGGCTCAAAAAGGCAGCGCGCCAGCGCGCAAAACGCGTGCTTGGAAGTACCCTGCTCCCATCATTTTGCTCCAGAAAGCAATCTATTTGGCTGCTCCCCATCTCCAGACATAGGCAGACCGTCACCATCAGCACGCAGAATATACATGAGCAGTGTGGACATTACCACACTGCACCACACTCCTGAGTGCGTAATGCAATCTCAATACTTAAACTGAGAGTCGTGAGGAACTGTCAATTATTGAATTACATGTTGAAAAAGATAATCTTAGGACCTCAGATGCTGACTGTCAGAACAAGGGTCTAGAAGCATGCGAGCCAAGAGCGCCAACAGGTACGAGGACCTGGGGAAGATGTAATCAGTCAATATAGATGCTCAGCATATTTTTTGCTGTTCAACTAAATTAGCAGTTGTTGAGGCAGGTAGAATATCGCACAAAGCGATGCAGCAGATTCAACATTAGCAACTTGATGCAACTACAGAATTATTGTACCGTCAATGGCACAAAACCTATCCTACCAAAGGGATAGTTCAGTCTACCTGTACATTCTGTTCAACAGATTATCAGAAATGGAATATCCCACTGTGGGACTCCAGTATCATCAATGTTTTTGGACTGGACGGATGTGACGTGTCAGCTTTCAGGCGAACCAACAAGCTTCAGGTTTGGCCCAACGAAGGGGGATTTGAGCTATCCAGAAGCTGCTACGCGTAGCCTAAAAATATAACAGTCTTCTGACGTACAATGTCCAAGCAACGGACATCAACGTCCGCCGAGCCATGGACATGCTCCTTAAGGCCAGCATACAATTGGAATGGGGCACGCGGCTGTCACAGCTCCCACCAGAGCACACGAGCTCTGGCAAGGTGCGTAACACCCAGCAAACAGCGGTCCGCAACTCATGCATGCCGCAGCACACGATGCCTGGCACGCTGCGTAAGTGAGTACTCCTGTGGAAATTTAGAGGCAGTTACTCTGAGACTCTCCAAATTACATTGCATTGATTGTCATAGGCAGGTCAAAAACAAAAATACAAATAAGCTAAAATAAGGTTCGCCTGGAATTTGAATACGGTAATTAAAGGATTTATTTACCATATTCAAATTCTAGATAAACAAGGTTTATCTAGAATTTGAATACGGTAAATAATATAAAATCAATGAAAGGAGCGTAACCGCTCGTGGCACCTCCCGCCGACCTAAGGGAGCCTACTCCTTCGTTCCGAGTGACAAAAGCTCCGCCACATCACATATAATCCTTCCAGTCCAGGTCTAATGTAGGGAAACCCAGTAACCCACCCTTTGAGGAGAAAATCCTCCTCGCCAAAAAACATCACAGTGATTTATGGTCAAAGAGAATGTAATCAAATAAAAAATGGGCATGGGCTTAAACCTTGGGGGCCCTATAGCATCCCAAAGGCTACTCGTGGAACAATAGTTTGTAGACAGTTGGACAATGGCTCCTCTCCTTAAAAAATAAAGGCAAGTCAACCCCAATCGCCTGCCCGCCCATATTCCCAGCCAGTCAGCCTTCCTTCATTCCTCTCTGGCAGTCAGCCATTATGGTATTCAGCTGAACGAATTATTTTGACTATGACACTCACCTGCTTCAGCAGGCATCAGGGCCACCGCAGCAGCCAGAATGATCATCAGAGTGTAAGCGAAGCTCCTCATCTGTTGCAGTGAAAGGGGGGTGGGGGGTGGGGGGGGAATAAATTAAAACGCCGCTAAGAAATTATGTACGGTATTCACAATACAATGCTCCTCATCTGTTGCAGAAGATGGGTGGGTGGGTGGGAGGGGGATAAATTAAAATCCCGCTAATAAATTATGTACGGTATTCACAATATAAAGCTCCTTATACGATTCAGTGCATGGAGGGGGGGGGGGGGGGGGGGGGGGGGGGGGTAAATCAAAACGTTGCTACTAGGAAACTACATATTAAATTGACGGACTCTCCGATTGTCGTTGATTCAGTATGGTACGAAGCCTCCAGATCATCCATTATATGCTTTCTATTCATCATTCAAAAATCCATTATGTGTAATTCATCTCGTAGGTCTGATCAATCCACACAATCCGTCCAATAAATTCAATCCACCTCGTAAGTCTAATAAATTCATTCAATCCGTCCGATCCATTCAATCCATTCAATCCTCTGAATCCATTCATTTATTTTAAGGAATGCGATGTCCCTTTATCCAGCACGATAAGCAGGGACTGGTCTAGCACCACTACGAAACGATCGGACCATACATGATCGATATTCTGCACGGTTTTCATTAGCCCCTTCGTTAAGCTGTGGACACGTTCATTAGCTGTCCGGTAGGGCACCAGGATAATGTATCCATCATCATCATTATCGCAACTCATGTATGAGCTAGCTCTGACTCACCTGGATTTCTTGCTTGTAACTATGGAGTCTTCTTGTGCGTTTGTTTGTGCTGCACCAGCTTTTGTAGGGTAACGATTCCGGAACAAAACTACCGGTATCAAAAAGGTTTACTTCGGGTTTACCCGTTAATCTCACGGGTGCAATTAATTTACTCGATAGTTTCGTGGTATAAAAGCGTTATATTAATTGACAGGTACCGGTATTAATCAACTGAGTACACTCGTGACAGTCACTGGTTGTTCGGCCCCCTAGGGGGCTCAGACCTGTGCAATGGTTAGACGAACGGTCTCTCGGTCTCGGGGCACCCTATAGGCTCGGGCATCGGCTTACATCAGCAGTATACTTATCTCGTAAGGACATAACAGTGGACCCAGCAGTATCCCCCGATCCTCTGTACGGGCTGGCAAGTACAAGCCTCGGGTTGGATCAGGTGAGAGGCCAACGGCCAACGGCCGCTGACGACGAAATAAAAAAATAAAAAATAAATAGTAGGGTGCCCTGGCGGGTCCCCTGGAGGTCGGCCCCGGTGGTGGTGTAATGTTCGCCAAGCAGCAGTGGCAGCCTCCTTGGTGAGAGATGCACAAGCAGTTGCTTACTTATCCGTACAATTTAATATTGGGGGGGGGGGGGGGGGGGGGGGGGGGGGGGGGGTCAAGAATCAATGTAGCATGGCATGGCATTATTATTCAACTCGGTGGCCTGTAAGGCTAATGAACTTATTAGCTCACTGACTTACCGAAGTTCCACGGAGGCAGGTGCAGCAACTCTCGAGGCTACAGTTGCTACTTCGCAACCTGCTGGAACTAGTGCGGAAGAGCAGATTTCCTTGTCAGGCACAATGCGCTGATGCAATGAGCTACGAGAGTCACGAAGAAGCGAATTCTTCAAGGGGAAATCGTAGACCTGCTCCAGGTCCCTAGATTGAGTTCACAGGACAGGAGGGAAACGACAAATGAAAACGCCGCGACGCCGCGTCCACAGTCCGCAACCCTGAGATTGAAATTGAAATTGTTAACCCTGAGATACGTACACGAAAAAGTGCCCTCCGAGGTAATCCGCCCCCGACGGAAATCGAACACGAGTCGCTAAGATTTCAGGCCAGTCAGATTAACCGGCAAATTTGACCGGCGTTCTTGGAGAATTTGAAGATTTGGAGATTTGAAAGATTACAAGGGGCTCATGTCCTAGCAGTGAGACAACACCGCCCTGAAGTCGGACTCGAGAAATTATTTAAAGATTTGAAAAATTGACGATTTCGGGTAAGAGGTCGTTCACACGGGACTGGTTTGGGTTTGGGTTAAGGGGTAGTTGGGCGTTTCTGTCGTACATCCAAACCTTTTTTCGTTCACACGGGAAAAAGTTGACGCGTTTGGGTCAAATTAGTTAACCAAATGCTAACCCAAACCCAAACCGAAACGTGCCCCCCCCCCCCCCCCCCCCCCCCCCCCCACACACACACACACACACGTTTGGGTTATGATTATGGTTATGTCACACACGTGTTGTTCGTTGTTTCTGTTGCGATAAATTGCGCCGCATTTCTTTCACTCGCTTGTTTTCGAAACCGTCCTCCCTTTCGCGCGATCTATAATATTCACTGCGCTGTATGGAGGGGCCCGATCTGGATGGGCCGCCACCTGCAGATCCACGCCAGCATGATATGCAGCTGTAGCAGCGTGATATGCAGTATGAGGAGACGCAGCTTCTGCCTTCCTCACATTATCGCCAGAGCCTGCTTGATTTGAGCGCTCCTGCTGCGGATCGGCAATTCAAAATGTTCAAACTTTTCCGACTGGCAAGAAGCTCTGGAATGCTGTGGTGTATGAGGAAAAAATGGTTATATCCGTATGATACACCACAAATGCCGTCCGAACGAAATTCATGGGTTTGGGCGGGTTTGGGCTAACCTCGGCTAATCTTCGGCTTACCCCCTCTGACGCGGCAGGTTAACATCAAACCAAACCCAAACCCAAACCTGTCCCGTGTGAACGACCTCTAAGGGTGGATTTCCATAGGGCGTGGATGGGTGAAGTACTGGATGGGTCGCTAAATCGGTTTACTTTCGGTTACACCTCGTGGATGGGTCATGGATGATTCGTGCATCCGTACGCAGTCGACCATCCAGTTCCCGCCAGTGGAAATGCGACATGGATGGTTCCGCAATGGCCGGGTGCCATAACTTGCGCTGGAGCTATTGCTGCACGGCAACTTGTCGTCAGGGGAATGATCGCCTGGCCATCCACTGTGGCTTAAATGCCGAAGAATGTAAGGAAGAAGAATGTCTCGGGTTTTCTGTTCCTCGAACCAGATCTGACGCAATTCGAAATCTCGGGAATTGAAACTAGCAGAGGGAGGTCACAGATTTCGAGAGGTCAAACCAGAAGGTGGAATTGAAATTAGCTGAGGGAGGCCGCAGATTTCGGGAGGTCAGACTGAGGAAGGTCGCAGATTTCGGGAGGTCAAACTAGCAGAGAGAACTGGTATAGGCCACAGGGGTGGAGACAGGTCGCTAGCACGACCGGCGCCGGCCTGCGCCGGGATGCGCCGGAAAGTTTGCGACTCATCCAGACTCATCCAATCCACCCCTCGGTCGAAGGCAGGGATGGATTTTGCCATCTGGATGGGTCTCGTGGATGGGTGTTTCGTCGGTACAATCCGTACAAATACGAATCATCCAGGGGCTCTGTGGAAATGTAAGGCCTGGATGGATCGTCGGTTGTTCGTACTTTTCGACCCATCCAGACCCATCCACGGCCTATGGAAATCCACCCTAAGGGGATTCATAGGATTCATATATCCATGACCCATCCACGAGGCATAACCGAAAGTAAACCAATTCAGCGACCCATCCAGTACTACACCCATCCCCGGTCTATGGAAATCCACCCTAAGTATCGCTTAGATAAGCGTGGCCCCTGCGCAAGGATGACACAGCCCAGTCTGGAGGGCGGTATGGTCCAGACCCGGTCGTTAAGGCTTCGGGAACCGGAGTTCGGGCCCTGCTGCAGGAAGACGGTGGGTGGTTTCTCGAGTCCGACTGTAGGGCGGTGTTGTTTCACTGCTAGGACATGAGCCCCTAATCTTTCTTTCTTTCATGTCACGCACAAATCGAGGAATGGTTCCAAAAACAATCGACGCCCCAACCGAACCCTCACGAGGAGAAGGGGCATTTCTGCCACATTACACCCAAACAGTTCCTGTATGTCATGTGATCAACCAATACCCATCCAGAGTTCTAGAGAGGGTTCGTCACTTAAACTCAGCAAATCACAGCCGAGATAATGATAACGCCTGGTGGGGCGTAATGTTAAGGGAGCCCGTCGCGCGCGGGTGGGGAGCGGTCTCCTACCTCAACTGGAGAAGCTACCATCGCGGTTGACGACGACCTGCAACGCCACGAGCGGCCGAAGGGGGAGTCGAACCCCGACTCTACATTTTTATAGTGATTCAGTCTACCACCTGACCAATGTATATCACCGAAAGAGGCTATCACAGCCGAGACTGGACAGCAGCACAGCCTACAAACCATCAAATTTTATAAGAAGGAAGCACGAGGCAGGTTTAAGGTTTTAGCCATAAGGGTTTTAATCCACCTTAGTTAGGGAAAGGTACCTAACTACCTATATGATAGGGACTGGCCTTGCAATACCTGAATAGCCAAATAAATACATTGGTAGAGCATGATCTGCCGACAGTTAGTCTAAACAGTATGATTTAGCGATAAATAGTCCAAAGCCCTGCACAGTTCAGAGGGATGATTGTGGGTTTTCTTGCACATTCACGAATAGGTTTACCTTAGTTGGTTTACCTTAGGGGGCAGTTAGGGGGCGTTGTTAGATCGCAGGACACGCAGGCGAAGTTATAAGTGTGATGTGTTCTACATCCCTTGTGATCTACAGTACCCTTGCTGTATCGATCCTACTTGCAAGAGTAGGAAGGTGGTGGAGAGGTTCAATTCCTCAGTATTTTGGCGTCCTGGCCCCAAGCAACCCTTGTAGGGAAGTACTGTCGGATCTCTGCCCTCGTGGTGGTCTTCTAGTTATCTCTCCCTGGCCCCGCCTTTAACGACCCTGGCAGGGAGCTTGTCTGCCGTGGTCAATATGGGTAGTGGTGAATGTTTGTGGGACAACTAAAAAAAGGCTGGCGATGCTCTTCCTAGCCTTGTGTTCCCTGCCAGGCACCCATACATGTTCCCTGCTCAGGCTCCTACACTATCTTTCCAGGAGCTCGCCTCAGTGCTGATAATTATGTTACTACAGAAGACGGTGAGCAGCCCAATTGGTGGCTGGAGCCATGTAACCAAGTTCAAGTTCTATCAGTCTATCACTCCACCGATGTAACCAAGTCCAAGTTCTATCAGTCTATCACTCAACTGGCCAGCAGCCAGGCTGGACAACGCTTGGGGGCGGAGTACATATGGATAGAAGGAGCCCCCCCCCCCCCCCCCCCCCCCACCCCCCCCCCCCCCCCCCCCCCCCCCCCCCCCCCCCCCCCCCCCCTCACTGGCTGATTAGACCGCAGCTACATGGAAGTGATAGGCCCTAGCAGGCTCCCCCCTCTCAACCCCCACGAGAATAGGCATACATGCATGATGAAACAAAAAACAACCTGTTTGCGTTTACATATTCCCTGGTAAATTGTTTTACTGCCTAAGACGGCGATCAGCCAAATTGCTGGCTGAAGCTATGCAACCAAGTTCACATTCAAGTTCATTATGACACAATAATAAATAAATTATGACACAATAACTTGTCCGTCCACTCCACCACAGGCTATGGCGGTAGACGGTGAGCTTAAATGGGACCCGTATCTAGGGCTGTCAAGCTTTATATCGCTCGGTATTTATTTTACCGTGTACCGTACGAGATATCGGTTCCAGCGTACGGTATTTTTGGGATTACCGTACGATATATCGTGTTTAACCATATCCTGTGGTCTGTGGTCTACGAAAATATCTTACACTCGGCAGGTCGGCGGTTCGATTCTCGTCAGGAGCACCTGAGTCTGGGCCAGGGAATTTAGTATACCGCCTTACACAGTACGATTTATCACGATATATCGTACGGTAGTAGACACGATATTACCGTTTTTTTCTATCTACCTCAGTATTGGTTCATTTGACTCGATTTTAAGTGTATGGACGCGTAAACGGTATTTCCTGTTATATCCCCTTGGTCTTTTGATTTTCCCCCAAAAGGGTATAAAAATATCGTACGGTATCGATACCGTACGGTATATCACGATATATTGTACGGTAATTGAAAATACCGTACGGTATTGACAGCCCTACCCGTATCCCATACCTCGAGCAAAAGAAAAGTAAATATATATAAGACGACTAGGGAAAGGCACAAGGCTGAAAGGCGGTCCGTAAAAAAGTCAGAACTAGGGCTCCCCTGATGAGGCCAAGAATAATTAAGACGGCTGGAGGTGGACATCCCAGATTTCCAGCCATGGATCAAGGTCCACCACCAGGGACAATGCTGGCGGAAGAGAATACAGATATCGTCAAGAACCACATGCCAAAACCAAGGAGGGGCAACTCCAAAAGAGACCCGGGCAGAAAACGTCGGAGCTGGAAGCGCCCCTCCATGCACCCAACTATCAAGCTTATTACCCGACCAACTAACCAGCCACCACCCAGACAACTGACCAACCAATCAATCAACCAAGGGTAGCTTTTATGTTCCACCAGATCAACCATCCATCCAAAGGAAACCACCACACTAGAACCACATCTTCAAAACCACCACACTAGAACCACATCTTCAATAGCAATTCATGACTGCCATCATCTAGTCTAGGTGGCGACAACACGACAGTCATCGATCTTTTTCAAGGAGTGAAGGGCACGGCCAAAGGAAATATACCTGCTGACAGTGCATGCTGAGCAAGTTGCAAGCCATAACTTGTTTTGATCCAGACGATTCAAATTCAGTGCTGAGCAAGGTCCAAGGCGTTGGGTCTTATGGTATAAGTAACCATGGTGATGCGGGGTTTGAATCCCTACGGGTGTGCTTTAGTGTTCCCAGTGGCTGTCAACCGCCACGGTACCTTTGTCCAGGTAAAGTAGCAGCCCGTGCGGTGTATGGGCGAGTCCCTCTAACACCACGCCCCTCCAGGCTTTGTTTATTTATTTTTAGCAGCCCGTTCTCTCCCACCGCAAGATGGGGCTCCCTTAATACCACGCCCCACCAGGCGTTATCATTATAACCATGGGGATGTTAAGCTACATGCTGGCACCGGCGCATAGCTTGGCTCTGGAGTCCAGATCGTGACCATTACCATTACACACACACTACCCCACCCACCCCTCCCCCTCTGCCCTTCCAGCTTGGCTCTGGAGTCCAGATCATGACCACCACCACACACACACACACACTAACCCACCACACACCCCCTCCCTCTGCCCTTACAGCTTGGCTCTGGAGTCCTGATCATGACCACTACCCTGGACACTCTCATCCTAGCCAGCCAGGAATTCCTCTCCCCCTGGCACCATCATGTTGCTTGATATCAGTAATGATAACGCCTAGTGGGGCGTGGTGTTAAGGGAGCCCGTCGTACGCGGGTGGGGAGCGGTCTCCTACCTCAACTGGACAAGCTACCATCGCAGTTGACGACGACCTGCAACGCCAAGAGCGACCGAAGGGGGAGTCGAACCCCCGACTCTTCATTCTTTAGCAATCTGGTCTACCACTAGACCATTGTAATCGCCAAAGAGGCTGCTTGATATCCAATAGTACGACACTGGCTGTCCATTCTTACTGGCACAGTCCATGGGGAAGCCAATTAGGCTAAAGGGACTTATAAACATGCATACACCATCTGCCTCAGCTTATTAGAAAGAGTGCAGAGCAAGTTACAAGGAGTTGGGTCTCCCAGCATAAGTAGGGACGTTGAAAGGGATGTTGAGCAACACGCTGGTACTTGATCTCACACAGCACGTCAATGACTGTCCATGGAAAGCTGGAAAACGGTGGCAGGCCTTTATGAACCAAGTCATACCATGCTGCTGTGTAGGCTGCCACATACCAGGCTGACACTTTCTGCTGAGCAGCTCTCATTGCCTTGGCTCCTTTATCCGCCTCCTTCAAATTCAAGTAAGAAGGTCATCATTATCATCATCATCATCATCATCATCATCATATCACCGATCAGAATCGAATGGCTCAGTGGCAGAGCACAGGTTAAAAAGTCGAGGCAGGTGCGGGGTTCGAACCCCCTTGAGTGCGCTTGGGCCCGTCCAGAGGGTCGTCGACCGGTACGGTAACTGGTATCTAGATGGGATGTTGGCCAGAGCAGCGCATACTTACGATCCGGTTCCCTTAATCCCACTGGGCACGTCCTTAAAGGTCATTGTAACAATTCTTGGATGTTAAAATCTTCAATTTTCAATTTTCATCATCATCATCATCATCATCATAACCACTTGTGTATTACTCTCACTCAAGAAGGTGGGTCTTTCAGCATTTCTATCGATAGGGGCGTTGAGCAACACGCTGGATCTCAACACTCTTGATCTCACACAGCACGTCACTGACAGTCCATGGAAAGCTGAAAAATGGCGGCAGGCCATTATGAACCAAGTCATACCATGCTGCCCTATAGGCTGCCAAATACCAGGCTGATGCTTTCTGCTGAGCAGCTATCATTCTCTTGCCTCCTTCTCCAACGGTTGCCTCCTCCACACCCAAGCCCCTCCAAAAGTGATCCCGGTACTCTTTCTTCAACTTTGATACATCAACGTTGAGGCGCCCCTGAGCATCGTGTACATATTTGTACCGATCACGGCAGTACTTGCGTGAGAAGCTGCGAGCACACCCAGACAGGGCCTCTCCTTCAGCACTTCCGTCTAGTTCATGCTTTTGGAGTAACTCCCACAAGTCGTTGTTGTATGCGTTCAGCACCTCATACGCCTCTTGCTCAAACCCTTGGTGACCACCTGTATGCATGCATGCAAGCATATATTTATGTTACATTGTGTATAAATATATGTCTGTATGTCTATGTATGTATGCACTAGTACATTGCCCGTGTGGCCGGAGCCCCCCCCCCCCCCCCCCCCACCACCCACCCACACACACACACTCCCAGGTCATGGTTCCTGGTCTGGTTTGGGTTACAGAACGGGTACCCCCCCCCCCCCCCCCCCCTCTCCCTTACACACAGTCAAGATATCAGCCATCTCCGCCGACGCTCCCCTCCCTCTCCTCATGCAGCCACAGATGCACACCTCTTCTCCCCAACTGGTCGGGTCGGGTGGCGCCACGAAAAATATGGATATTAATATCGACACAAAATGAACTCATCAGCTCTGTCAAAGTTTTCAAATTTGATTGGTGGGGAGCTGGGTCGGGAAGCTGGGTGGGAAGCTGCCCACGATAAAAAAAAAGAGCCAGCCAGCGCCAGCTCGCGCCAACTTGCCAGCTTGCGAAACCAGAAAGCCAGCCAGCACCAGCTCGCGATAATCCCTGTATGTTTACATATATATAGATGTATGATACAGTTGGTTCGAAGGTTGAAAGCAAGATACAGCAGTTGCACTAACTCACCTTGCTTGAAACCTGCGACCTAAATGCGTGATACAGTTCGTATCATCAGTTCGTATAATTACTCCCACTCATCTTGGTTAGGCTCACAGTGCACTGCTCACCGTGTATTGTTCTGCCTACCAGAATGCAAACGTATGAAGGGGCTAATTGACAGAAAAACTTGATGAAATTGGCAACCACCTACTTCGAGTCCAGGATCCAGGATCCAGCCGCCCCCACCACGACCACCATCACCACCACTACCATCATCATCATCATCATCATCATCATCAACATCATCATCATCATCATCACTTGATGGAATTGGCACCCACCTACTACAAGTCCAGGATCCAGCCGCCTCACCACGACTACCATCACCACCAGTACCACTACCATCATCAACATCATCAACGTCATCATCATCATCATCATCATCACTTCATGAACTTGGTACCCACCTACTATGAGCTCAGGATCCAGCCGCCAACCTTGTGTCTGCAGGATGCGGTTGTTCTGCTCAGCACTCTGCTTTGCCTTTCGATAGATGACGCCAAGCACCTTCTGTGACTCAACCACTTCACGGCCGACGGGCTCCATGAAATCTGGGTAAGGTACCTGCTTCAGTATGTCGCACAGCGCTTGGCTTATGGTTGCTGGAACGCCTGTCTTGTTGTAGTCCACCGCCCTGGAGTGTAGTTGCGCTAGCTCCAGACACAATGGGTTGAGCGCGCCATCAGCACTGGAGTCAGCCAGTCTCAAGTGGGCATTGGCTATGAACCCTAAATTGTCATTCTTCATGTAATCGACAAAGAAGTCGCCAATGTGCTTGCTTGTAATGGCGCCGTCGACGGTTTGAGGAGGTGCTGATGCACCAGCCTCCATCGCTGGGTGCGTGTGGTTCGGCACGAGGGACGGGTCCCATATAACACTGTAGATGTCTCCGTCAAGGTCGCCTCCTGCCAACTCATCCGGGTGGGGGCGGTCACCGGTGGCTGGGAACACGAGCACGTCCACCAAGTGGTGCAGGGCTGGAATGTCCACCGTTTGGAACACCTGAACGTCACCCGGGTGCAGGCAGGGATTGCGGTACACCAACACTCTGGTCCCTGCAGGAACAGGCGCTACAGCAGTTGGATTCTCCCAGCCACCACTGACTTGGAAAAAGACACTCCCTGGCTGCATCCTCTTGGTCTCGTCAAGCACCCCGATGAGACTCACAGCCATGGGTACGTTGATCCGAGCCTTGAGCTGCAAGTCGAGCTGGTAGCGGTTGCATGCCGCAACCACCAGGGTGTGGAGGAAGGGCTCAGTCCTCACGCTGAAGCCGGCATCTAGCATATTGCGTCCCAGCTGCTCAACAGTTCCACTCGGAATGGAGCGGAGTAAGCTGCGACACGCTACATCCTGATGTGCGGCCGCGTTGATGGCTGCAAGAGCCCTGCGTGTGGAGGCAGACATACAGTTGAGGTGAGGGGTGGGGTAGGGGTGGGTGTGAGGGGCGCAGTCGGTGTTGTGTGGCAGGAGTGGTGCATGATTAGGCAAGTGAGCTGAGGCCGAGGTGGTGGATGCGGCGTGGCAGCGTCAGGCTGTTGGGGGTTGAGGGCTTGTGCGTGGGCTGGGTGGTGGTGGGTAGGGTAGGGGTGAGGCTGAAGCTGCCATCTAGCATATTGCGATTCCAGCTGCTCAAACAGGTGCACTGGGATGGAGCCAGAGATAAGCTAGTCAGAGTAAGCGCCAAACAACTGTACACCTGATGGTACGTGCCAGCGTTTGCCATGCCTGCAATTGAGCCCTGCGTGTGGATGGCATGACACGACAGTTGAGTGACGGTGAGGCGTGGGGTGAGGGTGGCGCTAGTTGGGGGGGTGTCTTGGAGATGGGCGGTGTGGGGTATGGAATGAGGTGCGGGTGGGTGAGAGGTGACGTGGTGTTCGTTGGGGGTGGTGGTGGATGTGGATGGTGCGGGGTAGGTGGTACGGGGTGAGGTGAAAGCTGCATCTAAGCCATATTGCATCCCACAGATGCTTAACAGGTGCCACTTAACCCCAAGAAAGAATGGAGCGGAGTAAGCTGCCCCGACACGTACATCCTATGGACAGAATGGCCGCGGGTTGATGGCTGCAAGAGCCCTGCGTGTGGAGGGACATGACGACAGTTGAGGTGATATGCAGGGTGGCACAGGGACTGTGATGGTAGAGTTTGGGCGGTGGGATAGGTGTGGGGAGCGTTGGTGCGTCTTAGCGCATCTGTGAGAGTGAGGGATGGGCGTATGAGGTCGTGTTGGGGGCTGGGGGGGTGCGGCGGTGTGGTGGGACGCGGTTGAGGTGAAGCCTGCATCTAGCATATTGCGTTCCAGCTGCTCAACAGGTCCACTGGGGATGGAGCAGAGTAAGCTGCAACACGCTACATCCTGATGTACGGCCGCGTTGATAGCGCTCAAGGAGCCCTGCCCGTTGTGAGATGTAAGGAGCAGACAGATAGTTCTGAATGAGTAGCTTTGGAGAGTAAATTGATCGCTAGTAC
This sequence comes from Chlamydomonas sp. ICE-L, assembly GCA_013435795.1. Taxonomy (NCBI): domain Eukaryota; kingdom Viridiplantae; phylum Chlorophyta; class Chlorophyceae; order Chlamydomonadales; family Chlamydomonadaceae; genus Chlamydomonas; species Chlamydomonas sp. ICE-L. The sequence continues at coordinate 5,478,762 of JACBWV010000472.1, forward strand.
ATAGCCGTCGCGTAGCTAAGAGACGCAGTAGCACTAAATTCTAGTGTAGCTAGGGGATAGGCATTAGTAAATTCTACACAGTAGCTAGGGACAAGTGCATTGTGGGTGCGCCACGACATGTGACATTGTAGCGTAGGATAGGCGTTACACGTAGGACTAGAGCCGTTTTTTCTTTTTAGTCGGCATGAAGACCCGTGTATGCATACCAACTCACTTGCCCATGATGACTTCGACAAGCGGTAGCATGTATGCTAAATCTTGCTGCCCTGCTGCTGCTGCCCTGCTGAGCGATGGCCGCTGATGATGCTGAATGATGGCTGACCGAGTTTGCACGCTAACCCATGTGACGTAAAGGGACGAGTGATGATGATGATGCCATGTGATGATGGTGGTCAGCGTGGGTGGATTGCGTGGTGAGCTGCCTGATGGTGCGTGGATGGTGAGTGGTGATTATGATGATGATGATGGTGGCTGGTGTGGAGTTGCGTGTGGTGATTGATGATGATGATGCATGATGATGATGACTGTCATGATTGATGATGGATTATGCCGTAATGGTTTATGATTAATGGCCTATTGATGCTGATGCTGATGATGAGTCGGAGGAAGAGAAGGACGACGATGACAACGACTACGAGGGCAAGGAGGAGGATGACAATTTTGAAGAGGAGGAGGAAGAGGAGGATAATGATGGTTTACATCATCCTGGTGCTCTCTTGGACTCCAAATGTGCCCACAGCTTGACAAGGTCAAGGGTGACTTATGAGCATCACAAGAAGAACACATTTGAGTCCCATACAGGTATCGTATGCCTCATGCATGCAGTTTGTTGGGGACCAGATCATCAGGTATTTTAATTGGTGCCTCCTTGTAATATATCTAGAGCTGGTGTGTATTTAATACAAACCCCAATAACCTAATCTAGCCAGTGCCCACCTGTTGAAGACTGCCATGATCATCACCGGTGTCAGCAGCACTCATCAACAGCACAATGACCAGACTGACCTATCATCCACACAATAACGAGACAGCACCCAACCTAACTTACCGCACACCTTATGTATACTGATACATATATAGAGCACATCCAACCTAACCAACCTAAGCAACCTAGCCAGTGTCCACCTGCTGACAAGTGCCATGATCAACGCGTCATCATCAATCCCGGCAGCACTGAGCAACACAATGACCTGACTAATATATCATCCACATGATAGATGTTACCATCATCATCGTCATACATCATCATAACATATTAGAGAGACAGCAACCAACTTACCGCCAACATACCAGACTTACCGCCAACATACCAGACTTACCGCCAACATACCAGACTTACCGCCAACATACCAGACTTACCGCCAGCATACCAGACTTACCGCCAGCATACCAGACTTACCGCCAACATACCAGACTTACCGCCAACATACCAGACTTACCGCCAACATACCAGACTTACCGCCAACATACCAGACTTACCGCCAACATACCAGACTCTACGCCAACATACCAGACTTACCGCCAACATACCAGACTTACCGCCAACATACCAGACTTACCGCCAACATACCAGACTTACCGCCAACATACCAGACTTACCGCCAACATACCAGACTTACCGCCAACATACCAGACTTACCGCCAACATACCAGACTTACCGCCAACATACCAGACTTACCGCCAACATACCAGACTTACCGCCAACATACCAGACTTACCGCCAACATACCAGACTTACCGCCAACATACCAGACTTACCGCCAACATACCAGACTTACCGCCAACATACCAGGACTTACCGCCAACATACCAGACTTACGGCCAACATCCAGACTACCGCCACATACCAGACTTACCGCAAATACCAGACTTACGCCAAACATAACAGACTTACCGCAAACATACCAGACTGACCGCCAACATACCAGACTTACCGCACAACTACCGGACTAACGCCAACATACCAGACGTAACCGCCAACATACCAGACTTTACCGCGGAGGGGCCAACATACCAGACTTCTCGCCAACATATACCATACTTACCATCCACATACCAGACTTACGCATGCCAACATACCTACTTACCCTTACCAGGCCAACATAACCAGACTTACCACTACCGCCAACATACCAGACTTACCGCCAACATACCAGACTTACCGCCAACATACCAGACTTACCGCCACTATTTTGAAAACAAACATACAACCTAACCTAGCTGGTGCCCACCTGTTGAAAAGTGCCTCCTTGTCCTCCTCCTCCTCATCATCATTCTTGTCATCAACAACACCTCACCATGCCACTTGTACCATAACCGAATCATCACCGAAACCAACAGCGCCCAGCAGCACAATGATCTGGCTAACCTATCATCCACACAATCTGACTGACTGCACACCTTCTGTACCGTATGCAGATACAGACATAGAGCATACACCCAATCCAAATAAAAGGGTGACAAAGACCACCCGAAAAAGACCCCCAAATTTTCAGTGGCAGCCATCTGTATTCCTGCAAGAGGACAGCCTGTAATACAACCGTAGAGCACACCCAACCTAACCTAGCTGATGCTCACCTGTTGAAAAGTGCCATCACTGCATCGTCACTAATCCCAACAGCACTGAGCAGCACAATGACCTGGCGGTTGAGAAAGCATTTCAGAGGCGAGGCGCGGGCGAGGACCTCTAGGTTTTGGTGCTTAACATTGCCTGAACCACTTCTCCCATAACTGGGGCCTGTACGGCCCTCTGTATTCCCCGTAGAAACAGCCTGTAGGGTCAAACAGCAACCACGGCCTTTGCACATTTGCAGCCTTTAAGGCGGATCTGGAATCAGCGAAGCACTGATACACAACGCTCAATCCTTGCTGCAACAGCACACTGGCGTGTTGAGAGATCATAGCCACTACCCCTCGGCTGCAAGCAGAACGTCTTTCCACCCCTGGTGACCTCTATGTCTGAGATGTTGACAACTTGTGTTGCGATGATGTCCCCTGTGGGGGTTGACGCAGACAGGCCTTGGCCAAGGCGGGCGGCGTACTTCCCAACGATGCGGATTCCAGATAGATCGCCCATCGACTGCCTGATCTCATCCGCTGTAGGGACGTGTGCGGCCACGCGATACGTACGATCATAAGGATCATTGGGGTCTTCGTCATAGAACCACGCGCTCTGTTCCTTCAGCTGGCTATTGGAGAAGGCCAGGAAGTGAAAGCGCCTTCCAGCTATGATCATACCCTCGTGCACGATCCGGCGTATGCGCCCATCCATGACATCCTCGGAAGACGTGAACGCCCGGGCGTTGCTAAAATTCTCATCCACAAAGGTCACTCGTACAAAGCGGTCGCGGTGGGCTGCATTTTCTCTGATAATGCGGTTGCCCGCATCCAGCTCAGGCGGTTGCGGGCAGATTCGTAGGGGCGTCACAAACACACGCCGGATTTCAGCCTCGCTGATTGACCTGCCACACCTCTTAACATAGCTGTCGAACATGCGGCGGCCTCTCAAAGGGGCTCTGCCATCATCGTGCAGCCACTTCATGGGTGCAGCAGCAAGACTGCGAGCATCCTCTTCACTCCGAATGATCAGCTGGTGGGAGGCAATCAAGGCATGGATGAGGTAGCGTTGCTCGAAAGGCAAGTGCCGGAGGATGTGTGAGAAGCCCCCACTCCAGTCGCTGAATCTGCTAGGGTCTGGAGTAGAGCAACGAATCGACACCCCTCGAGGTAAAGTGGGGCCGCCCTGCATTTGCACGTTGAATTCACGCAGAGCTGTCACTAGCTGCTTGTCGTTGCGGCTACCGATCCTGTCAGACATGATGAGGCGGTAGGTGACATGCGTTCCGAATGCATTGCTGCCACCAGTTGGATCAATGGTGCGCTCCCATCGTACGTCTGAGGCCCAGTTCCCATGTTCAAGAGGAGACCATGAATTTGCATCACCACTGGCACGGGAGACTTGACCAGAGGGGGTGGGACCGGAGGAAGCATACGTAGAAAAAAGACTCCTGAATGCAAGCGCCACCATAGCTTCCATGCCATCTTGAGATTCACATGGACGGTGAAGGAAAGGAGGCCGTCTCGATTTGATCACGAGTTCGTGGCACCCACCGCTCCCTTCATGCAATGTTGCCACCGAGATCTGCTTCATGGCGATCGCAACCCGCAGCAACCTCGTACCACTTCTCCCAGCAACGCTGTTCCTGCTCTTGAATTCTAGCGCTAGCTTACGCTCTGGAGCATTGAGCTCTATGACCACCTCGTCTGATGTGTGGAAACAGGATTCCAGACTGGCGTCATCAAGTGGCTGGTGCCCCACATCAAGCTCGGCGACTGAAAATCGCGAGCTTGACAATTTCCTGCGGGTGGGACCCTTCCCCTCATTCTTCTTCACCGCCAAGGACCTACCCATGTACACGAGTCTCTGCGGTGTGGCAGTCCAACGTTGTCAGCGCAGCAGCTTACTGTGTTTGCCACATGTGTCGCGATTTGTTTTCACCCTTTTTTTTTCCCCCCCCCCCCGGATACGCAGCCGGCACCACTGTGGTAGCCACACCACGCACACTTTGCGTTAATATATGTGTAGAATCGGCCGTCTCGCTTTCCATTTTGCCCGCTTTTCCTCTGGTAGGGCCTCCCACATCCCTACACAGTGGTTGTGATTTTGTCCCGCGTGGCGCGCCCTACGCCCCCCCTGTCAATGTGTGTTGCCGGGACGGCAACACTTCCCAGTGTTCACGGAGATCATAGCCATACGCACGCAGAATTTTTGCGCTAGTCCACTGGGGGGGCCCGTGAAGGGACGGAAGCTGAGATTGAAAGGGAAGGCAACTTGGCCTCCTTCTCGCCCTGTCGCGTAGTTTGACCCCAGGGCCTGACTTGCCTTCAGTTGATGATTCTACTCTCTTGCTTAAGCTCCGCACGTGTCTGCTTTCGCATCCAGAGGGAATGACCAGGTCTGGGTCTACTCTACCTGCTGCTGAGGATGCATCCACAGGACCCACACCCCACCGATCTAGATCCTTCGTTGCTGCTGCCTTCGTCTTGTCTACCCAGTTTTCTCGCTGGCGGGTGGAGCTGTTGAACCCAGGAACCCTATTCTTGCTCCGGCCCCTGTACGGTTGCCATCATTACGTGTCTTGCATTTGTTGTTGTGGCCAAGATCCAAGATCAGTCAGCAGCAAACCTAATCCAAGCAAAGCAAAGCTAATCCAAGCTAATCCAAGCCAAGCAGAGTCTTTGAGATGAACCTAACTTAAGACTCGGGCGGGACAGCTGTCTATGATGGGCGGGCCGCTGTGCAGAGTTCACTTAGGGAGGACGGAGACAGTACCGCTGTTGCATTGAAGTTTACACTCGTCGCAGAAAGCAAAAAGATACCACCAGTGATGGGCCTAGGTAGGGCACAACTGCCATGCATGGTCACAAGGTGGGTTACGGATAAGTGGCACTAGCTCATTAAGATGCAACATGGTTACATAGTACCTTGTATGTATGTGTGTATGTTACAGTCCCGGGGTCGGTGAAAAAGGCTAAAGGGACTTGCCCAACTGTAACAGGAAAGGGTGAAAAGAAAAAGCATTGATGAACTGAAACCCAAACAATCGTACTTGTATAGGACTTGTACATAACTTCTTAAGTGTAGGTCTCTGTAGGTTGGATAAACAAATGATTGCTTTGGTTGATTGTGGCTCAGCGGCCGTGAGTATAAGGCATAGTTTTTCTTTTAAGCTACAAGCAGCAGCTTCTAGGCAGCTCCCTGGGATCTCTCTTTATCTAACCTTAAGCAACCTAGGCACCTGGAAGCTGATATCGTCAGTTTTGCAGTGCTACTGGAATCTTTGGGTTTGGCCCAGTGGCAGTTTCAAGGAGCTGCCTAAACGTTGGTGCTGGTAGCCGAAATTAAAAACAGGGGTATAAGGATAAGGCAGGATAAGAGGCTCTTGGCTCACTGCTGGCAGGCCAGTTTTTCCCCCAAGTTAATTCAATATTAACATTGATTTTATCCTGGATTTTACATGCATTTCTTGTAAGTTCAAGCATACCACAGTGAAGGAAGCAAGCAGGGATTTGTTTCCCCACTATAAATAGCGATCGCTACTTTTGACCCAGTTTTGGCCCAAATAGCCGTACAATCCCCCCCCCCCCCCCCCCCTATTTTTTTGAAGGACAAATACTGCAAGACAGAGCACGCTTTGAAACTATCATGAGACCCAGAGAGAGGCTTGAAGCTGGACAAAAACTAGGAGACATATAGGTGGGTTTTATCCCCGCAGTAAAACAATGCAAAATCTGATATTATATTCATTGTCTGAAGACTGAAGTGTGTGCAGAAAGGTATAATGATTGGCCATATAATTCTGATTTGCTAAATAATTGGCATCTTTGTATTTGTATTGGTATCTTTGTATTTGACATTTTAAGAAGAAGTGTGGTAGTAGAGTGTGAATAAACGTGAATAGCGTTGGTGCTTGATGCAAGCCAGTCAAACAAGCCAACCTACCGATGGGCCTTCTTGGCTAGTGACTGATTGACTCGGTTACCACGTACTTCTGAGTTATTAACTTATTTGGTCAAGCTGCATCCTGCCCCCCACCCCCACCCCACCCCACCCACCCCACCCCACCCACCCACAAAAACAACCAGACCACACGAACCACCACCATAACCACACCACAGTGCAAAGCACTGGAGATGCAGGCTCAAGGCTGGTGGATGGTGTTGCAGCATCATTATCTGCCTTTTCTGGCTGATGCATTATGCGCTCTGCCTCCGCACACAGTCACACACCCTTTCGCGCCTTGCCTGGGTTATGACTGAAGGCCAAACGAGGTTTCCCAAGGCCACCCCTCGCTCGGCAACCCGATTGGAGGTTCTTGCAACACATTTGCGATTTGGCGAATCGACTAGACGAAGGACGGACAACGGTAGCTACCGTACCTCCAGGAGTTCCAACGAGTACTTAGATTTTAAAGGAAGGCCGCGAGACCAAAGAATAAGAGCAGGATGTGGGTGTTGGTGGGTGGGTGGGGGGGTGATTTCCACCAGGCTGAGGAGTTCCCATCACATGTAATGGTCGCCAGGTTCCGAGGTCCGGAGTTCTAGGAGCGCCGAAGGAGACAACGGCAGGATTTTCTCGAGCTCGTCGAAACTACGGTCGGGGTGAGTTACTCCTGCTCGACCAGGGGGCCCCACGCATCGTTTATTTTCCCCAGCGGACGTTGGCCGTTGGCCTCTCACCTGATCTAACCCGCGGCTTGTGCGTGCTTGCTCGTAGAGAGGATCGGGGGATACTGCTGGATCTATAGTTCTGTCCTTCCGAGAAAAGTAGAATGGTGATGTAAGCCGATGCCCGAGCCGATAGGGTGCCTCGAGACCGAGAGCCCGTTCGTCTAACGGGTCGATCTCTGGTCGCAGGGGCCACGTGTCTTATGTCGGGCCGTAACCCTGGCCCAGCTGTCGTAAACCCTGGCTTCGGTCCGCCGCACTCCGTCTGCCGGTCAGGATTCCGATGCCACCTGTCGCTCCGATCCAGGATCCCCGGCTCCGATCCACTGGCGAGGACAAACTCGCCATCTGTCAGCAAAGCTCAAATTCATTTTTGCCAGATCAAAGACCGCCCCTTCTGTAGGGGGACTCCAGTTCCTCCTTGTTGGAGCTTTTCTCTCCTCTTACCCTGGGTTTTTTCTCTTCTCGAGCGTCCTTCTGGGACTGTTTTGGCGCATGGTTCCCTCTGTACTTAGTTATTTTTAATCTCGTTCTTCATATTTCGATTTTACTTTGTCGTTGGTCTTCTCTGGTTCTTCCTCGTTGCCTGTCCTTCTTCTCCTTAACTCGCAGTGTTTTTTTGGTCCTTTCTATCCCCGCCTCGTGTCTCGGATTTGTTTGCCGCTATCCTGCGAGTGCTCTGCTGTTTTTCACTCACTCTTTTTGTGTTCGTCCGTTGTTTTTTACCCCCTTTTCTTCCTTCGTGTCTCTCCACTCTCCTTCCATCGCCCTTTTGCTCCAGTACTGTTTTCCTATGATCCTCTCCATTTTCTCCCCCCCCCCCCCCCGTCTCCTTATTTTTTTTTTCGATCCCTTCGTTCCCCTAGAACAAGTTCCCCCAATCAATACCCACCCAAAACACTGCCAAAACAACCCAAAGTCCTTCCCTCCACGACTGCCACCCTCCCTCCCTCCAGCACCAACCAACACAGCACACGCTATCCAAACACGACAGCCTTCCCGAAAAACTCGTACCAGCCCGATCTGATCCCCTCGCACTGGATCGCGTTCAGGGCTGAAGACCATCCAGTGAACTGGCTTGCCGATGCTCACGGGCCGTTGCCACGTGAGCAACATGCGCCCCCTTCTGCTCGTAGCCACCATGGTCGCCACTGCCATGGCTGAAATCCATAATTCCACATAAGCAGCTGAAGGGGCAGACAGAGAAAGAGAACCTCGGGGGAGATTAAGAAAGCCCTGCCGGTCGACACAACTTGCACACACTTCTACGATGTACCAGCGCGGCGAAAGGTAGTCGAAGGGTACACGCTCAACGAATCTGACGATGTATACTACTACCGAGAGTGCCATATTGTTTCTGTTTTTGGGACAAGACCGAATGTAGTGTACCGCTCTTGTACCTAGGTGAGACACGCTTCTGTGTATACGCGACGGATTATGTATGGTGCACACACCCGCGCGCTGTGCCACCACCGTAGCCATGTCTCCTCATACACACTTGGACCACATTTTGTTTATACGTTCAGCTGCATCGACTTGAGTAGGTGTGCTACGAGGGTACTGGTTTGGTGGGTACAGCAGATCCACTCCAGGTCCGGTGCGCGCGCACCCGCCGCGGAACGAAGATATCGCACAAGCAGGATTGGTAGTTCCATTTTGTTGTCCGCCTACCGACAGTGTTCGTCATTCCATCAATATCCTAGATTGTAGGCCGAGTCACTCTACGGAAGCTGCACCTTTTAAAAACACATTATGTTCAGGGTGTTACACACCTGTTAATGTACATCATCGGTGAATGAAGTAGTTGTTGAACTGGTGTTTAACACCCTGAACACATGTTTAACAACCTGAAAAGGGTGCAGGGTGCCGTTAGGCAGAACTGGCCTCCAAACAGGTAGAGTCTTCACACACACATGCAGTTTCATCAGTGCCTATCACACACGCGCACAAAAAATTGAACAACAAAATCTAGAGTTGATCTTGATTTCGCGGGGTTGGGCAAGTCTGTTTAGCCAAAGTGGGTACCCCTGGACTGTAACGTACGTACACACACACACATAAACATGCATCTTGCCCACTTCCATACACAGAAGACATGCATCCCAGGACGGGCGGAGTAAATATATTGCACGCATGTACATCTCATATGTTTGTCTCTCTCTCATCGATATCACACGGGACATTATGTCTACGGAATATATAATACGACTCCTAATTAACACTTGAAATAGCCATACGTATATAAAGGCAAACCCCTCATTGCTGGTCTCTCTCAACAAAAATAAAAAAAAAGAGAAAGCGCCACCCCCCTCTTAGAAACACCAATTCACTTTGACCCCCCTTGGCCTCTTCGCCCTGGAGGAAATCATTGTACATTTTATTGGCCCCCCAACCGCCTATTGCCAGTGTTATTCATAGTCAACGATATTCCACGTTCCCCCCCCACCCGAACAAACTTTGCCATTTACAATCGTATTTCTTTTCGATATATCTCTTTTTCTCCACTTCAAATCAGATGGATACACTATCGTGCTGGCACAGCACTTTACATATACATAGGATCTCAACGCGAATTGACCCCCTATCATGGTCCTCATTTACATATGCACTATTCATACTCCGGTGCCTTTTTTTGGCAGTTGATCCCGCCCACATAGGCCAAAATACCATTTATACACAAAATCGTAAACATGATTGCAATGTGTATGATATCCCACCACCACGATATCATGCTCCGGGTTCGTTTAATATATATGATATGCCGGGGGGGTCCATACCACCCCCCAGTCCCACCACACAATTTTGATCTGGTCACAAGTTTGTTACCTGTCAGTCTCCCCACCACACAATCTGGATCTGATATGATAAGCCGGTCCCTACATGAACATGGCACATGCTTGGTCCTCTCAAAGGGACAAGAAAATTCAGTACATTCTTGATAGGAATAGAAGCCGTGGACTTATCACTCCATTGTATCTGGCGCCAGATACCACGAATAGATAAGTCCACGGCTTCTATACTAGGGCTATCAATGTCGACTCGGTTCCAAAGATTGATATGAGAGCATATGTACCATATCATACTGATTACATTGTTGCATCGTTGTCCGGCTACTTCCCACATTGTTATGACCTGTGAAACGTCTAGCTCGCTTTAGTATATTGACAACCGTAAGTATTGCATCACCTGGTGCGAGACACTGAGAGTCAGTAGCGACTGGTATAGATTACAATAGGAATGGATAATAAAGAAGAGCCGCAGGGCGAGCCCACTATTATATAGGACCGGTCCTTCCCCCCCCCGGTGGCAGTTTACGTGTACAGCCACGGCGGTGCAGGTGGTTCACCGGACACGTTTTGCACCTGTGCAGAAGCCAGTCAGGACTACGCCACTGGGCTTCTCCCCCTTTTTTCTCTCAGCGAGAAATCCGTAGCCGGTATTACTAAACTCCCCCGCGTCCTGCAAACCACATACAACCCCTAGGTATCCTGCATCCACCTCGCTCTGGGTGTGAAGTTGCATTCTGATATGGTGGTGTGGACAAGAACCATCGTTGGTGAAAGCAAGAATGGAGCAGGACAACATCCGGTGTGTGTTACGCTTATGATTCACCACCAAAACTTGCATACCTGGCCCATTGGCTTGACCCCGAGACCCAGATATACCGGTTGCCTCAAGGGAAAGAGGTCTCATCTTGAATGGTCGATTCTTTCTGTTGAATGGGGCTCCAGCCTTAAGGGTTCCTGCCGTCTTGGGCCGCATAACAGCATCATTACTATCGTCATCATTATTAAAAATGTTCTTCTTTCAATTATATTCTTCTGTGACCCCATGATGTGTAAGCCCTCCTCCGTCAACAGCCGCGGGACTGGATTTTTGGATCAGTAGGGCACCAGTAAAAATGTAATCATCATCATTAGTATTGTCGTCGTCATCAGCGAGAACAACCACTTTGGGCACCTTAGCAGTCGCAGCAGCAGCAGCAAACAACAAGAAAAGCAGGCAGCAACAACAACGACACAAGCAGCAGCAACACACCAAATTGACACGCAATAAACAACAACCAACAACACCCAAGCAGCAGCAACAACGACAGACAGCCAACACAACAACGACCCTTTCAGCCCCAGCAGCAGGCAGACCACCAACAACAACAAGAACAGCAGAACAACAACCGGATCAGCAGCAGCAGGCAACAACAACGCACACAAGCAGCAAGGCAGCAGCAGCAACAACACACAACAGCCCCAGTTCTCTCAAATACACATCCGACAGCAGCCCCAAGCAAGCAAACAGCAGCATATAAACGGACAGCCAGCAGCAGCAACCAACACGGACAGCCCCCCCCCCAAGCAGCCACCAGCAACCAAACAACGGAAAGCGCAGCCCTTCCCCCCCAGCTCTCCTTCCCAGCAACAGTCATTACAACAACAACAATGGAATCGCCCCAGCAACCCCACCCAACAACCACACCAGCCAGCGCAAACAAAAACAACGACAAGCAGGCAAACAACAAACAAGACAAGCAGCCCTTTTCCAGCAGTTCCAACAACACGCCAGAGAAGCAAAGCAGAAAAAAAAGGGAAAGGGAAAAAAAACTACTAAAAAAATTAAACACATGTGTAAAAACCTGTTTTTCCAATTATTCCCTACAAAAAAAAAACCACCTTTTCAAAAAATATCCTCCTTAACACATATACCCAAACCACCTTGTTCCCCCTCCCACTTCGTATGTGCCAATCCCCCCCTTTTTTTGTCTCTTATAACTTTCTTCCCATTTCTACACATCCAGCAACCATACACCACGCCGCTAAGACGATGGACAGCCGCAGCAGCACCCCCATTGCACGCACCATTTTCCTACACTGAACAAGCTCCGCTCAGCACCCACCAACACCTACAAAACATTACCCCCCCGACCAGCACCGCCCCCTAGACCCCCCTCTTCCTTCCCCCCCCCCTTTTTTTCCCTTTCCTTTTTTTTTATCTTTCTTTTGCCACTTCTTTTTTTTTTATCTTCCACCCCGTCCCCCCACCCCCCGTTTTTCTTCCTCTTTTTTTTCTCCCCCTTTCCTTCTCCACTCCCCCCCAGCTCTTAGCAACACAACTTCAGGAACCCAGCATTTGAGGTGATGATCATTTCACCATTATCATAACTCATTATCATACTAGATCATCACAACAACTCACCCTGGGTCCATCAAAGCGATCTTAGTTTTCAAGAACCTACCTTGAAATCCAGTCTCAGCGTACATTGCAGGTGGACAGCCTCTCAACCAGATCCAGTCACCCCGATTCAGACACTCTCCACACGGCTAATCAAATTACGACACCATCAGCAGCATCATCAGTCATAATAAGAATCTAGAATTCATCATCAAATCTGACACCTCTGATCCTTCAGCATCAGCATCATCACAAAAACTAATCAAATACAATTGCCGCTTCCATTAACTACAATCATACATGCCAAGGGGGTGGAAAGAAGGTTCAGACAACCCCCGCCCTCATGTTCAAGCCCTGATCAGCACCCCCCCTCTCCCCCCCCCACCCGGAGGATCTAACGACCCATTCATTACATCACTTTCATCACTCATATAACCACAAGGACATTCTACAATTCATAAGTTGCATCAGGTGGATAGCAGCTTTGCCGCTTCATGTCAGCCCTGATCAACACTCTCCGAGGCAATCAACGACCATCATCATCAGCAGCAGCATCATCAGCAGCAGCAGCAGCAACATCGTCAACATCAACATCAACATTACCCAAAACAGCATCCTTTATACATTGCAGGTGACAGCCTGTTCCGCCAGCTTATGTCAGCCCTGATCAACACTCTCAGAGGCAATCAACGACCACTGGTCCCCGACACCCACGAGGACATCGTCTACTTGATGCATGAAGACAGCGACGAGCTTATCATTGAGCAACGCGTGAGGACAGAATTGCATTGGAACTCATCCTACAGCAGCGAGACTTATCACAAGCCGGGGACTGTTGAGCTGCTCTTTGTTCTGTACCCCTTCGCTCTTACCTTGATGAATTCCTCCGACTTGGAGTTGCTACGACCAGATGTCTATATTTCAGGTGACCATGAAATGAAATTAGGGATGTAAACATATAATATGTGGAAATATATGTATATTTATATACCAGTATACACACATATTGTGTGCAGATATATACATATGTAAATTATAGATGTAAATACATCATTTATGTCTAATTTTGAAGAGGCAGGGCAAACACGGTGAGCAGTGCATGTATAGCCTAACAGAGCAGATGCCTATATTTATGTTGAGCGTGAAATGAAATTATATTCGAGTTGTATACCGTTGAATAGGTGGGTCAAACAAGATGCGCAATGGAAGTGCAGCCTAACTAAACAGAGTGAATCCTGAGGTGCTTGTGTTGCTTGGTTGGTTGGTTGGTTGGCCTTACTAAACAGAGTGAATCCTGAGGTGCTTGTGTTTCTTCGTTGGTTGGTTGGTTGGCCTTACTAAACAGAGTGAATCCTGAGGTGCTTGTGTTGCTTGGTTGGTTGGTTGGTTGGCCTTACTAAACAGAGTGAATCCTGAGGTGCTTGTGTTGTTTGGTTGGTTGGTTGGTTGATTGATTGGCCATACTAAACAGAGTAAATCCTGAGGTGCTTGTGTTGGTTGGTTGGTTGGTTGGTTGGTTGGCCTTACTAAACAGAGTGAATCCTGAGGTGCTTGTGGTGCACCCCTACGCCCTTACCTTGATGAATTCCTCAGACTGGGACCTGGCTAAACAAACTGTTGTGATAGTCATTGCATACGATTAATTTTCTTTTTCTTTTCTTCTTTGTGCATGATGTTCGGAAGCCCCCTTGACTCCGTCAAGACGAGGGCACATTTGGAGTCCAGTAGGGCACCAGGAAAAATGTCATCATCATCATCATCATCATCATCATCATCATCATCATCATCATCATCATAAGGTCATACCACCTGCCTTCTCCCTTACCTTGATGAATTCCCTCAACTAGGAGCTGCTACGACCAGTTGTATACATTTCAGTTGTATACATTTCATTTGTATACATTTCAGTTGTATACATTTCAGTTTTATACATTTCAGTTGTATACATTTCAGTTATATACATTTCAGTTATATACATTTCATTTGTATACATTTCAGTTGTATACATTTCAGTTATATACATTTCAGTTGTATACATTTCAGTTATATACATTTCAGTTGTATACATTTCAGTTATATACATTTGAGTTGTATACATTTCAGTTATGTACATTTGAGTTGTATACATTTCATTTGTATACATTTCAGTTGTGTACATTTCAGTTATATACATTTCAGTTGTATACATTTCAGTTGTACACATTTCAGTTACATACATTTCAGTTGTATACATTTCAGTTATACATATTTCAGTTATATACATTTCAGTTGTTTACATTTCAGTTGTACACATTTCAGTTATATACATTTCAGTTGTATACATTTCAGTTATATATATTTCAGTTATATACATTTCATTTGAGCATGAAATGAAATTATACATGTAAACATATTAGAGATGTAAATTTTGTATCTCAAATATGTTTACATTTTTTTTGTATATTGTATTTTGTAAAGTTGGTTGCTTCGTTTGTTTAGGCAGCTTGATACCAAGACATCACGTACTATGCCTCTTCCCATCACTGCAAACGGGCTGGCCCCCTCAACCTCACGCCTCGTAATAAGGCATACTATTTATGTATTGGAATTATTTATGCATCTTCCCATACCCATGTATGCATACAATATATTTTTATTATATATACAGCTTGATGCTTCCTCATACCATGCCATATTGCTACGAAACGGCAATATGATATCATACGATATCATGTCATCATATGATATCATACGATATCATGTCATCATATGATATCATTTGATGCCGGCAGTCTGACTAGGCTAAATTTACCATTTATATACAACATCATATGATACATTTTGCATGATATCACATGAAAGCATCCTTGCCTTTTGGCAACATCATGTAATATGCGAGGCCGTACATGTTGTACACCCACAATCGGCCAACTTGCCACCATAAAACTTGCCAGTAGAGTGCGCACGTTTTGTGTGCAGATAATTTGAAACAAATAAACAAACTCGCATTGTAAGATTTACGACACTACACAAAATGTTGTACAGAACGAACGTTGTACAAATTGACACGGAAAACGATGCTGTACAAATAAAAGTCAAAGCAAACAATGTTGTACAAATAAAGTCAAAGAAAACGATGTTGCACAAATTAAGACACAGGCAAGGCAGAGCTTTCAGTGTACAAATTATGACATACCGCCGGCCCCTTTCCTGGCCTGCCCAGAACAGGGAACTTTTATTGGGAGATCACATTGCAAGAGCAGCAGAGAGGAATGGCACCAGATGTGATGAGAAGCCCTTATGCACCTAAAAAGTGGGTACACATGCTACAGCCAGAAACAAAAGGCATGGGTGTGGATGTCAGCATCATTCACGAGAGGAACGTCTTGAATGAAGCGTTCTACATGCAGCTTATACTGGATTATCCTGGCAGCTTCTATCTTGTGGGTGAGTAGCTGAGTAAGTGGGAGAGGGAAGAAGAGCGGGGGTATGGGGGAGAAGGACGCAGAGGGGGGGGAATGAGAGGGGGGGGGGGGGGCAGGGATGGGGGAGAAGGACAAGAGGAATGTCTTGGATGAAGCATTCTACAAGCAGCTTATACTGGATTATCTTGGCAGCTTATATCTTGTGGGTGAGTAACTGAGCAAGTGGGAGAGGGAACAAGAGCAGGGGGCCGGGGAGAAGGACGTAGAGGGGGGGGATAAGAGAGGGGGGGGGGGGGGGGGGGGGGGGGGGGGAGGGGCAGGGATGGGGGAGAAGGACAAGAGGAATGTCTTGGATGAAGCATTCTACAAGCAGCTTATACTGGATTATCTTGGCAGCTTCTATCTTGTGGGTGAGTAACTGAGCAAGTGGGAGAGGTAAGAAGAGCAGGGGGTCGGGGAGAAGGACGTAGAGGGGGGGGATAAGAGGGGGGGGGGGGGGGGGGGGGGGGAGGGGCAGGGATGGGGGATATAGACTAGAGGAACATCTTGAATGAAGCTTTCTACAAGCAGCTTCATCTTGGATTATCCTGGCAGCTTCTATCTTGTGGGTGAATAACTGGGCAATAGTGATGCAGTATGCGTGATGCATGGGTGGGTGAGTGGGTTGAGGGGATTTCCAGGAGGGGCAGGGTAGACTGGGGTAGAGTGGGAGGGGGATGAGGGAGAGAGGGGGCCAGGGGGGGGAGGGAGGGGGGGGGGGGGGGGGGGGGCATACAGACCCGCCTGCCACACTTTGTCTCATCCAGTCTAATTGTACTCCACCTCACCTCCCTTTCCAAACAGGATATGATAGAATGGCAGCAGCCACTCCTTGGCCGGCATCCGATGAGATGCACTTCCAGTGTACTGCTATGTCTAAGGCACGTCACAACATCTCAGAATTTATGATTGAGTATCTCGTCAATGCATCTGACGGGGCGAACCCCAATATGAAAAATTGTTGGGATGGAATGAACAACGGGCTGATTCAAGTGATTCTGAACTATCTTTGTATACATGAACCCACCTTAGACACATTTGTATAAATGAACACTCTTATTACATCAGGTTCATACTTCAATTGCAAGGTTAGGTTCACGTTGCTTATGCATTGTCATCAGAGCTTTTCTATGTATATAGGTGTACTTCGTATGTATATAGGTGTACTTCGTATGTTTATAGGTGTACTTCGTATGTATATAGGTGTACTTCGTATGTATATAGGTGTACTTCGTGTGCATATGCTGTGGATAAATGGTTGCATATATACCGTGTATCATAGATACCGGGGGGGAAACTGCACATAGACCACATATATACAGTATGTATTTCTCTCCTGCAAAGGATCACCACTCTTAACCATTGAAGTATTGAGCACTGAATTTGATTTAGGACGCTTGGTTTGAATTGTATATAGGTCTATTTATAGTGGCCTCACAATTCGTGTTAGTTCCTTATTATGCCACAGAGCTTCTGCTTAGTCCATGTTGAATGCGATATGTACATATGTATATATATATATGGGGTGCTCGGGGTGGGTAACCTTTTATCCACCCCGAGCAAACCGATTTTAGAACACCAAACGGTGTACACATTTGGCCCTATAATGGGTTGTGGTTACTTGTGAGGATCTACAACTGAATCTTGTGGGCTCAAGTTGTTACGCAACGTTGAGGGGCTTATATGTAGGGACCGGCATATCATATGATGTTGACCAAAGGCGAGTATGATATCATATGATAGCATACAACTAGCACCATATGATATTTTATAGGAATGGTAACTTTAGCCTAGTCAGACTGCCGGCATCATATGACACCGTACTGCCGTTCCCTAATTATATGTCCCCCTCCTGCCCACCAAGTTGTTTGTATATATGTTACAGGCCTGGGGGTAGCTAACTATACTGAAGGGACTGGCTCAACCCCAAATAATCAAGATGACTCTGGACTACTGTACTATGAGGGGCTATGACAAGCCTGTTCGTAATCCACCATCCATACTGATATCTATCTTTATGTACCCGAATGAAAAAAATCTCCAGATTTTTTGAAGAGGGATTAGCCCCATTAAAATGTCCGTTAGTTCGTCCGTTCGTGTGTCACCAACCAAATTTTCAGGTTTCATGAAAAACATCAAAAAGTTGAACATTCTATATTTGCGATGAATTATAAGATTTATATATACCGGACAAATTCTCACCAGAGCACATATGAGCAATTGAGCATCGCAATTCACGAAAAGGAGCTGGTGGCCACCGGTCGGGGGCAGGGGCGGGGCCACCGGGTGGGGGCAGGGGCAAGTCACGCCACCTGCCGCTGGCCCAAAACCCGTTCAGGAGGGCGGGGCATACCGTTCACGTCTGGGCTGGGCCGAAACATGCAATACCTTATACAAATTCCGTAAAATCAATCAGACACCTGATTGGCCTCATTTTTCTTGCATTAAATTGTTTAAAAAAAAGTCAATCTACATACATGCATTTCATTACATTACATTACAGACACGTTCAATCCTGCTTTTAAATCAACACCCCTTGAAAAACTCTCTTTTTCGTCACTTCATAGTTAACAATGCTAAATCATCAATCGATTCATTGGAATTCAATTAATTTAAAGCCTCCAGGCGCCCTTCAAATTTAATCCTATTCGAATTGATACCATTTAAAGCAAAAACATGCATTCAAATCACGTTAATTAAATTAAATTGAAAGGAATAAATCGAATTAAAATAACACAACAGTAAATACAATTAAATTAAATTAATTAAAATACATTCAATTAAGGAGTCGAATCATTTCATTTGGGACGCGCCTCCAGGCGCCCTTAATTAGAGAGGAGCACTTGTGTGACGTCGAAAGTCAGCAGAACTGTAGGAACGTAGAGGTGGACACATCCACTGTGACACATGGAATTATACCAAGTTTATTGTTACCTCGTTTTTTATGACTAGAAAATGATCCTAGGTGTCGACATGTACTTCTACCACGTGACTACCTCTTTCTATGCGCATAGCCTTATTATTAAACTCTCGTTGTGTACTTGTTATTTCGCTGAAAGGTGACACAAGTTTAGCGCCAGAGAGGTGTACAACTCTGGTATGGTTTTCCCTTTCAGACAGCGAATTCCCATATTCTATTATATGGCTTATATCCTGTCATTTCGAGGTTGGTTGGCTTGTCTTGGGTCAACTATGGCCTGTCTATGACATTGCGAATGTAAAATGTATTAAGACATGAACATGGAATGTAAATTATGTAACTCACTTGCTTCTTTTGCGCATTGCTTTAATCCTCAGCGGGCGCTGTTTTGTGTGCTATTTTTGACAAACGAAGCGAGGAGCTTGAACTTGACAGCAGACACCAGGATGTGGGGTGCCGCGCAATGGATGTCAGGACCATGGCAGGAACGAAATCAGCTCATGATTTGCTCTCAGAGGTATCGCGTTAGGCCCAGGGCCCTGATTAGGATAAGCTCGCCTAGCGAATTCAGCAGCTGATGCTGCACAGCTGGACGAATCTCATCGGTCACTTGTATGTCTCATCGGTCGTTGCCAGAGGAACTGCGTGGTTTCATTACGTTACATTACGTTTTTAACGTTGTCATCAACAGGCCATCGTTCACCCAAGACAAGCACGCTCCAAAACATCCGGGAGGCGTCTTCATACTAATCCTCAAAAATTAGATAGGCAAAATTGCAGCAAGCAAGCATTTTGTCAGCACTGATTTAATTTATCCATGTATGTTAGCCAGAAAATATTCAAACGGAGCAGGTGGGTTTAGGAGGGCGGAAATAGCTCTCATCACACCTGCACGTTGCGATACTGGTTTGCAGAGAAATCCTTTGCTTGTATTATCTTTGCAGCCTCAAATTGCTACGGCTCACCAATGGATACCCGCACGGACATCATCTGTCGGTGATGCGGGCGCCCGCAGTATTGCCCCCCTCAGAACTTCGAAGCATTCCCAGAGCGGGGTGGAGCGGCGCGTGGAATTATGGAAGTTCTGCACAGGTGCACGCATTCAGCATATGTCCGACCAGGGTTCGGGTGCCGCACTCACGCTCGACCTCGATTGTCTCATCCAGCCAGACAACAGCTCCCGTGCATGAACGATCACTCGTAGTCCATCGCGCCAAAAGGAAAAGGAAATCGGTGCTCATTTCGTCCTGCCTCGTCGGTTGGTCGGGAAATAAGTTTGTGCAGCTCAGGGTGCAGCTCACCCTGAAAAAGGTGTAACGTCCAAACCGCTCCCAGCCTGGCTTCCAGGTAGTCTCACACATATGAATATATCGTGCCTCTGCTACCATACGCGTATGCATAAGGCTCCTCCAGAACCGCGTCATAACAAGGATTCCAGAGCTAGTAGCTTGATAGTCATTAAGGTTTGTCATTAACGATGCGGAAGTTCAATCTTCTCAGCCTGCTCTCAGCATCTCTGGCCAGCCTGGCCTTCGGTCAGAAAGGTGCGAGCGAAATGTCAGGGCACAGATGCGGAGCCGATTTCTGCATGAAAGCAGTTGCTGAAAGGCGCATGCGAATAACATCGAGCTGTGTTGTATCTGTGCGCCCATACCCAACTAAGATAGTCTAACTGGTCTCTTGAAGTCTTGATCTTTGCCCAACTTGCTATACTCGTAGTCCTGTCTACGTGCTTGGGCTATTGATGCTCTTGACTGTTCGAGCAACTTTGATTCCACATAAACCTGTCTGACCTCTGGCCTGGTTTGACCGGAAGCGTGGGGCGGTTTTGCGGTTTGCTGGCATTGGTCACTGCTGTACAACTGCCCCTACTTCGGTAGGCTCGCCAGTTTTGCATGCGGCCACCAGCTCCTACAATTGCGATCATACGATGTATCAATCGCTCGGGGGGGGGGGGGGGGGGGGGGGGGGGGGGGGGGGGGGGGGGCTGTCGAAGCCTGTACCCGCCTGTACCCACTGCCCCACTGCTAAGGATCCACCCCCTTGTGATCACAAGAAAACTAACGACCAACTGAATTCCGACACCTGTCGTGATCTAATGGGTCCCGTAAGCAGATTCATGCCATCGTGACGAGTTTTCGGCTATGTTTGCAAGTGCACGAATTGGGTCATTGAAGTCGAACTTGGTTACATGGCTTCAGTCTTAAAGGCTGCTCGCCCTCTTCGGCAGTAGCCCGGAATGTGCCACGCTTTTGATTATCACAAGCTAACAATGCTTACACCCCTAGCACCTTCATATCCTAACCTTCGACCAATCTTGTTGACCATGCAGACAAGGATGTCCGACCTATAGGTGAGTGCTTCCACCTTATGCTTCCTAACCAGTGATGAAGTGATAATTGTATGGAAGTGGGCACGACTACATGGCTCAACATGGTATGAAACTGAACAATTTATAAACCCTAAGTGCGCCTACTCTTTTGTAGGAGTGGCAACGCCAATCAAACTGAATTCTCTGCGTCGCAGGTTTGTGTCGGGAGACCCACCTCCTGGGGTGAAATATATTTCACAACTTGTTTAAAAAATGTTCCGGATAATGTATTTAAACGTTCCAATACAAGATCATTGCAAACTGGGCAGATGAATGTATGTATGTTACAGTCCAGGGGTAGGCCAAATAGGCTAAAGGGACTTGCCCAACCATTCGGAAGGGCTTAAAAAAGAAAGAGCACTGATGAACTGAGCCCCAAACAATCGTTTTACCGACGGGGGCCCTGAGTTTGTGCTACAGTGATCTTTTAATTCTACAATATAATTTAAGGAAGATAGCTTGGTTAGCAATGCATGATACAGGACAGATCAATTCATGGACTCAGCAGACCACCATGTGGGCATGCACACCAATCTAGTAAGAGACAGCGTATGAGATGAAGTTTATCGCTGACCTCGTCTTTAAAAAAGAGCACATGGATCTTCCACCCAGCATGTAACCAATCACCCAGCATGTAACCAAGCGAGGCAACTGGCCATGTGAAAAGATTGATGATGATACTACAGAGATTATAATTTGCAGTGTACCACAAGGCATGATGCAGTCTATGAAGGGACACATGGATGGGGGTGGGGGTAGGAAAACAACGAATAAAATCTTCTTTCCTGGTTACATATCTTCAGCCACCAATTTGGCTGCTCGCCGAGTGCAGTGCCGTGTGTGACTGTGTTGTCTGTTTCCAAATGTACTTGGGTCAACTTTCAATACAATTCATAAATGGTACACCTTATTACGAGGCGTGAAGTTGAGGGGGGCAACCAGTTTGCTTTGGCCACTAGCACCCCAACCAACAATGTCATCCGTTATAATCTCAGGTAAGGCACCGAAGCAAAGCAAGTGCTATCATGCACTGATACAGGTGTCATACAATAAATGCAATAACTGATACGATATGAAGCGACATCCAAACGACAGGTAGACGAGGCAGTCTGACTGCAAATTACATTTTATATAAATATCATATGATATCATCATGATACCGCATGATCATCGCCTTCAGTAATCATAGATATCTTAGCCGAGCCAAATAAATATTAACTAGGTGTTGGATGCCCGCTGAGTGTTGTGCCTACTGTAGCAGTCCACCACTCCAATCCACAGCTTGCCATTCGCCCCCCTTCCAATATAGGTATGGTATCGGCACAGTAAAGGCAGTGTCTAGATCATCCATTGTCCGCTAGCGCATAATGACCTGTACTTGCTTCATGCTAGTCCGTCCCGACAAGCCCAGGATAGAGATACCTATAATCTTATGCTAAATTGCGAGTCGGCTAGTTTAAGGGACTTGAGTACTGAGCTACTAAAGAATGGAACCGACAGACAGCTTCTAGGCAGATCCGAGCGCCACTGCGACAGGGAGAGCCACCAGCAGGTCAGAAGTGCTGCGAAAGTCATAACGTCAGCATCCAAGATAAGCATAGACAATGCGTAGTTCCTGAGAGTATTGACTGCATAAAAGCGAACAAGCGCAGGAGCAACACTACGCAAGCTGCACAGGTGCACGCGAATTGCGGGGAAGGAGGAAAAGTAGAGGGCTCGATCGGGTATATAAAAACCTAATGTAATCCCAATGACTTGAAGCTCAGTGCGTACAGGCAAGTAGGGAAATCCCTCGCCCAACTATTCACGATATGCCATACCAAAGTTGTCCGTGCCCCCATCTCACTGCTGAATGTAGCTGGGTCTCAGCAAACGGATTATAAATTAGTCTGTGATTGGTGTTGGTTAACAAGCAGGTAGTAATAATCATATTTATAGAAGCCTCCTATCCGCTAAACATCCCCAAATGCGGCTGCTAATCGCACAACCAGCACCAAGCTAAACATCCAACTCCACCTCCAAAACCCAACACGTCAAAATGCGCCAAAGGCCACCACGACACGAACCCACACAACCGACTACAAAGACACTCACAGAATACACCACCCCCCACCAAAATTAAACCCACACACCACAATTTAGGTCACCCACCCACCAAACCATAAAACGGCCGACATTCCAGCGGAACCTCCCGTGCAGGTCGATGCATCACGGTGTCTGGCCCCTGTTGAAGGAGCTACATGTAAACCCGCTAGGGGACTTAGGAGGGTGCGGCCCCATGTGGAAGCCACTGGAGACGGCTGGACCCCTGGCCGAAACCCCCAGTAACTATAGCCTCCCCCCCGCCCGTCCCCGACACCCATAACCCAAGAATCCCCTCTCAGGCCCTGCGCTGTGATTGCAATGCGTCAATTTGATCTGCACCCACTAGCTTTTGAGGTGTATGTCTGTGCTCACCATGCTTGACCATTTGAAGCCCCGAAGGCTTTTTGTGGTGCATGCGTTCGCCTTTTACCACCCTCTGCAAGCTTGACTCCCCCCCAATCGCCACACTAGTCCGATGACGCGGTCCCCCCCGCCCTTTATCTTTAGCCCTGGGGTGGCGCCACCCCTGAGTGACAAACCCCACCCTCCGTGCACACCCGCCGACCCCCCCCTTCCCCCCACTCCCCCCACCCCCGATCCTCACGATCCTCCCCCCGGTGGTGGCCTCCCCCCCCCCCTCGCGTCCCGTTGGTTCCCGCCAAATTGCCATGCTTGAATTCTCGACAACCCTCCAGACCACTCCTAGTGGTGCGCTGTGGTTGAAATTTGGAAATGGCTTGAATGTGATTGCCACTCAGACCTCTAGGCTGCCGTCCCGCGCTCCTCTGTGGTCTCCGCAAAATTTGCCCCCCCCCCATGCTTCGACCACTTTGACACACCTCCAGAACATCTACGTCGTAGCCAGCTGCCCTGCGTTGCACATTGGCCATGCTTGGCCACCCCCCCCCTTGATCCCTCCTCCCCCCTCTGACCCCGCACTACCGAACCCCCCCCCTACTGGTGCCCGTGGTTGCACAAGTTGCCATGCTTGAATCTTGAAAGACCAAGCACGAAAGGAGTAGCGGGGCCGGAAGCTGCGTGCGTCGGTTCCGCTAAATCCTGCATGCTTGACATTTGATCGACCTAAGACCCCCTCCTTTGTCGCGTGCGTTTGGTTGCAAATTTAGCACCACTGCTGAATTTGCACAAAATCAGCACACCCCTCTCTGTGGTGACGTTGTGGGTTCCGCCCAAACCATCGCTGCAACTCCCCGCCCCCGGCCTTTCCCCCCCGACCCACCCTTCCCGCCCCCCCCACCCCACCATCCCCAGAACTCTCTGTGGTGCCCTGTGGTTGCAAATTTGCCCATGCTTGAATTTGAAACCCCCTCCCACCCATCTATGTCGGCCGGGCGCTGCGAGGTTCGCCAATCTTGC
This sequence comes from Chlamydomonas sp. ICE-L, assembly GCA_013435795.1. Taxonomy (NCBI): domain Eukaryota; kingdom Viridiplantae; phylum Chlorophyta; class Chlorophyceae; order Chlamydomonadales; family Chlamydomonadaceae; genus Chlamydomonas; species Chlamydomonas sp. ICE-L. Next base: position 5,503,352 of record JACBWV010000472.1, read on the forward strand.
CCACCCTGCTCGCCTCGAATTTGACCCAACTTCCACCCCTCAGCCACCCCCCTCTATGTGTTGCAGTGTGCGTTGAAACCTGTGCCCCATGACCTTGAATTTGCCCACCCCCAACCAATCCCCCAGACTCACTACCCACTACGCTGCCCCGCGCTGCCCCCCCACGCTCCCCCCCCCCGTCCGCCCCCCCGTTGCACACCAATTCTGCCCCCACCGGCTCTGACTCTTCGACACCCTAAGAACCCATCCCTCTGTGATGGTTCGCTGGTTGCCAATTTGCCAGACTTGAATTTCCGACACCAACCTCAGACCTCTATGTGGTGCCCAGTGTGGGTGCCAATTGACACATGCTTGAATTGACACCCTCAGACCTCTCTGGGGGTGAGTCCCTGTGGTTGCACAATTTGCTCCTCTGAATTTGACACACTAAGACATATCCCGCGTGGTGGTGTGGTTGACAATTTGCACATGCTTTTGAAATTTGACACCCTCAGACCTCTCTGTGGTGCGTGTGGTTGCCAATTTGCCATGCTTGAATTTGACACCATCAGACATCTATGTGGTGCGTGTGGTTCGCACCCATTGCAATCCGCTCCGAATTTGACACCCTCCCCCAAAGCAAACTCCTTTTGTCGCGTGCGTGTGGTTTGCCAAATTTCGCCACTGCTTGAATTTGACACACCTCAGAACCTCTCTGTGGGGGTCCCGCCTGTGGTTGCCAATTTGCCATGCTTGAATTTGACACCCTCAGACCTCTCTGTGGTGCGTGTGGTTGCCAATTTGCCATGCTTGAATTTGACACCCTCAGACTCTCAGTCCCCGGTTGCGTGTGGGTGCCAATTTGCATGCTCGAATTTTGCTTTGATGCCCCAGAACTCCTGCTGGTGCGTGTGGTTAGCCCCATCTCTGCCATGCTTGAATTGACACCCTCAGAAGTCTCTGGGTGCGTGTGCCCGTTGCCAATTCTGCCCATGCGTGAAATTCTGAACCCCTCAGACCTCTCTGTGGTGCGTGTGGTTGCCAATTTGCCATGCTTGAATTTGACACCCTCAGACCTCTCTGTGGTGCGTGTGGTTGCCAATTTGCCATGCTTGAATTTGACACCCTCAGACCTCTCTGTGGTGCGTGTGTGGTTGCCAATTTGCCATGCTTGAATTTGACACCCTCAGACCTCTCTGTGGTGCGTGTGGTTGCCAATTTGCCATGCTTGAATTTGACACCCTCAGACCTCTCTGTGGTGCGTGGGTTGCCAATTGCAATGATTGAATTTGAAACCCTCAGACCTCTATGTGACGCTGCGGCGTGACGTCTGCCCAATTTGACACATGCATGACAATTTGACAACCACCCTCAGACATCCTATGCTCCGGCGCCCCCCCCCCTGACCCCCCTGCTGTCCGCGTTCCGCCACACAACTCTTCGACCCAATGCCCACTGAATTTGACAACATCAGACCACTTTGTGGCCTCCGCCGCTCCCCCTCGTCCCCGGTCCAATCCCTAGCCCATGCCTTGACCCTTTGCACCATGAAGAACATCTTCAGCTGGAGCGTTGGTTGCCACACAATTTTGCATGCCTTGAATGATGCCCCCCCCCCTCAGACCCCATCTTTGCTGGTGCGGTGTTGCACCAATTGCCCACGCGCAACTACTGCACACTAAGACACCCCTTCATCCTCGTGGTCCGGCTGCTGCCGTGCCGCGCCCCTCCTCCCCCCCCCCCCCCCCCCCCCCCCCTCCCCCCCCCCCCCCCCCTCCCCCACCCCCCCCCCCCAATTTGCCAACCTGCTTTGACATTTGATGCCCTCAGAACTCTATGTGGTGCGGCCCCTCTGTGGTGCCAATGTGCTGCCTTGAATTTGACACCTCAGACCTCTAAGTGGTGCGTCTGTGTGCCAATTTGCCATGATTGGAATTGATGCCCTAAAGACCTTCTCTGTGGGCCGTGTGGTTGCCAATTGCCATGCTTGAAATTTGACCCCTCAAGACCTATCTGCTGGGCGTGTGGTTGCCAATTTGACCTGCTCGAATTTGACACCCTCGACCTCTATGTGCGGCCCCCTTGTTGTGGTTAGCCATTTGCCATGCTTGAATTTGAACCCTCAGACATCTCTGTGGTGCGCTGTGGTTGCCAATTCCAGCTCGCAATGACACCCTAAGACTAATCCCCTCACCTGTGGTTGACGTGGCGAGCTGCCCACCACTTCTCTCCGACAATCCGCTTCAATTTGACCCCCAACCACTACATGAACCCACTCTCTGTGCGCGGTCTGTGGTTGCCAATTTGCCATTGCGAGAATTTGAGCCCTCCAGACCTACTCTGAGGTGCGCTTGTGGTTGCCATTTGCCATGCCCCTTGAATTTGGACACCTCAGAACCCGCTCTGTCGCGTGCGCATGTGGCTTGACCACCCCTGTGCCCATGATTGAATTTGACCACACCTCAGACCTATCTGTGGAGCGAGTGCCCGCTGCCACACACAACTTGACACCCATGCCCTTGAATTTCGCCATCGGCACCCCACCAATCAGAACTCTCTGTGGTGCGTCCCCCCCTCGTCGGTTGCCAATTGCAATGCACTCTGAATGAAACCCACCTAACATCATACGTGGTGCGTTCCCCCCCCCCCCCCCCTCCCCCCCCCCCCCCCCCTCGCGTCTGGTCCCTTCCACCCACCCACTTGCCCATGCCCTTGGACTGATATGCCCCTCGACCGCTCGTGGTGAGTGTGGTTGCCAATTGCCATGCCTTGACATTTGACACCCCACGACCTCTCTGTGGCCTGCGTGTGCGTTGACCAATTTGCAATGCTTGAATTTGACACCTCAGACTCTTTGTGGTGCGTCCCCTCGTGCCCCCCCCGTTGCACCAATTCGCATGCTGAATTTGACACCCTCAGACCTCTCTGTGGTGCGTGTGGTTGCCAATTTGCCATGCTTGAATTTGACACCCTCAGACCTCTTTGGTGAGCTGTGGTTGCCCACCAATTTGCCATGCTCGAATGTGACACCCTAAGACCCTTCTGTGGTGCGTTTGTGGGTGCAAAGCAATGTGTGGATTTGAAACCCACTCAGGACCTCTATGTGGTGCGTCTCCGCGATGGTGCCAATTTGCCATGCTGAATTGACACCTCAGACTCTCTGTTGAGTGTGGTTGCCCAATTTGCCCCATGCTCGAATTTGACACCTAGACCTATCGTGGTGAGTGTGGTGCCACACCCACATTGCAATGCTGTGGCGTGGTGGTTGCCAATTGCCATGCTTGAATTTGACACCCTCAGACCTCTCCGTGGTGCGTGTGGTTGCCAATTTGCCATGCTTGGACTTGATGCCCTCAGACCTCTCTGTGGTGCGTGTGGTTGCCAATTTGCCATGCTTGAATTTGACACCCTCAACCTCTCGTGGTGCGTGTGGTTGCCAATTTGCCATGCTCGAATTTGACACCCTCAGACCTCTCTGTGGTGCGTGTGGTTTGCCAATTTGCCATGCTTGAATTTGACACCCTCAGACCTCTCTTGGTGCGTGGTGTTGCCAATTTGCCATGCTCGAATTTGACACCCTCAGACCTCTCTGTGGTGCGTGTGGTTGCCAATTTGCCATGCTTGAATTTGACACCCTCAGACCTCTCTGTGGTGCGTGTGGTTGCCAATTTGCCATGCTTGAATTTGACACCCTCAGACCTCTCTGTGGTGCGTGTGGTTGCCAATTTGCCATGCTTGAATTTGACACCCTCAGACCTCCTGTGGTGCGTGTGGTTGCCAATTTGCCATGCTTGAATTTGAGCCCTCAGACCCTCTGTGGTGCGTGTGGTTGCCAATTTGCCATGCTTGAATTTGACACCCTCAGACCTCTCTGTGGTGCGTGTGGTTGCCAATTTGCCATGCTTGAATTTGACACCCTCCGACCTCTCTGTGGTGCGTTTGGTTGCCAATTTGCCATGCTTGAATTTGACACCCTCAGACCTCTCTGTGGTGCGTGTGGTTGCCAATTTGCCATGCTTGAATTTGACACCCTCAGACCTCTCTGTGGTGCGTGTGGTTGCCAATTTGCCATGCTTGAATTTGATGCCCTCAGACCTCTCTGTGGTGCGTGTGGTTGCCAATTTGCCATGTGAATTTGACACCTCAGACCTCTCTGTGGTGCGTGTGGTTGCCAATTTGCCATGCTTGAATTTGATGCCCTCAGCCCTCTCTGTGGTCGTGTGGTTGCCAATTTGCCATGCTTGAATTTGACACCCTCAGACCTCTCCGTGGTGCGTGTGGTTGCCAATTTGCCATGCTTGGACTTGATGCCCTCAGACCTCTCTGTGGTGCGTGTGGTTGCCAATTTGCCATGCTTGAATTTGACACCCTCAGACCTCTCTGTGGTGCGTGTGGTTGCCAATTTGCCATGCTCGAATTTGACACCCTCAGACCTCTCTGTGGGTGCGTGTGGTTGCCAATTTGCCATGCTTGAATTTACACCCTCAGACCCTCTGTGGTGCGTGTGGTTGCCAATTTGCCATGCTCGAATTTGACACCCTCAGACCTCTCTGTGGTGCGTGTGGTTGCCATTTTGCCATGCTTGAATTTGACACACCTCAGACCTCTCTGTGGTGCTGTGGTTGCCAATTTGCCATGCTTTGAATTGATGCCCTCAGACCTCTCTGTGGTGCGTGTGGTTGCCAATTTGCCATGCTTGAATTTGACACCCTCAGACCTCTCTGTGGTGCGTGTGGTTGCCAATTTGCCATGCTCGAATTTGACACCCTCAGACCTCTCTGTGGTGCGTGTGGTTGCCAATTTGCCATGCTTGAATTTGACACCCTCAGACCTCTCTGTGGTGCGTGTGGTTGCCAATTTGCCATGCTTGAATTTGACACCCTCAGACCTCTCCGTGGTGCGTGTGGTTGCCAATTTGCCATGCTTGGACTTGATGCCCTCAGACCTCTCTGTGGTGCGTGTGGTTGCCAATTTGCCATGCTTGAATTTGACACCCTCAGACCTCTCTTGTGCGTGTGGGTTGCCAATTTGCCATGCTTGAATTTGACACCCTCAGACCTCTTGGTGGTGCGTGTGGTTGCCAATTTGCCATGCTTGAATTTGACACCCTCAGACCTCTCTGTGGTGCGTGTGGTTGCCATTTTGCCATGCTTGAATTTGATGCCCTCAGACCCTCTCTGTGGTGCGTTGTGTTGCCAATTTGCCCATGCTTGAATTTGACACCCTCAGACCTCTCTGTGGTGCGTGTGGTTGCCAATTTGCCATGCTTGAATTGACACCCTCAACCTCTCTGTGGGGCGTGTGGTTGCCAATTTGCCATGCTTGAATTTGACACCCTCAGACCTCTCTGTGGTGGTGCGTGTGTTGCCAATTTGCCATGCTCGAATTTGACACCCTCAGACTCTCTGTGGTGCGTGTGGTTGCCAATTTGCCATGCTTGAATTTGATGCCCTCAGACCTCTCTGTGGTGCGTGTGGTTGCCAATTTGCCATGCTTGAATTTGACACCCTCAGACCTCTCTGTGGTGCGTGTGGTTGCCAATTTGCCATGCTTGAATTTGACACCCTCAGACCTCTTTGTGGTGCGTGTGGTTGCCAATTTGCCATGCTTGAATTTGACACCCTCAGACCTCTCTGTGGTGCGTGTGGTTGCCAATTTGCCATGCTTGAATTTGATGCCCTCAGACCTCTCTGTGGTGCGTGTGGTTGCCAATTTGCCATGCTTGAATTTGACACCCTCAGACCTCTTTGTGGTGCGTGTGGTTGCCAATTTGCCATGCTCAATTTGACACCCTCAGACCTCTCTGTGTGCGTGTGGTTGCCAATTTGCCATGCTTGATTTGACACCTCAGACCTCTCTGTGGTGCTGTGGTTGCCAATTTGCCATGCTCGAATTTGACACCCTCAGACCTCTCTGTGGTGCGTGTGGTTGCCAATTTGCCATGCTTGAATTTGACACCCTCAGACCTCTCTGTGGTGCGTGTGGTTGCCAATTTGCCATGCTCGAATTTGACACCCTCAGACCTCTCTGTGGTGCGTGTGGTTGCCAATTTGCCATGCTTGAATTTGACACCCTCAGACCTCTCGTGTGGTGCGTTGTTGCCAATTTGCCATGCTTGAATTTGACACCCTCAGACCTCTCTTGTGGTGCGTGTGGTTGCCAATTTGCCAGCTTGAATTTGACACCCTCAGACCTCTCTGTGTGTGCGTGTGGTTGCCAATTTGCCATGCTTGAATTTGACGCCCTCAGACCTCTCTGTGGAGTGTGTGGTTGCCAATTTGCCATGCTTGAATTTGACACCC
>JACBWV010000472.1:5514566-5555439 GCA_013435795.1 Chlamydomonas sp. ICE-L
CCCCCCACCCCCCCACACACACACACCACCCTTCCCCCCTTCACTTGGAAGTTGTGGAGTGCGCTCGTTTTGTGCCAACACTGGCCTGTCCGTGACAATGTAATGTAATGAATGCCCGCAGGGTTGTCCAGCAGATGGATACAAAGCTCATCCTGCGCCTCTTCTCCCTCCCCTTCTCTCGCAATGGAGGCTTTGTCACCGAATACAATGTAGGTCGTAGGGCTGGAGGGTCGTAGGGCTGGAGACTTTGGTTCTGGTGTGTCCGAGAAGCTGGGTGGGAACTCTGTGTGTGCATGTATGTCAGCGTGTGTGTGTGTATGCGTGCATGTGTGTGTGCATGTGTGTGAGCGTGTGTGTGTGTGTGTGGTGGTGGTGGGGGGGGGGGATAATCTTGGACCCCTTCTCTTGTTCGGGAGGCTTTGTTGCTGGAAAATAATCTTTAATATAACATCTTGATTACAAGCAGCTACTCATTCAAGATTTGATGATATGCAAGGTGATTACATTCACCATGGTTCAGGCCCAGGGAGCTTCTCAGATACGAAAAATCAGCCAAAGCGTGCACTGCGCATGGACACGTTTCGTTCCGAGGTGTCCGGCAGCCGGGTGGGAACTCTGTGTGTGCATGTGTGTGTGAGTGTGTGGGGGTGGGGTGGGGTGTGGAGGGGGGGCTCATCTTGGACCCCTTCTCTTGTTAGGGAGGCTTCTTTGCTGAATAATAATCTTGAATATAACATCTTGATTACAAGCAGCTATTCAGGCACGATAAATCATCCAACTTGTTAACTGTGACACAATGGACGCTTTTGATTATTTATTGTGTCTTAAATAAATTTAAAAATAAGACTTTAAAGACTAAATTAAAACTATAGAGGCTAACAAAATACCTTCTTGATTACACGCAAATTGTTGACTGTGACACAATGAATTTTTAAATTATTGATCGTGTCTGAGGCTACCTGGGACCGGACCATGTTGAATATAATGGCCTTGCATATAAACATCTTGAATATAATAGCCTTGAATATAATCATGTTGAATATGATAACCTTGAATACAAGCTCCTACACAGGCACGATAACGCATCCAAAGTGTCTATTGTGACACTCACAAAGGACGCTTTGGATGATTTATCGTGTTCAAGAAGTTCCCTGGGCCTGAACCATGTTGAATATAATAGCCGTGGAACCTGATCCCTATGGCGCAAAGCTATGTGTTTCATGACAGTACGGACCATTACCATCCAGCCGTGTGAGTGTGTATAGACCAGCATCTATCCACACTCTCACAAGGTAGGGTAATGGTCCGTACTGTATATACGTTTACTACCCCCCCCCCCCCCCCCCCCCCCCCCCCACCCCCCCCCACCCACCCATCCACCCACCCACACATCTCCCCCAACACACGCACTCCCCACCCAGGCACATGGACACCCCATTCTGTTATGATCTATCCACACTCACAAGGTTGGGAAATGGTCAATACTGTCTATACGTTTACTACCCCCCCCCCCCCCACACACACACACACACACACACACACACACACGCACACACACACCCATCTCCCCAAACACACGCACTCCCCAACCAGCCACATGGGCACCCAAGTATGTTATGATCTATCCGCACTCGCAAGGTTGGGCAATGGCCCATCCTGTCTATACGTTTCCTCCCCCCCCCCCCCCCCACCCACCCACCCACACACACACACACACACACATACCCATCTCCCCCAACACACACACTCTCCACCCAGCCACATGGACACGCAAGTCTGTTATGATTTATCCGCACTCACTATGCTAGGTAATAGTCCCTACTGTCTATATACTGTATTCCTATAGTCCATATCATCATCATTCATCATCATGATGTAGGCATACTGTATATAGAATGTTCCATAACTATATTCCAGGGAGCCTTATCGGTCCTTTTACGGATTTTAACAGAATATGAAGTACAAATTCACGAGTACATTGAAGTGCAAATTCTATACCCTATAAGTTACATGCCAAAAAGAGAAGATAGATATGTATACTAGGACTAATGCCATCAGCATACATCTCTATTTTATCATTTTGATGTGCAACTTTAAGACTCTATGAACTACAGTAATGGAACAGTCTATATGCAGCATGCCAACATCAGGTTTATTTGCATCAAACAGTTTGGAATCATGCAAGTCGGATTCGTGCAGCCCGATACCATGTTTCTTTTGGTTGCCCAAAATGCAGGGGAATCTTGCAGCCCGATACCACATGTTTTCACCTTCCCAAATGTTACACCTGAGGAAATGGCAGCCTGGTACTTCAAATTAAGTCCAAATCCTTATAAGAATCACTGATCACCACCATTCTCATGCGTCCTATGTGCGACCCGCTTCTCACCCATGTTGAATTTGAACCTGGTTACATAGCTTCAGCCAGCGGTTTTGCTGCTCCCCGTCTTCGGCAATACAAATAATTGCCAGGAAAATATGTAATCGTTCAGGAATCGTTATGAAAATAATCAAAATCAAAGCTTCATTCTTCAGCAGCACCCACCTTAGCACTCTGAACTTGAACCTGGTTACATAGCTTCAGCCAGCAATATGGCTGCTCCCCGTCTTTGGCAGTAAACAAAGATTTACCAGGAAGATGTAAATTTGAAATTTCCCCCCCTTTTTCTTATTTTCTTCTTTTCTTTTTCTCACCCACCCCTCCCTCCTACGCCAGTCCACTGGCGTGTGCGAGGAGCAAATAAATGGCAGTACCCTCTAATCACTTATCTCACCCACCACTCCCTCCTACTACTCCAGTCAACTGGCATGTGCGAGGATCGATCAAATGGAGACGTTTATTGCGTATCAGAGTATGGCTTCCTCAGAGGCCAGGATGCAAGGTCCAATTCAGCAGCCATCCTTTTCAACTTCCCCACTTTCACTCCTTGTGAGTCCCACTAGCTTTAAGCTAGTCTAGATTGAACTTTAACTTGGTTACATTGCTTCAGCTAGCAATTCCCACCAATTCCACTCCCCGTCTTCGGCAGGAAAAAGAAAAGCAAACACACAGAAAAAATGGAAATGCGTTTTCCCCCACCACTTGTGAGTCCCACTAGCTTTAAGCTAGTCTAGCTTGAAATTGAACTTGGTTACATGGCTTCAGCCAGCAATTTGGCTGCTCCCCGTCTTCGGCAGTAAAAAAAAGAAAACACAGAAAAAATGCAAATGCGTTTTCCACCACCACTTGTGATATACACTAGCCTGCCAAGCTGTCAAATGCTTACCAAATTGCTTACCGACTGTACTGCCCTCTGCCTAGAAGCTCCTACTACAAAAAGCAGCCACAACTTAAAAATAATGAAGGGCGCCTGCAGGCGCGTCCAGAATGAACTTAATTTATTCAATTAAATTTAAATGTTTTGTGCACTAGGCCCCCTCAGATCATAATTCAATACCCGCTATCCAGTGCTCAAGCTTTCTGCTTCATAAAAAAAAGGAAAGGTAAGCTTAGCGCTCACAAGAAATATCTTCCAGACAAAAGTGATGTTAGGTTGTTCTGAGTAGGGTTTTGAGTGATGTTAATCAGTACAACACAGTCAAAAACATATACCCCAACCTCTGACCCCCTACCACCCCACCCCTCCTCTCCTTACAGCCTTCCGCAACAAGCCCCCAACGCCCCCCTCCCCTTCTCCCCCTCCCCCTCCCCCCCCCCACTCCTCCGTCTCCCTCTCCCCCCCTTCCTCCTCCCCCCAACGCCCCACCTCCCCCTGGCGCCCCACCTCCAAACTCCCCTGGTCAACCTGGAGCCCCCTTCTCTCCTCCTCGTAGCCCTCCTCCCTCTCCACCTGCCCCCCCAATCCTGTACACCCCCCCAGCAGGGGAGGGCAAGAATAAAGGTAGGAAGCACCAGGGTGCAGTTTGGATTCTTTTTTTTACAATAATACAAATAACTGAGTACAATGTTTTATATTTACAATAATTTAATTTTATAATAATAATTCCGAGATGAATAATTCATATATTTACAATAATATTTGTTATATTTACAATGATTAAATTCTATAATGATCTGATAATAATAATTCATATATTTACAATAATATAATTATATAATAAATTAATACAAATACATAGGGACCGGCACATCATATGATGTTGACCAAAGGCGAGTATGATGTCATACAAATTGCATGATATGATATTGTATATAAATGGTAACTTTAGCCTAGGCAGACTGCCGGAATCATATCATATCATATCATATGATGGCATGATATCATATTGCTGTTCCCTACAAATACCACATACTTGGATCTCGGCCCCATCAGGGTTGCCCAAGGGTACTAAAGGGTAAAATCTAAAAAATATAAATCTAACATCTAAAGATACAAAAATATTAGTATAAGATCTATGTCATAGACATATCCGATTCCAAAAGGTAGTTCTCATGACCCATTATCTGCGTTTCAAATAACAACACCCACCCACCCCCACCCCACCACCCCCACCCCCACCCCCACCACCCACCACCACCCACCACCACCACGTTTCAAATAACATCACACCCACCACCACCACCACCACACCCCATGCAAGTCCCATGATCCATTATCTACGTTTCAGACGTAACTGGATACAAAAGCGACATCTTATGAGCCTAGAACGAATTTTGCAGTGCACTAGACCTCCAAAATCTGTGTTTGGCATACCAAAAGTGCTGTTCGAAACAACCCTGAACCTCACCAGTATCCAACTGACCTTGCCCCCTTCATCCTCCTACCCCCCCCTGTGGAGTGCAATGCCACCTTCCTACACAAATCTCAACCTCACAAACACCACCTTGCTACATGGACCTCAACCTCACAAACTCCACAGACCTCTTTCTTCAACATCCCAAGCCCATTCAACATCCTTATATCCACCACATTCCCTTCATCCTCCTACCACTCCTGCAGAGTGCACTGCCACCTCCCTACACACAGCTCAACCTCACAAACACCACCTTGCTACATGGACCTCAACCTCACAGTCCACAAACATGAAACATCCCAACCTTCATCCTTCTATCCACCGTGTCCCTTTCATCCTCCTACCACCCTGTGCAGCCTCTGTGGAGTGCAATGCCACCTTCTTCATGGATATCAACTTCACCAACACCAACCAATCCTCCTACCACCGCACCCTGTGCAGCCTCTGCAATGCCACACAAATCCCGACCTCACAAACAAACGTATCCACATTGTGCCCTTCATCCTCCTACCACCCTGTGCAGCCTCTGTGGAGTGCAATGCCACCTTTTTCATGGACCTCGACCTCACTAACACCAGCTTGCTACACAGACATCAAAACCTCAACCTCACAAACACCACAAAGTAAATGAATCTCAACAGTGTCGGTATCTAGCCGACCATGTCCCCTTCAATCAACCAACCCCTGCCAACCAACCCTCCAACCAAACCCTGCTAACCAACCGTCCAATCAACCCCTGCCAACCAACCCTCTAACCACACCCTGTGCAGCCTCTGTGGAGTGCAATGCCACCTTCCGCACAAATCTCAACCTCACCAACATACGTATCCACCTTGTCCCCTGCATCCCCCTACCACCCTGTGCAGCGTCTGTGGAGTGCAATGCCACCTTCATTCACTTCAACCTCACTAACACCAGCTTGCTACATGGACCTCAACCTCGCAACCCCCACGAAGTAAATGAATCTCAACCTCGTCAGTATCCAGCTGACCATGTCCCCTTCAACCAACCAACCCCGGCCAACCAACTCTTCAACAAACAAACCCTCTATCCCCTCCGTGGAGTGCAATGCCACCTACACGAATCTCAACCTCGCAAACACCAACAAATCCTCCTACCACCCTGTGCAGCCTCTGTGGAGTGCCACCTTCCACACAAATCTCAACCTCACTAACAAACGTATCCACCTTGTCCCCTTAATCCTCCTACCACCCTCACCTGTGCAGCGTCTGTGAAGTGCAATGCCACCTACACGAATCTCAACCTCACCAACATACGTATCCACCTTGTCCCCTTCATCCCCCTACCACCCTGTGCAGCCTCTGTGGAGTGCAATGCCACCTTCTTCATGGACCTCAACCTCACAGACACCAGCTTGCCACATGGACCTCAAGCTCAACCTCACAAACACCACTAAGTAAATGAATCTCAAACTTGTCAGTATCTAGCCGACCATGTCCCCTTCAACCAACCAACCCCTGCCAAGCAATCCTCCAACCAAACCCTGCTTACCAACCATCCAACCAAACCCTGGCATCCAACCGTCCAACTATCCCCTGCCAATCAACCCTCTAAACGCACCCTGTGCAGCCTCTGTGGAGAGCAATTCCACCTTCCACACAAATTTCAATCTCACCAACATACGTATCCACCTTGTCCTCTGCATCCTCCTACCACCCTGTGCAGCGTCTGTGGAGTGCAATGCCACCTTCATGGACTTTAACCTCACTAACACCAGCTTGCTACATTGACCTCAACCTCGCAACCCCCACGGAGTAAATGAATTGAACCTCGTCGGTATCCAGCTGACCATGTCCCCGCCAATCAACCAACCCCTGCCAACCAACCAACCCTCCAACCAACCAACCCTCCAACCACTCAACCCTCCAACCAACCAACCCTCCAACAACCTCACCCTCCAACATCCCCATCAACCTCAACCAACCACCCCTCCAACCAACCAACCCTCCAACCACTCAACCCTCCAACCAACCACCCCTCCAACCAACCAACCCTCCAACCACTCAACCCTCCAACCAACCAACCCTCCAACCAACCAACCCTCCAACCACTCAACCCTCCAACCAACCAACCCTCCAACCACTCAACCCTCCAACCAACCAACCCTCCAACCAACCAACCCTCCAACCACTCAACCCTCCAACCAACCAACCCTCCAACCACTCAACCCTCCAACCAACCAACCCTCCAACCAACCAACCCTCCAACCAACAAATCCTCCAACCAACAAACCCTCCGACCCCTGCAGCCTCTGTGGAGTGCAATGCCACCATCTTCATAGACGTCAGCCTCACTAACGCCAGCTTGCTACATGGACCTAAACTTCACAAACTGCACAGACATGAAACATCCCAACCTTTATCCTCCAACCACCCTGAGCAGCCTCTGTGGAGTGCAATGCCACTTTCTTCATGGACCTCAACCTCACAAACACCACAAAGTAAATAAATCTAAACTTCGTCGGTATCCAGCTGACCATGTCCCCGTCAACCGACCAACCCCTGCCAACCGACCCTCCGACCCCTGCAGCCTCTGTGGAGTGCAATGCCACCTACACGAATCTCAACCTCACAAACACCAACCAATCCTCCAACCAACCAACCCTCCAACTCCTGCAGCATCTGTGGAGTGCAATGCCACTTTCTTCATGGACCTCAACCTCACCGGCAACTCCTTCATCTTCACCACTGGAATCTTTGACTGGCTTCAGGCCGAGCCTGATTTCTACTCCATCGAGGACTTTAGCAAGGTGGGTTGGCAACTGGGTGGATAAGCATGGTTGGGTGGGATGACTGGGTGGGTTGGCAGCTGGGTGGATAAGCATGGTTGGGTGGGTTGGCACCTGGGTGGGTTGGTTGCATGGCTGGGTGGGTTGGCAGCTGGGTGGATAAGCATGGTTGGGTGGGATGACTGGGTGGGTTGGCAGCTAGCTGGGTAGGTGGGTTGCATGGCTGGGTGGATAAGCAAGGTTGGCTGGGATGGTTGGTTAGTTGGTTGTTGGTGCGCCAGCAGGAGGGTGGGTGGGCGAGTACTGTATCTCTTTGTGTGTGGAGCTTTGGTGGAATAGGGGTTAGGGGGGTGGGTTTACGAGCAGGGGGGTAGGATAGCTAAGAGGGAAAGGGAGAGTGATGTTAAGGAGTGCAGATTTTTGCAGAGCTTATTTCCCCGCCACCAGTACCAATCGCTACCTGAGACCCTGTTTTGGCCAAACCTCCTGCTACCATAAGACTCGAATCTCGGCCCTGACCCTCGACCCCCCCTGGGCCGGCCCTTCGGGCTGCCTACTTAAATCGCTACCAGGAGTCCAACCTTAAAAAACACAAGATCCCTAATCCGCTACCAGAAGACCCCCTTTCTGGAACGAAAAAAAGCTCGTCACACACCAAGGGGTGTGGGTGGGGTGGGTGGGGAGTGGTCCTTAAATGGGTAGTCGAACGGGCTAACAAACATCAAATGAGCTTTAAAAACATCAAATGGGATTTAAAAAACATCAAATTGGTTGAAGAATATGAAATGGGCTTAAGCAACATCAAATGAGCTTCAAAACATCAAACTGGCTAAAATAACATCGAATGGGCTTCACAACATCAAATGAGCTTCAAAACATCAAACTGGCTAAAATAACATCAAATGGGCTTCACAACATCAAATGAGCTTCAAAACATCAAACTGGCTAAAATAACATCAAATGGGCTTCACAACATCAAATGAGCTTCAAAACATCAAACTGGCTAAAATAACATCGAATGGGCTTCACAACATCAAATGAGCTTCAAAACATCAAACTGGCTAAAATAACATCGAATGGGCTTCACAACATCAAATGGGCTAACAACTTTAAATGAGCTTTAAACATCATTTGGGCTTAAAAAACAATAAACTCTGATTCTTAATCCTACTCAAACAAAATATCAAATAGGGCTGAATGGGCTAAACAAAATACGCTCTGATTTCAATCCTCCTCTGCGCTTTGCCCTACAATGCAGCTTAAGAAACATAAAATTGGCTAAATAACATGAAATGGGCTAAATAACATCAAATGAGCTTTAAAAACAATGCACTCTGATTATAATCCTCCTCTGCGCTTTCCCCCACTATGCAGCTTTAAAAACATCATATGGGCTAAACAAACATCAAATGGGCTAAACAAACATCAAATGGGCTAAACAAACATTAAATGGGCTAAACAAACATCAAATGGGCTAAACAAACATCTTATGAGCTTTAAAAACAATACACTCTGATTCTAATCCTATTCTGCGCTTCCTGTACAATGCAGCTTAAAAAACATTAAATGGGCTAAATAACATCAAATGAGCTAAAAACAATAAGCTCTGATCATAATCCTCCTCTTTGCTTTCCCTTACTATGCAGCTGAAAATCGGATTCCCTGTTGTCGACGAGATCCAGTCCCTTATTTTTAGCTGCCGCTTCAGCCAGGCCGCCAACACCTCCTTGTACCAAGTAGAGAGGTAAGCTTAGGCAACGTTCAGAACTAGAACTTGCCCACCAACAGTGCCACCACCACCATCACCTTACCCACCAACAGTACCACCACCATCACATTACCCAAAAGGCACTAGATCTTCAGCCAGGCCGCCAACACCTCCTTGTTCCAAGTAGAGAGGTAAGCTTGGGCAACGTCCAGAACTTGAACTTGCCCACTAACAGTACCACCATCATCTTACCCAGCAGCAGTACCACCACCATCACATTACCTAAGAGGCACTAGCTCTTCAGCCAGGCCGCCAACACCTCCTTGTTCCAAGTAGAGAGGTAAGCTTGGGCAACATCCAGAACTAGAACCTGAACTTTGTTTCATGGCTCCAGCCAGTCATTTAGTTGCTCCTGGTCTTCGGCAGTAAATTGAACTTCAACTTTGTTACATGGCCCCAGCCAGTCATTTGGCTGCACACCGTCTTCTCTAATTTGGCTACACATTGGCAGGGCAAGCAAAATAACCAGACAAGCACTTAGTTCACTGTGAATATGCTTCCTAAGCATTTTTGGTAGAGCCTACCCCTCAGGGGGGCGGGAGCCCCCGGGGTCACCCCATTGGCCGTTTGCCCAACCAACCGACCATATGACGACAAGAAAAACCTGGCCTGGTCGTAAACCCTGGCTTCGGTCTGCTGCACTCGATTTGTTGCCGAATGTATCCCCGATAGCCAACACTCTCCCTCAACTTTCCGTGTGGCTTGCGACGCCGCCTATGACTTGTTCTCCTCCTTTCGCTTCCTCTCCCTCTTTTGCTCCTACCTCCTTTTTCCATCCACCGTCATACTTCCCGATTATTTTTGTCAGCTAATGTTCATTCTCAATTCATTTTCAACATCATTTCATTTTCTACCATCATCCCCTGTCTTAAATCCCCTTCCTAAATCATCCATCCATCCCCTTTCCTAATCCCTCCGCCCTCAGCATGGGGAAGTGCATCAAGAATGCAAACAAGGAGCCCGTCATCAAGCTGTACTTGTATTCCTTCTTTTCCCATCCACCGACATTGCCTGCCTTAGACCCCTCTCCTAAACCATCAATCCCCTTTCCTAAACCCTCCACCCTTAGCATGGTGAAGCCCATCATCAAACTGCACCTGTATTCCTTCTTGTTCCAACCACCGATATACTCTTTTAATCCCCTCTCCTAGACCATCCATCCATCTCTTTTCCTAAGCCCTCCACCCTCAGCATGGTAGATCCCATCAAGAATGCAAACAAGGACCCAGACATGAAGCTGCACTTGTATTCCTTCTTTTTTCATCCACCGGCATACTGTTTTAAACCCCTCTCCTAAACCATCCATCCATTCCCTTTCCTAAACCCTCCACCCGTGGTGAAGCGCATCAAGAATACACACAAGGAGCCCGTTAGCTGTTAGTTCCTCTCATTTTGGGGGGCAGTAGCCCCCAGGGTCACCCCGTTGTCCATTTGTCCGTCCGACCTTACGAAGCCACTCACCCCCCCTCATCAATTAACCCACCCTTCACCCGCGCACCCCCACATCCATTTACCTACCATCATCCACTGTCTTCACCCACTCACCCCCGCATCCATTTACCCACCCTCAGCATGGTGGCGTGCATCAAGGATGCAAGCAAGGTCCCAGTCATCAAGCTACATTTGTATTTCTTCTTTTCCCATCCACCGACATCCCCTGCCTTAGACCCCTCTCCTACCCCATCCATCCATCCCCTTGCCTAAACCCTCCACCCTCAGCATGGTGGAGCACATCAAGGTTGCAAGCAGGGTCCCACTCATCAAACTGCACTTGTATTTCTTCTTTCTATACCCACCGGCATACTGTTTTAAACCCTTCTCCTAAACCATCCATTCCCTTTTCTAAACCCTCCACCCTCAGCTTGGTGGAGCACATCAACAATGCAAACATGAAGCCCGTCATCAAACTGCGCCTGTATTCCTTCTTTTCCCATCCACCTTCATCCCCTGTCTTAGTTCCCTCTCCTACCCCACCTCTCCTACCCCATCCATCCATCCCCTTGCCTAAACCCACCACCCTCAGCATGGTGGCGCGCATTAAGGATGCGAGCAATGTCCCAGTCATCAAGCTACATTTGTATTTTTTCTAGTTGTATCCACCGACCTACTTTTTAGAACCCTTCACCTAAACCATCCATCCATCCATCCATCCCCTTTCCTATGCCCTCGGCTCTCAACATGGTGGCACGCATCAAGGATGCAAGCAGGGTCCCACGCATCTGTTGCTTCCTCTCCTTTTGGAGGGTGGGAGTCCTCAGGATCACCCCGATGTCCATTTGTACGTCCGTCCTCACGAAACCACTCACCCCCCCTCATCAATTAACCCACCCTACACCTACTCACCCCCACATCCATTTACCCACCCTCAGCATGGTGGCGTGCATCAAGGATGCAAGCAGCGTCCCAGTCATCAAGCTACATTTGTATTGCTTATTTTCCCATCCGCCGACATCCCCTGCCTTAGACCCCTCTCCTAAGCCATCCATCCATCCATCCCCTCTCCTAAACCATCCATCCATCCCCTTTCCTTAACCCTCCACCCTCAGTATGGTGGCGCGCATCAAGGATGCAAGCAGGGTCCCACTCATCTGCTGCTTCCTCTCCTTTGGGAGGGCGGGAGCCCTCAGGATCACCCCGATGTGGCGATGTCCATTTGTCCGTCCGTCCTCACAAAGCCACTCACCCCCCCTCATCAATTAACCCACCCTTCACCTACTCAACCCCACATCCATTTACCCACCCTCAGCATGGTGGCGCGCATCAAGGATGCAAGCAGGGTCCCACTCATCAAGCTGCGCTTGTACTCCTTATCCTTCGATAAGAATGGTGGAGCCATTGTTGACTACGATGTAAGAAGGCTTGGGAGAAATGAGTTTTTATGTATTTCAGATTTCTGTAGGCCAGGTTGGGTGTGTGGTGGTGGTGGTGTGTGTGTGGGGGGGGGGGGGCTTATAATAAAATGTCGCATTTTTAATTTCTTGCAACGAATCAAGAATTGAAACAAAGCTTGTATTTCTAGTTTACATGTTTTTGACGGGAACCCTCTTCAAGGGGGCGGGAGCCCCCAGGGTTACCCATTTGTCCGTCCGACCGACTTTTCGACCGACACGTCAGCCAACGGTCTCGTAACTAACTCTTCCATTACCCCCTGTCGCTCCGCCGCGAACACTCTCCGCCATTTTTTAGCGTCGCTTGCAACGCTGCATAAAACTTGTTAGAATGCTGTTACTTTAGAACACTTTAAGACCCCCTCCCCCCCCCCCCCCCCCCTATTGGTGGTTGCCCCCAGTGCAAGCAAACGGGCTGGCATAGTCAACCTCCCTCATTGAATAAGGCGTACTATTTATGTATAACACTTTAAGAAGGCTCGTGGGTTGCAGTTCATCACCAGATTGTTTGTTTGTAGGGACCGGCATATCAAATGATGCTGACCAAAGGCAAGTATGATATCATATGATATCATACAAATTGCATCATATGATATAGTATATGAATGGTACCTTAAACCTAGTCAGGCTGCTGGCATCGTATGATATCATATGATGACATGATATCAAATGATATCATACTGCCGTTCCCTACTTGTTTGTAGCAATGGTGAATTGGCTGGGGCCATAGCTTTTATTTTCAGCTACAAGCAGCAGCTTCTAGGCAGCTTCCCTGAGTGGCTAATGAACCAAACCTGATGCATCCTAGTGCACCTTGAAGCTGACACAACCAGCTTTCCTGTGTTGTTGCCATCTTAGGGCTTGTCCACGTGGCTGGCTCAGGGATCTACCTAGAAGCTGCTGCTTGTAGCTGAAAAGGAAAATTATGGCTGAAGCTACTGGTGTTCACATCAGTACCACCATCACTACTGCTACTCAGAGAATCAAGCGCAGGGTTGTGCTTCACTTGCAAAGAAAACTGCAGGGTTGTACTTTTCTGATGGGAATATATCGCGGGCCTTACTTTATTTTAAAGATCAAATCGCAGGGTTGTACTTAATATATTTGTACGCCTGTATACAATGTCACACCCACCACTTTCTTATCCAAATGCCCCCCCCCACCCACCCACCCACAAACAAACAAAAAGAGAAGGAAAGAATTTTCACACCACCCAGCAACCACCTTAACTCCCCACCCCCTAATCCTGTCCATGCAGTGCGCTCAAAGCTGTACAACCACCCCTGATGACGTGACGTACTGCGAGTCGAAATACGTCTTCCTGAGGGGTATGGACAACCGCGCTGACTCCACCGTCATGCTCTTCAACTTCGACGACTTCCTTACCTGTAAGTTTTCCCACCTATCCACCCACCTGTACCTACCTTCCCACCTACCTATCCACCTCTACCTTCCTACCTGTACCTGTAAGACTTCCCACCCACCAGTACCTACCTACCTACCTACATACATACCTACCTTCCCACCTACCCACCCACCTGTACCTACCTATCCAACTCTACCTTCCTACCTGTACCTTCACGTCTTCCCACCTACCCATCTACCTGTTCCTACCTACCTACCTACCTACCTACCTACCTACCTACCTACCTACCTAACCTCCAACCTATACCTACCTGTACCTACCTCCCTAACTCCTACCTACCGTACCTACCTACCTACCTACCTGTAATCCTCGCTACCCACCTACCTGTAACCTACCTACCTACCTACCTACCTACCTGTACCTACTGTAACCTACCTACCTCCCGTACCTACCCTGTACCTACCTACCTACCTACCGTACCTACCTACCTAACCTACGCTACCTACCTACCTACCTACCTACTACCTACATACCTACCTGTCCCTACGACCTACCTACCTTACTAGCTACCTCCTGTACCTACCTACGCTACCTACCTACCTCCTGTACCTACTGTACCTACCTACCTACCTACCATACCTGTACCTACCTACCGACATACCTAACTACCTACCTGTACCTACCTACCTACGCTACCTCCTACCTGTACCTACCCATACCTACCCTACTACCTGTACCGTACCTGTACCTGACCTACCTACCCCTACTACCTCCTACCTACCTACCTACCTTTACCTACCTACACCGTTACCTACCTACCTCCGACCTACCGTACCTACCACCTACCTACTACCGTACCGACCTCCCTACCTACCTACCTACCTACCTACCTACCCCTACCTACCTACTGTACGACCTACCACCTACCTACCTACCTACCTGTACCTACCGTACCTACCTACTTACTACCTACCTACCTACCTACCTACCCTACCCCTACCTAACCTGTACTACTGTAACCTCCCTTACCTACTCGACCAACTACTACTACCTACCTACTGTCACCTACCCTACCATACCTTACCTACCTACCTACCTTACCTAACCTACCTAACCTCCCTACCCACTGTACCTACCCCCACCTACCTTACCTACCTGACCTACCTACCCACCTACCTGTACCTACCCGGTACCTACCTACCTACCTACCTACCTACCGGTACCTCCTACCTACTACCTACCTACTACCTACCGGGACCTACCCCTACCTACCTACCTACCCTTACCTACCTACCTACCTACCTACCTACCTACCTACCTGTACCCTACCCTACCGACCTACCTGTACCTACCTACCTACCTACCTACCTACATTGTACCTACCTATCCGACCTACCCCCTACCTGTACCTACCTACCTACCTACCTACCTACCGTAACCTACCTACCTACCTACTACCTACCTACCCTACCCTGTACCTACCTACCTACCTACCTGTACCTACCTACCTACCTACCTACCTACCTACCTCCCTACCCACCTACCTGTACCTACCTACCTTACCTACCTACCTTCCTGTACCTACCTACCTACCTACCTACCTACCTACCTACCTACCTACCTACCTGTACCTACCTACCTACCTACCTACCTACCTACCTACCCTACCTACCTACCTACCTACCCTACCTACCTACCCACCTACCTGTACCTACCTACCTGTACCTACCTACCTACCTACCTGTACCTACCTACCTACCTATACCTACCTACCTACCTACCTGTACCTACCTACCTCACCCTACCTACCTACCTACCTACCTACCCTACCTACCTACCTACCACCTACCTCACTCTACCTACCTACCTACCTACCTGTACCTACCTACCTACCTGTACCTACCTACCTCCCAGCCCTACCCACCTAACCTGTACCTACCCTACCTGTCCTACGCTACCTACCTTACCTACCCACCTCCTATACCTAACCTACCTACCTACCCTGTACCTACCCACTTACCTGTACCTACCCCACCTACCTGTCCTACCTAACCTAACCCACCCCCCCCTAACCCCCCCCCCTTTTTTTTGTTTCCACAAACCTACCACACCTACCTGTCCCTATCTACCTACCTACCTACCTGTACCTATCCCTACCCTACCGCCTACCGTGTACCTACCCACTTACCTGTACCTACCCACCTACCTGTACCTACCTACCTACCTACCTGTACCTACCCACCTACCTGTACCTACCCACCTACCTGTACCTACCCACCTACCTGTACCTACCTACCTACCTGTACCTACCCACCTACCTGTACCTATCTACCTACCTACCTACCTGTACCTACCTACCTACCCACCTACCTGTACCTACCTACCTACCTACCCATCTACCTGTACCTACCTACCTGCCCACCTACCTTTACCTACCTACCTACCTACCTACCTATATCTGGAAGTCTTCCCTCCACGCAATCTTGATCTGGTCGCAAGTTCGTTACCTACACAGTCCTACTCATCAACTTCGACGATTTCCTTACCTGTCCGTCTCCCCACCACACAAGCTGGATCTGATTGTAAGTTCATTTCCTGACTTCTCCCCACCACACAATTTTGATCTGGTTGCAAGTTCATTTCCTGATTTCTCCCCACCACACAATTTTGATCCTATAGCAAGTTCATTACCACTAAGCCTCCCGACTGCCCCCACACCACCTCATACCCACACCACCTCACACCCACACCACCCTACTGACCCCTGCCTATACTCCTGCCCTCTCC
Source organism: Chlamydomonas sp. ICE-L (assembly GCA_013435795.1). Taxonomy (NCBI): domain Eukaryota; kingdom Viridiplantae; phylum Chlorophyta; class Chlorophyceae; order Chlamydomonadales; family Chlamydomonadaceae; genus Chlamydomonas; species Chlamydomonas sp. ICE-L. The sequence continues at coordinate 5,530,859 of JACBWV010000472.1, forward strand.
CATGCAGCCATCCGCAAGCCCTCTCCTCCCCCCAGGCCTCCACGCCCTCCCCCCCCCCATCTCCCCCCTAACTCACCCCCCGACTATGCCCCACCCCCTGAGTACTACGAGTACCCACCCCCCACAGTCACCGCCACCCCCCCGAGTCCATCCCCTTTTACTTGACGTTTACCCTGAGTACCCTTACTCTCCCGATTTCCCTGGAGTGACTGGAACCCCCCCCAGGAGCCGGCAGCACAGTCACCACCCGCAACCCCAGGAGAACCTACCTTCTCCCGATGCTCCTGGAGTCCCCCAGCAGCCAACAGCACATGCACCAGCATACCCCGGAGAGCCTACCGACGTTACTCTGACTACCCCAACTACCCACCAGTGCCAGGCGTCCCCCAACAGCCCGCAGCACAGGCAACCGGCATACCCCGGAGAACCTACCTCTCCCGATGCCCCTGGAGTCCCCCCAGCAGCCAACAGCACAGGCACCGGCATACCCCGGAGAGCCTACCGACGTTTACTCTGACTACCCCCAACTACCCACCAGTGCCAGGCGTCCCCCAGGAGCCCGCAGCACAGGCACCAGCATACCCCGGCGAGCCCACCTCACCCGGTACCCCTAGATCCCCAGTCTACGAAAACCCGGATCCCCCCTTCCCCCCTCCTCCTACTGCACTGACCCGCGGGAACGTACTGTGCACTGCCACCCTGTACGAGGACCTCAACTTTGCAGGTAAGCGCATATGTTCTTGCTACCGGTATCATTTCTTCTGTGTGCGTCAGAGTAGGAGTGATACCCAGGTGTTCAGTTCCTTCTGGCATGGTTGGGAAATTGATATGCTGTACATGTCTGTACACACATATTGTGCTTTTTAACATTGCCTTTCTTTTTCTGAGGATTTTTGGAAGACCGCTCCTGGATGTTGTGGAGTGGGATTGAGCCAACAATGGCATGTCGATCATAGCTTTTCTTTTCCGCTACCGGCAGCAGCTTCTAGGCATCTCCCTGAGCCAGCCATTGGGCCAAGCCCCAATATTTTAACAGTACTGAAAAGCTAATGCTGTCAGCTCCCATGTGCACTACTTTATTTTAGGTTTGGCTGGGTAGCAAGCCAGGGAAGCTGCCTAGAAGCTGCTGCTCATAGCGGAAAAGAAAAGCTATGATGTCGATGACAATGTAATCTTATCAGTACCTGCGATGCTTTACTTAGTATTTTACCAATTCCTGCAATGCTGCTCTTTACTTAGTATTTTACCAATGCCTGCAATGCTTTACTGTGTATTTTACCAATACCCTCCGATGCTGCTCTTTACTTGGTATTTTACCAAAACCTGCAATGCTGCTCTTTACCAGGTATTGTACCAATACTTGCAATGCTTTAATCCGTATTTTACCATCTTACCAATCCAACTTTGCAGGCAGCGAATATGTCTTCTCCTCTGGTGCTTTTGATTGGGACACCTCCACCTTCTCCATCCCTATCTTCGACTTCTCAGAGGTAACAGATGATTTTGGGGTGGGGGGTGGGTGGGCATGAAGAACCTATAATTATTTTCTCCTCGGGCGTTCTTGGTTTGGAGACCTCCTCCTTCGTCATCCCTATCTTCGACTTCTCGGAGGTAACAATGGACCCTACTTTTGTGTGGGTGGGTGGGTGGGTGTGTGGGTGGGTGGGTGGGGGGGGGGGATGCATGAAGAACCTATAATATGTCTTCTCCTCTGGTACTTTTGATTGGGACACATCCACCTTCACTATTCCTATCTTCAGCTTCTTTCAGGTAACAATAGACCCTACTTCCAACCCCTTTAGGTGGTGATGGTGACGACTGGGGTGGGATTGGGGGGGGGGGGGGGGGGGGGGGGGGGGGGGGGGGGGGGGGGGGGGAATGAAGAACCTATAATATGTCTTCTCCTCTAGTCTGGTGTCATTTATTGGGACACTTCCACCTTCTCCATCCCTATCATCGGCTTCTCTCAGGTAACAATGGACCCTACTTTGAACCTCTTTTGGTGGTGATGGTGACGATTGGGGGGAGAGGGGGGAGAGGGGGAGGGATGCATGAAGAACCTATAATATGTCTTCTCCTCTGTTTTCGTTTCTGCTGTTTTTTTGTTTCTGCTTCTTTTCTGCTTTCGTTTATTGGGACACTTCCACCCTCTCCATCTCTGCCATCGGCTTCTCTGTGGCTAACAATGGCTGTTACTTTTATTGGACAGGTTGTTGTTGTTGCTGGATAGGTTGCTGTTATTAGACAGGTTGTTCTTATTGTTGACAAGGTTGTTGCTGCTTTTTGACAGGTTGTTGTTGATGTTGTTGGCAAGGTTGTTGTTGTTTTTTGACAGGTTGTTGTTGATGTTGTTGGCAAGGTTGTTGTTTTTTTTTTACAGATTGTTGTTGATGTTGTTGACAAGGTTGTTGTTGTTGTTTTTTGACAGGTTGTTGTTGATGTTGTTGGCAAGGTTGTTGCTCTTTTTTGACAGGTTGTTGTTGATGTTGTTGGCAAGGTTGTTGTTGTTGTTTTTTGACAGGTTGTTGTTGATGTTGTTGGCAAGGTTGTTGCTCTTTTTTTACAGGTTGTTGTTGATGTTGTTGGCAAGGTTGTTGTTGTTGTTTTTTGACAGGTTGTTGTTGATGTTGTTGGCAAGGTTGTTGCTCTTTTTGTACAGGTTGTTGTTGATGTTGTTGGCAAGGTTGTTGTTGTTTTTTGACAGGTTGTTGTTGATGTTGTTGGCAAGGTTGTTGTTGTTTTTTGACAGGTTGTTGTTGATGTTGTTGGCAAGGTTGTTGTTGTTGTTTTTTGACAGGTTGTTGTTGATGTTGTTGGCAAGGTTGTTGTTGTTTTTTGACAGGTTGTTGTTGATGTTGTTGGCAAGGTTGTTGTTGTTGTTGTTTTTTTGGACAGGTTGCTGTTGTTATTTTTTGACCGGTTGCTTTTGTTGGACAGGCTGATGTTGTTGTTGTTGTTGAACAGGTTGTTGCTGTTTTTCTTATTGGAGAGGTTGTTGTTGTTGTTGTTGTTGTTGTTGTTGTTGGAAAGGTCGTTGTTATTGTTGATACTGCTGCATATTCTCCTGCTGTTGCTGTTGTTGTTCTCGCTGCTGCTGTCATTGTTACCTGGTGTTTTTAATTGGGACTCTTCCACCTTCTCCATCCCTGTCCTTGACTTCTCTCAGGTTACAATGGTCCCTACTTCCTTGAACTTGGCCTGCAAGGCTGGTTGCCGTCTTTGGCGGTAAACAAATCATTTTACATCAATCCTATCATTTTTAATCAAGCATGTCATTTTAAATCAAGCACTGCCAAGCATATCAATTTAACTCGAAAGCATAATGATCAAAATATGCTTAACCTTACTTTCAACCTCTTTGTAATGAACTAATGATGGTAATGGTTACATTATCCTATCCTCACATTTATAAGTTTTATATATCATTGCATTATGAGTTTTACCAAGACCATGACCATTAACGCAAGCATCCAGACTCACACATTTTAATGCATCTCCCCCATCCAAACCCTGCTCCATCCATCCCCCAATCCCACCTGTTGTTCAATAGATGGTGGCAGCCGTTAAGAGAGAGAGAAAGGGATTCACACTGTGGACCGACGTGAGGCGGGACTATCGCTAGATAGCAATTGAGTAACTAGGATGGCTTAACACGATTTAACACCACCCCTCCATCCACCCCCTCAAAATCCCCATTCCAAATTTAACACCACCCCTCTATCCATCCCCTCGCCCCCCATTCCCGATTTAACACCACCCCTCCATCCATCCATCCTCACCCCCCCTTTCCCCTCCTCCCCTCCTCAGTTGACCGAGTCCTGGACAGTGAACGACAATGTCCAGTCTCTCCGCTTTGTATGCAGTGTGAACACCGCGACTGGCGCCACTGAGGTGGAGGCACTGAACATGGTCAACTACATCACCCTGGGTAAGGGCATCAAGCTCCGCCTCTTCTCCCTCCCCATTCCCGCCAGTGGAGGAGCACGCACTGACTACGTCCTTGACACCTGTCAGCTCATTTTCCCAGGCAGGTATGCCTGCATCGCTAATGTCCCTTTCCTGAGGGGCATGGACAATAGGGCTTCAGCAGCCGCTATCATGTTCAATGACAACCTTTGAGGTTTAGGGTTTACCCTGAACCCTAAATCCTCGCTGATATCCCCTTCCTGAGGGGGGTGGACAATAGGGCTTGGGCAGCTGCTATCATGTTCAATGACGACCTTGAAGTGCGCCTGCTCTTTTGTAGGAGTGGCAAAGCCATTCGAACTGAATCCGTGGTGTCGCTGGTTTGTGCGGGGAGACCCACCTCCTGGGGTAAAAGTCCTTTCACAACTTCAAAACAAAGGTGAAGTGGAGGCATGCTATCATGTTCAATGACGCCCTTTATAGCAATGCAAAGGATGAACTGGACAAACGGTTCGTACTTCGTTGAGAATTCTCGAGAATTCCAGGCCAAATTGTCGAGAATGCTCGGATTTCCAGGCCAAAATTCTCGATAAAGTACGAAGTACGAGTTCTCGTGGAAATGTTTTGTCCAGTTCATCCCCTGAATTGCTGTAAGTGGTGAGGCCTCAGCAGCCGCTATCATGTTCAGTGACAACCTTTAAGTGTGGTGGGGTAGAGACATCGTGGAAAGGTTGTGCCCCGCTGCAACACCAGCAGAGAAGCATCCACGGATTATGATGATGTCGTGGAAGCTCACAAGACCCTTCCACCATCCCTTCAGCTCATCCCACCACAATTTGGGGGGGTATGCATGTATGTTACAGTCCAGGTTTAGGCCAAATAGGCTCAAGGGACTTGCCCAACCGTTTGGGTGTGAGTTGGTGACCACTAAATTCTCTAATGATTGGCTTCATTCATGTTGTAGAGACACCGCTCACTATGTAGAGACACATCTATAGCTATATCTATAGACTATGTAGAGACACAGCTGTACTCTGTCATGACAGTAATGATTGGCTATCTTCATGCTGTACAGACGCAGCTCACATGGGACTGATCAGTCGTCTTTTGGATTTGCAGCTTGTAACCAATACCGATATTGGGTATACAGGTGGAGATATTGGTGACGACGGAGTCGTTTCGTATTGGTTACATGCTGTACAGACGCAGCTCACATGGGACTGATAAGTCGTCTTTTGGATGTGTGTAGTAGTAGTAGTAGTAGTAGTAGTAGCAGCAGTAGTAGTAGCAGTAGCACACAAACTAGTAGCACTGTTTATGTGGTGATGGTGATGTTTTCATGATCCTGGTGCATAATTGGACCCTGAACGTGCCCGCTACTTGACCTGGTCAAGGGGCTTATGCACACGCTATATAAGATAAGACAAGACGGTACAGCGCCGGAGCAGCTGGACAGTTTTCTAACAGTGAGTGTTTAGGCAAAAACAACCTTCAGAACCTGGTCCAGGTCTCCAGGAGGTAATCTCCAAAAAGAGAGAGAGAGAGAGAGAGAGAGAGAGAGGATTCGTTACATAAACTCAGCAAATCACTGCCGAGACAGGACAGCAGCACAGCCTGCCGACCACCAAAAAAAGCATTGCAGATTGTGACTCAGCTGATTTTTTCGTCGTAAGGGCCACCAAGAGGGGGGCCAAAAAAGTGAAATACACCATTCTAAAAAAGTGCTGAGACACCCTTCTGCAGACCCCCCCCCCCCCCCCCCCCCCGGCTCCGTAACCTACTGTACAGGCAGTATCGCAGCCATTACTTAGTGTTATGGTGTCTAATTATGCTCATATTACAGGGTTTTCAAAGGCCTATCCATTGAGGTTGGCCCCAAGTCCATTTGGGATGTTTGAAGCATATAAATTCATTATCATCAATGTTACATTGTTTGGTGGGGCTTGGGGGTCAGGTCCCTTTGGCCCGTAATGTGCCCACCTTCAATATTCTTCAATAATCAGGTATTCAATAACCAGGTCTTCAATCCAAGCTTCAATCGGGCATTAAATAATCAGGTCTTCAATACCGTAATCACTAATATATGTGTGGCTGAAGGGAACAATGTAGTCCTTTACCACATGTGGTCTTAGTTAATGACGTCATCGACCACCATGCTCCAGAACAATGCCGGCGCATATACTAGGGATGCCTCAAGCCGCACTTGAGCTCGCTCCCTTTGCACAAACTGGGCATAATGTGTGGTGGATCTCTCCCCCAATAGCATACCGGTATATGGACTGGTATTTAGTAGAGGAACACCCTAGTTCCACTCCCATGTCGTTCTGAGGGCTAGAAAAAGTGCCTGAAAAGCTGCCGAAAAGTACATGTTTTTTGAAAATGTCAGATTTTCTCCTCCCCCCCCCCCCCCCCCCCCCCCCCGCGGCCTAAAACTTTGAAGGACCAACACTTTTGTCTATTAGGCCAAATTAATAAATAATAAACCTGATTCTTCATCCTCTCTATGATATCTACAAAGTTGAGGGATGGTGTGCATTTTGAGAGAGAGGATATTGTTACATACTCAGCAAAAATCAATGCCGAGACTGAACAGCTGCCGGGGCAGCTGGACAGTTTTATAACAGTGAGGGTTTGGGCAACATACCCCTCAGAACCTGGTCTAGGAGGTAACCTCCAAATCATTTTGGTTTGAAGTTGCCCCTCCCTTAAGGGCTACTACTTATATCTGTTTTCCCATTATTTGTACATTATTGATGTCGCTGTCGTATAACGGACATTATCCCCGCCTGTCACGCGGGAGACGGGGGTTCGACTCCCCCCAGCGGCGTCTTGCTTTTGTACTTCCGTTGTACGATTTGTACTTCTGAAATACGATGGTGTACTTGTGTACGAGGCCCTTCCGCGGAGTTGCGTGACAGGCGGGGATAATGTCCGTTATACGACAGCGACGTTAACGATGTGCAAGTAAGAGATAAACAGATATAAGTAGTGACCCTAAGGGGGTGGGGCAACTTCAAACCAAAAATAAATAATGTTAATACCCGCCGTGGATGAACACACTGTATCTCGATTCGGGTCTCTACCCGGCGATGTAAAGATCCTTCACCTCTATCCGGAACACCCTGCTTCAGCCAGTCGCTGGACCCATGCAAATACCGTTGGACTCAGGTATCAATACGCCAACATAGGTGACTAACATTACTTTTGCCCAGTCTGGAGGGCGGTATGGTCCAGACCCCGTGGGGTAAAGCCCACGCCAAACGGGAGATGTTCGATCCTCACTGCCGGAAGACAGTGGTGTTCGGAGTCCGTTCCCTCGGGGGCGGTGGTGTTTCCACTGCCAGGATAAGTGGCCATTGTAATCTTCTTCTTCTTCCAAAACCTTTTGGGTGCATAGCATTAGTTCGCTCTCGGGTTCCGTACGTCACAGGACACCCTTTTGTATAGGTCTTTGGTTTGGCCCTTCATGCCCGTAGTTTTCGGGTTTGGGTTTGGGGTTTAGGATTACCAGTTTCCACCCTGGACCCTAAACCCTAACCCCTCCCTTCTCCTTTTCGCCTCCCTTTCTCGCTGGCTGTGCTTAGATTGTTGGTTTCGTTTCTCTAGTAATAGCTCTAGTTTGTGGCTTCTGGTGTCCGGGCTGGGCAGGTTTACCAAGTGTGGTGGATTCTCTTGCCCCTAACATGTGTGCCTGCTTTCTGAGTCTTGCTAGATTGGTTTCTGGCCTCTCTGTTTTCGGCTGGCCTCCCCCTTTCCTTCATGGGGTGTCTATGGTTATCATCCTTGACACTCCGGTCCTTTTCTGCAATTTGGTTGTGTCGGGTTGTCTTGTGCTTTCTTCCTTTGAGGGCATTATCGCTGCATATTAAGGTGCTCATAGCGCATGCCCTTGGGTGGTATTTAGTTCTTTTAGTTTGACCTTCCTCTCTTGTGGTTGGTGGGCTTGGTGTTCTGGATTGCTTACTTTTGCATCCCTCCCCTTTCCGCTCTCCTTTACGCCTCTAGTTTGTTTCCTTTTTGGGGACTTGACCTAGTTTGTTTTCAGGTTTGTGGGGGTGCCTTCAAAACCCTCGTGCTTCCGTGTTATAAAATTGGATGGTCGGCAGGCTGTGCTGCTGTCCAGTCTCGGCAGGGATTTGCTGAGTTTATGTAACGAACCCTCTCTCTCTCCCAAAACCTCTTGACCTAGTTAGTTTTCAGGTTTGTGGGGGTGCCTTCAAAACCCTCGTGCTTCCGTGTTATAAAATTGGATGGTCGGCAGGCTGTGCTGCTATCCAGTCTCGGCAGGGATTTGCTGAGTTTATGTAACGAACCCTCTCTCTCTCCCAAAACCTCTTGACCTAGTTAGTTTTCAGGTTTGTGGGGGTGCCTTCAACCCCCCCCCCCCCCCCCCCCCCCCCCCAACAGCCCGCAGCACAGGCACCGGCATACCCCGGAGAACCTACCTCTCCCGATGCCCCTGGAGTCCCCCAGCAGCCAACAGCACAGGCACCGGCATACCCCGGAGAGCCTACCGACGTTTACTCTGACTACCCCAACTACCCACCAGTGCCAGGCGTCCCCCAGGAGCCCGCAGCACAGGCACCAGCATACCCCGGCGAGCCCACCTCACCCGGTACCCCTAGATCCCCAGTCTACGAAAACCCGGATCCCCCCTTCCCCCCTCCTCCCCCTACTGCACTGACCCGCGGGAACGTACTGTGCACTGCCACCCTGTACGAGGACCTCAACTTTGCAGGTAAGCGCATATGTTCTTGCTACCGGTATCATTTCTTCTGTGTGCGTCAGAGTAGGAGTGATACCCAGGTGTTCAGTTCCTTCTGGCATGGTTGGGAAATTGATATGCTGTACATGTCTGTACACAAATATTGTGCTTTTTAACATTGCCTTTCTTTTTCTGAGGATTTTTGGAAGACCGCTCCTGGATGTTGTGGAGTGGGATTGAGCCAACAATGGCATGTCGATCATAGCTTTTCTTTTCCGCTACCGGCAGCAGCTTCTAGGCATCTCCCTGAGCCAGCCATTGGGCCAAGCCCCAATATTTTAACAGTACTGAAAAGCTAATGCTGTCAGCTCCCATGTGCACTACTTTATTTTAGGTTTGGCTGGGTAGCAAGCCAGGGGAGCTGCCTAGAAGCTGCTGCTCATAGCGGAAAAGAAAAGCTATGATGTCGATGACAATGTAATCTTATCAGTACCTGCGATGCTTTACTTAGTATTTTACCAATTCCTGCAATGCTGCTCTTTACTTAGTATTTTACCAATGCCTGCAATGCTTTACTGTGTATTTTACCAATACCTCCGATGCTGCTCTTTACTTGGTATTTTACCAAAACCTGCAATGCTGCTCTTTACCAGGTATTGTACCAATACTTGCAATGCTTTAATCCGTATTTTACCATCTTACCAATCCAACTTTGCAGGCAGCGAATATGTCTTCTCCTCTGGTGCTTTTGATTGGGACACCTCCACCTTCTCCATCCCTATCTTCGACTTCTCAGAGGTAACAGATGATTTTGGGGTGGGGGGTGGGTGGGCATGAAGAACCTATAATTATTTTCTCCTCGGGCGTTCTTGGTTTGGAGACCTCCTCCTTCGTCATCCCTATCTTCGACTTCTCGGAGGTAACAATGGACCCTACTTTTGTGTGGGTGGGTGGGTGGGTGTGTGGGTGGGTGGGGGGGGGGGGGGATGCATGAAGAACCTATAATATGTCTTCTCCTCTGGTACTTTTGATTGGGACACATCCACCTTCACTATTCCTATCTTCAGCTTCTTTCAGGTAACAATAGACCCTACTTCCAACCCCTTTAGGTGGTGATGGTGACGACTGGGGTGGGATTGGGGGGGGGGGGGGGGGGGGGGGGGGGGGGGGGGAATGAAGAACCTATAATATGTCTTCTCCTCTAGTCTGGTGTCATTTATTGGGACACTTCCACCTTCTCCATCCCTATCATCGGCTTCTCTCAGGTAACAATGGACCCTACTTTGAACCTCTTTTGGTGGTGATGGTGACGATTGGGGGGAGAGGGGGGAGAGGTGGAGGGATGCATGAAGAACCTATAATATGTCTTCTCCTCTGCTTTCGTTTCTGCTGTTTTTTTGTTTCTGCTTCTTTTCTGCTTTCGTTTATTGGGACACTTCCACCCTCTCCATCTCTGCCATCGGCTTCTCTGTGGCTAACAATGGCTGTTACTTTTATTGGACAGGTTGTTGTTGTTGCTGGATAGGTTGCTGTTATTAGACAGGTTGTTCTTATTGTTGACAAGGTTGTTGCTGCTTTTTGACAGGTTGTTGTTGATGTTGTTGGCAAGGTTGTTGTTGTTTTTTGACAGGTTGTTGTTGATGTTGTTGGCAAGGTTGTTGTTGTTGTTTTACAGGTTGTTGTTGATGTTGTTGGCAAGGTTGTTGTTGTTGTTTTTTGACAGGTTGTTGTTGATGGTGTTGGCAAGGTTGTTGCTCTTTTTTGACAGGTTGTTGTTGATGTTGTTGGCAAGGTTGTTGTTGTTGTTTTTTGACAGGTTGTTGTTGATGTTGTTGGCAAGGTTGTTGCTCTTTTTTTACAGGTTGTTGTTGATGTTGTTGGCAAGGTTGTTGTTGTTGTTTTTTGACAGGTTGTTGTTGATGTTGTTGGCAAGGTTGTTGCTCTTTTTGTACAGGTTGTTGTTGATGTTGTTGGCAAGGTTGTTGTTGTTTTTTGACAGGTTGTTGTTGATGTTGTTGGCAAGGTTGTTGTTGTTTTTTGACAGGTTGTTGTTGATGCTGTTGGCAAGGTTGTTGTTGTTGTTTTTTGACAGGTTGTTGTTGATGTTGTTGGCAAGGTTGTTGTTGTTTTTTGACAGGTTGTTGTTGATGTTGTTGGCAAGGTTGTTGTTGTTGTTGTTTTTTTGGACAGGTTGCTGTTGTTATTTTTTGACCGGTTGCTTTTGTTGGACAGGCTGATGTTGTTGTTGTTGTTGAACAGGTTGTTGCTGTTGTTCTTATTGGAGAGGTTGTTGTTGTTGTTGTTGTTGTTGTTGTTGTTGGAAAGGTCGTTGTTATTGTTGATACTGCTGCATATTCTCCTGCTGTTGCTGTTGTTGTTCTCGCTGCTGCTGTCATTGTTACCTGGTGTTTTTAATTGGGACTCTTCCACCTTCTCCATCCCTGTCCTTGACTTCTCTCAGGTTACAATGGTCCCTACTTCCTTGAACTTGGCCTGCAAGGCTGGTTGCCGTCTTTGGCGGTAAACAAATCATTTTACATCAATCCTATCATTTTTAATCAAGCATGTCATTTTAAATCAAGCACTGCCAAGCATATCAATTTAACTCGAAAGCATAATGATCAAAATATGCTTAACCTTACTTTCAACCTCTTTGTAATGAACTAATGATGGTAATGGTTACATTATCCTATCCTCACATTTATAAGTTTTATATATCATTGCATTATGAGTTTTACCAAGACCATGACCATTAACGCAAGCATCCAGACTCACACATTTTAATGCATCTCCCCCATCCAAACCCTGCTCCATCCATCCCCCAATCCCACCTGTTGTTCAATAGATGGTGGCAGCCGTTAAGAGAGAGAGAAAGGGATTCACACTGTGGACCGACGTGAGGCGGGACTATCGCTAGATAGCAATTGAGTAACTAGGATGGCTTAACACGATTTAACACCACCCCTCCATCCACCCCCTCAAAATCCCCATTCCAAATTTAACACCACCCCTCTATCCATCCCCTCGCCCCCCATTCCCGATTTAACACCACCCCTCCATCCATCCATCCTCACCCCCCTTTCCCCTCCTCCCCTCCTCAGTTGACCGAGTCCTGGACAGTGAACGACAATGTCCAGTCTCTCCGCTTTGTATGCAGTGTGAACACCGCGACTGGCGCCACTGAGGTGGAGGCACTGAACATGGTCAACTACATCACCCTGGGTAAGGGCATCAAGCTCCGCCTCTTCTCCCTCCCCATTCCCGCCAGTGGAGGAGCACGCACTGACTACGTCCTTGACACCTGTCAGCTCATTTTCCCAGGCAGGTATGCCTGCATCGCTAATGTCCCTTTCCTGAGGGGCATGGACAATAGGGCTTCAGCAGCCGCTATCATGTTCAATGACAACCTTTGAGGTTTAGGGTTTACCCTGAACCCTAAATCCTCGCTGATATCCCCTTCCTGAGGGGGGTGGACAATAGGGCTTGGGCAGCTGCTATCATGTTCAATGACGACCTTGAAGTGCGCCTGCTCTTTTGTAGGAGTGGCAAAGCCATTCGAACTGAATCCGTGGTGTCGCTGGTTTGTGCGGGGAGACCCACCTCCTGGGGTAAAAGTCCTTTCACAACTTCAAAACAAAGGTGAAGTGGAGGCATGCTATCATGTTCAATGACGCCCTTTATAGCAATGCAAAGGATGAACTGGACAAACGGTTCGTACTTCGTTGAGAATTCTCGAGAATTCCAGGCCAAATTGTCGAGAATGCTCGGATTTCCAGGCCAAAATTCTCGATAAAGTACGAAGTACGAGTTCTCGTGGAAATGTTTTGTCCAGTTCATCCCCTGAATTGCTGTAAGTGGTGAGGCCTCAGCAGCCGCTATCATGTTCAGTGACAACCTTTAAGTGTGGTGGGGTAGAGACATCGTGGAAAGGTTGTGCCCCGCTGCAACACCAGCAGAGAAGCATCCACGGATTATGATGATGTCGTGGAAGCTCACAAGACCCTTCCACCATCCCTTCAGCTCATCCCACCACAATTTGGGGGGGTATGCATGTATGTTACAGTCCAGGTTTAGGCCAAATAGGCTCAAGGGACTTGCCCAACCGTTTGGGTGTGAGTTGGTGACCACTAAATTCTCTAATGATTGGCTTCATTCATGTTGTAGAGACACCGCTCACTATGTAGAGACACATCTATAGCTATATCTATAGACTATGTAGAGACACAGCTGTACTCTGTCATGACAGTAATGATTGGCTATCTTCATGCTGTACAGACGCAGCTCACATGGGACTGATCAGTCGTCTTTTGGATTTGCAGCTTGTAACCAATACCGATATTGGGTATACAGGTGGAGATATTGGTGACGACGGAGTCGTTTCGTATTGGTTACATGCTGTACAGACGCAGCTCACATGGGACTGATAAGTCGTCTTTTGGATGTGTGTAGTAGTAGTAGTAGTAGTAGTAGTAGTAGTAGCAGCAGTAGTAGTAGCAGTAGCACACAAACTAGTAGCACTGTTTATGTGGTGATGGTGATGTTTTCATGATCCTGGTGCATAATTGGACCCTGAACGTGCCCGCTACTTGACCTGGTCAAGGGGCTTATGCACACGCTATATAAGATAAGACAAGACGGTACAGCGCCGGAGCAGCTGGACAGTTTTCTAACAGTGAGTGTTTGGGCAAAAACAACCTTCAGAACCTGGTCCAGGTCTCCAGGAGGTAATCTCCAAAAAGAGAGAGAGAGAGAGAGAGAGAGAGAGGATTCGTTACATAAACTCAGCAAATCACTGCCGAGACAGGACAGCAGCACAGCCTGCCGACCACCAAAAAAATCATTGCAGATTGTGACTCAGCTGATTTTTTCGTCGTAAGGGCCACCAAGAGGGGGGCCAAAAAAGTGAAATACACCATTCTAAAAAAGTGCTGAGACACCCTTCTGCAGACCCCCCCCCCCCCCCCCCCCCGGCTCCGTAACCTACTGTACAGGCAGTATCGCAGCCATTACTTAGTGTTATGGTGTCTAATTATGCTCATATTACAGGGTTTTCAAAGGCCTATCCATTGAGGTTGGCCCCAAGTCCATTTGGGATGTTTGAAGCATATAAATTCATTATCATCAATGTTACATTGTTTGGTGGGGCTTGGGGGTCAGGTCCCTTTGGCCCGTAATGTGCCCACCTTCAATATTCTTCAATAATCAGGTATTCAATAACCAGGTCTTCAATCCAAGCTTCAATCGGGCATTAAATAATCAGGTCTTCAATACCGTAATCACTAATATATGTGTGGCTGAAGGGAACAATGTAGTCCTTTACCACATGTGGTCTTAGTTAATGACGTCATCGACCACCATGCTCCAGAACAATGCCGGCGCATATACTAGGGATGCCTCAAGCCGCACTTGAGCTCGCTCCCTTTGCACAAACTGGGCATAATGTGTGGTGGATCTCTCCCCCAATAGCATACCGGTATATGGACTGGTATTTAGTAGAGGAACACCCTAGTTCCACTCCCATGTCGTTCTGAGGGCTAGAAAAAGTGCCTGAAAAGCTGCCGAAAAGTACATGTTTTTTGAAAATGTCAGATTTTCTCCTCCCCCCCCCCCCCCCCCCCCCCCCCCGCGGCCTAAAACTTTGAAGGACCAACACTTTTGTCTATTAGGCCAAATTAATAAATAATAAACCTGATTCTTCATCCTCTCTATGATATCTACAAAGTTGAGGGATGGTGTCATTTTGAGAGAGAGGATATTGTTACATACTCAGCAAAAATCAATGCCGAGACTGAACAGCGCCGGGGCAGCTGGACAGTTTTATAACAGTGAGGGTTTGGGCAACATACCCCTCAGAACCTGGTCTAGGAGGTAACCTCCAAATCATTTTGGTTTGAAGTTGCCCCTCCCTTAAGGGCTACTACTTATATCTGTTTTCCCATTATTTGTACATTATTGATGTCGCTGTCGTATAACGGACATTATCCCCGCCTGTCACGCGGGAGACGGGGGTTCGACTCCCCCCAGCGGCGTCTTGCTTTTGTACTTCCGTTGTACGATTTGTACTTCTGAAATACGATGGTGTACTTGTGTACGAGGCCCTTCCGCGGAGTTGCGTGACAGGCGGGGATAATGTCCGTTATACGACAGCGACGTTAACGATGTGCAAGTAAGAGATAAACAGATATAAGTAGTGACCCTAAGGGGGTGGGGCAACTTCAAACCAAAAATAAATAATGTTAATACCCGCCGTGGATGAACACACTGTATCTCGATTCGGGTCTCTACCCGGCGATGTAAAGATCCTTCACCTCTATCCGGAACACCCTGCTTCAGCCAGTCGCTGGACCCATGCAAATACCGTTGGACTCAGGTATCAATACGCCAACATAGGTGACTAACATTACTTTTGCCCAGTCTGGAGGGCGGTATGGTCCAGACCCCGTGGGGTAAAGCCCACGCCAAACGGGAGATGTTCGATCCTCACTGCCGGAAGACAGTGGTGTTCGGAGTCCGTTCCCTCGGGGGCGGTGGTGTTTCCACTGCCAGGATAAGTGGCCATTGTAATCTTCTTCTTCTTCCAAAACCTTTTGGGTGCATAGCATTAGTTCGCTCTCGGGTTCCGTACGTCACAGGACACCCTTTTGTATAGGTCTTTGGTTTGGCCCTTCATGCCCGTAGTTTTCGGGTTTGGGTTTGGGGTTTAGGATTACCAGTTTCCACCCTGGACCCTAAACCCTAACCCCTCCCTTCTCCTTTTCGCCTCCCTTTCTCGCTGGCTGTGCTTAGATTGTTGGTTTCGTTTCTCTAGTAATAGCTCTAGTTTGTGGCTTCTGGTGTCCGGGCTGGGCAGGTTTACCAAGTGTGGTGGATTCTCTTGCCCCTAACATGTGTGCCTGCTTTCTGAGTCTTGCTAGATTGGTTTCTGGCCTCTCTGTTTTCGGCTGGCCTCCCCCTTTCCTTCATGGGGTGTCTATGGTTATCATCCTTGACACTCCGGTCCTTTTCTGCAATTTGGTTGTGTCGGGTTGTCTTGTGCTTTCTTCCTTTGAGGGCATTATCGCTGCATATTAAGGTGCTCATAGCGCATGCCCTTGGGTGGTATTTAGTTCTTTTAGTTTGACCTTCCTCTCTTGTGGTTGGTGGGCTTGGTGTTCTGGATTGCTTACTTTTGCATCCCTCCCCTTTCCGCTCTCCTTTACGCCTCTAGTTTGTTTCCTTTTTGGGGACTTGACCTAGTTTGTTTTCAGGTTTGTGGGGGTGCCTTCAAAACCCTCGTGCTTCCGTGTTATAAAATTGGATGGTCGGCAGGCTGTGCTGCTGTCCAGTCTCGGCAGGGATTTGCTGAGTTTATGTAACGAACCCTCTCTCTCTCCCAAAACCTCTTGACCTAGTTAGTTTTCAGGTTTGTGGGGGTGCCTTCAAAACCCTCGTGCTTCCGTGTTATAAAATTGGATGGTCGGCAGGCTGTGCTGCTATCCAGTCTCGGCAGGGATTTGCTGAGTTTATGTAACGAACCCTCTCTCTCTCCCAAAACCTCTTGACCTAGTTAGTTTTCAGGTTTGTGGGGGTGCCTTCAACCCCCCCCCCCCCCCCCCCCCCCCCCCCCCCCAACAGCCCGCAGCACAGGCACCGGCATACCCCGGAGAACCTACCTCTCCCGATGCCCCTGGAGTCCCCCAGCAGCCAACAGCACAGGCACCGGCATACCCCGGAGAGCCTACCGACGTTTACTCTGACTACCCCAACTACCCACCAGTGCCAGGCGTCCCCCAGGAGCCCGCAGCACAGGCACCAGCATACCCCGGCGAGCCCACCTCACCCGGTACCCCTAGATCCCCAGTCTACGAAAACCCGGATCCCCCCTTCCCCCCTCCTCCCCCTACTGCACTGACCCGCGGGAACGTACTGTGCACTGCCACCCTGTACGAGGACCTCAACTTTGCAGGTAAGCGCATATGTTCTTGCTACCGGTATCATTTCTTCTGTGTGCGTCAGAGTAGGAGTGATACCCAGGTGTTCAGTTCCTTCTGGCATGGTTGGGAAATTGATATGCTGTACATGTCTGTACACAAATATTGTGCTTTTTAACATTGCCTTTCTTTTTCTGAGGATTTTTGGAAGACCGCTCCTGGATGTTGTGGAGTGGGATTGAGCCAACAATGGCATGTCGATCATAGCTTTTCTTTTCCGCTACCGGCAGCAGCTTCTAGGCATCTCCCTGAGCCAGCCATTGGGCCAAGCCCCAATATTTTAACAGTACTGAAAAGCTAATGCTGTCAGCTCCCATGTGCACTACTTTATTTTAGGTTTGGCTGGGTAGCAAGCCAGGGGAGCTGCCTAGAAGCTGCTGCTCATAGCGGAAAAGAAAAGCTATGATGTCGATGACAATGTAATCTTATCAGTACCTGCGATGCTTTACTTAGTATTTTACCAATTCCTGCAATGCTGCTCTTTACTTAGTATTTTACCAATGCCTGCAATGCTTTACTGTGTATTTTACCAATACCTCCGATGCTGCTCTTTACTTGGTATTTTACCAAAACCTGCAATGCTGCTCTTTACCAGGTATTGTACCAATACTTGCAATGCTTTAATCCGTATTTTACCATCTTACCAATCCAACTTTGCAGGCAGCGAATATGTCTTCTCCTCTGGTGCTTTTGATTGGGACACCTCCACCTTCTCCATCCCTATCTTCGACTTCTCAGAGGTAACAGATGATTTTGGGGTGGGGGGTGGGTGGGCATGAAGAACCTATAATTATTTTCTCCTCGGGCGTTCTTGGTTTGGAGACCTCCTCCTTCGTCATCCCTATCTTCGACTTCTCGGAGGTAACAATGGACCCTACTTTTGTGTGGGTGGGTGGGTGGGTGTGTGGGTGGGTGGGGGGGGGGGGGGATGCATGAAGAACCTATAATATGTCTTCTCCTCTGGTACTTTTGATTGGGACACATCCACCTTCACTATTCCTATCTTCAGCTTCTTTCAGGTAACAATAGACCCTACTTCCAACCCCTTTAGGTGGTGATGGTGACGACTGGGGTGGGATTGGGGGGGGGGGGGGGGGGGGGGGGGGGGGGGGGGGAATGAAGAACCTATAATATGTCTTCTCCTCTAGTCTGGTGTCATTTATTGGGACACTTCCACCTTCTCCATCCCTATCATCGGCTTCTCTCAGGTAACAATGGACCCTACTTTGAACCTCTTTTGGTGGTGATGGTGACGATTGGGGGGAGAGGGGGGAGAGGTGGAGGGATGCATGAGAACTTAATATGTCTTCTCCTTGCTTAGTTTCGCTGGTTGTTTGTTTCTGCTTCTTTTCTGCTTTCGTTTATTGGGACACTTCCACCCTCTCCATCTCTGCCATCGGCATCTCTGTGGCTAACAATGGCTGTTACTTTTATTGGACAGGTTGTTGTTGTTGCTGGATAGGTTGCTGTTATTAGACAGGTTGTTCTTATTGTTGACAAGGTTGTTGCTGCTTTTTGACAGGTTGTTGTTGATGTTGTTGGCAAGGTTGTTGTTGTTGGTGACAGGTGGTTGGTTGTGTTGTTGCAGGTTGTTGTTGTTGTTTTACAGGTTGTTGTTGTGTGTTGGCAGGTTGTGTTGTGTTTTTTGACAGTTGTGTTGAAGGTGTGGGCAAGTTGTTTTGTTGCTCTTTTTTGACAGGTTGTTGTTGATGTTGTTGGCAAGGTTGTTGTTGTTTTTTGACAGGTTGTTGTTGATGTTGTTGGCAAGGTTGTTGTTGTTGTTTTTGACAGGTTGTTGTTGATGTTGTTGGCAAGGTTGTTGCTCTTTTTGTACAGTGTTGTTGTTGATGTTGTTGGCAAGGTTGTTGTTGTTTTTTGACAGGTTGTGTTGAGGTTGTTGGCAGGTTGTTGTTGTTTTTTGACAGGTTGTTGTTGATGTTGTTGGCAAGGAGTTTGTTGTTTGTTGTTTTTTGACAGGTTGTTGTTGATGTTGTTGGCAGGTTGTTGTTGTTTTTTTGACAGTTGTTGTTGATGTTGTTTGGCAAGGTTGTTGTTGTTGTTGTTTTTTTGGACAGGTTGCTGTTGTTATTTTTTGACCGGTTGCTTTTGTTGGACAGGCTGATGTTGTTGTTTGTTGTTGAACAGGTTGTTGCTGTTGTTCTTATTGGAGAGGTTGTTGTTGTTGTTGTTGTTGTTGTTGTTGTGTGAAAGGTCGTTGTTATTGTTGATACTGCTGCATATTCTCCTGCTGTTGCTGTTGTTGTTCTCGCTGCTGCTGTCATTGTTACCTGGTGTTTTTAATTGGGACTCTTCCACCTTCTCCATCCCTGTCCTTGACTTCTCTCAGGTTACAATGGTCCCTACTTCCTTGAACTTGGCCTGCAAGGCTGGTTGCCGTCTTTGGCGGTAAACAAATCATTTTACATCAATCCTATCATTTTTAATCAAGCATGTCATTTTAAATCAAGCACTGCCAAGCATATCAATTTAACTCGAAAGCATAATGATCAAAATATGCTTAACCTTACTTTCAACCTCTTTGTAATGAACTAATGATGGTAATGGTTACATTATCCTATCCTCACATTTATAAGTTTTATATATCATTGCATTATGAGTTTTACCAAGACCATGACCATTAACGCAAGCATCCAGACTCACACATTTTAATGCATCTCCCCCATCCAAACCCTGCTCCATCCATCCCCCAATCCCACCTGTTGTTCAATAGATGGTGGCAGCCGTTAAGAGAGAGAGAAAGGGATTCACACTGTGGACCGACGTGAGGCGGGACTATCGCTAGATAGCAATTGAGTAACTAGGATGGCTTAACACGATTTAACACCACCCCTCCATCCACCCCCTCAAAATCCCCATTCCAAATTTAACACCACCCCTCTATCCATCCCCTCGCCCCCATTCCCGATTTAACACCACCCCTCCATCCATCCATCCTCACCCCCCTTTCCCCTCCTCCCCTCCTCAGTTGACCGAGTCCTGGACAGTGAACGACAATGTCCAGTCTCTCCGCTTTGTATGCAGTGTGAACACCGCGACTGGCGCCACTGAGGTGGAGGCACTGAACATGGTCAACTACATCACCCTGGGTAAGGGCATCAAGCTCCGCCTCTTCTCCCTCCCCATTCCCGCCAGTGGAGGAGCACGCACTGACTACGTCCTTGACACCTGTCAGCTCATTTTCCCAGGCAGGTATGCCTGCATCGCTAATGTCCCTTTCCTGAGGGGCATGGACAATAGGGCTTCAGCAGCCGCTATCATGTTCAATGACAACCTTTGAGGTTTAGGGTTTACCCTGAACCCTAAATCCTCGCTGATATCCCTTCCTGAGGGGGGTGGACAATAGGGCTTGGGCAGCTGCTATCATGTTCAATGACGACCTTGAAGTGCGCCTGCTCTTTTGTAGGAGTGGCAAAGCCATTCGAACTGAATCCGTGGTGTCGCTGGTTTGTGCGGGGAGACCCACCTCCTGGGGTAAAAGTCCTTTCACAACTTCAAAACAAAGGTGAAGTGGAGGCATGCTATCATGTTCAATGACGCCCTTTATAGCAATGCAAAGGATGAACTGGACAAACGGTTCGTACTTCGTTGAGAATTCTCGAGAATTCCAGGCCAAATTGTCGAGAATGCTCGGATTTCCAGGCCAAAATTCTCGATAAAGTACGAAGTACGAGTTCTCGTGGAAATGTTTTGTCCAGTTCATCCCCTGAATTGCTGTAAGTGGTGAGGCCTCAGCAGCCGCTATCATGTTCAGTGACAACCTTTAAGTGTGGTGGGGTAGAGACATCGTGGAAAGGTTGTGCCCCGCTGCAACACCAGCAGAGAAGCATCCACGGATTATGATGATGTCGTGGAAGCTCACAAGACCCTTCCACCATCCCTTCAGCTCATCCCACCACAATTTGGGGGGGTATGCATGTATGTTACAGTCCAGGTTTAGGCCAAATAGGCTCAAGGGACTTGCCCAACCGTTTGGGTGTGAGTTGGTGACCACTAAATTCTCTAATGATTGGCTTCATTCATGTTGTAGAGACACCGCTCACTATGTAGAGACACATCTATAGCTATATCTATAGACTATGTAGAGACACAGCTGTACTCTGTCATGACAGTAATGATTGGCTATCTTCATGCTGTACAGACGCAGCTCACATGGGACTGATCAGTCGTCTTTTGGATTTGCAGCTTGTAACCAATACCGATATTGGGTATACAGGTGGAGATATTGGTGACGACGGAGTCGTTTCGTATTGGTTACATGCTGTACAGACGCAGCTCACATGGGACTGATAAGTCGTCTTTTGGATGTGTGTAGTAGTAGTAGTAGTAGTAGTAGTAGTAGTAGTAGTAGTAGTAGCAGTAGCACACAAACTAGTAGCACTGTTATGTGGTGATGGTGATGTTTTCATGATCCTGGTGCATAATTGGACCCTGAACGTGCCCGCTACTTGACCTGGTCAAGGGGCTTATGCACACGCTATATAAGATAAGACAAGACGGTACAGCGCCGGAGCAGCTGGACAGTTTTCTAACAGTGAGTGTTTAGGGCAAAAACAAACTTCAGAACCTGGTCCAGGTATCCAGGAGGTATCTCCCAAAAAGGGAGAGGGAGGAGGAGCGAGAGAGAGAGGATTCGTTACATAAACCTCAGCAAATCACTGCAGAGACAGGGACAGCAAGCACAGCCTGCCGACCCAAAAAAAAGCATTGCGATTGTGACTCAGCTATTTTTCGGAGGAAGGGAAAAAAAGAGGGGGGGAAAAAAAAAAGGGAAAGGAAAAAAGGAGAAAAAAGGGGGAGGAGAACAAAAGGGAGGACGAAACAAACCAAAAAAACAAAAAAAAAAAAGAACAACCAAAAACCCGAAATGAGAAAACAACACAAAACAAAAAAAAAAAAAAAAAGAAAAATGAAAGAAACAAAAACCCCCCCCCCCCCCCCCCCCCCCCCCCCCCACCCCCGGTCCGAACCTACGTACTAGGCAGTTAGCGCAGCAATAACTTAGGTTATGGTGTCTAATTATGCTCATATTACAGGGTTTTCAAAGCTATCATGAGGTTGGTTGGGCCCCAAGTTTCCCTTTGGGTGTGGAAGCCATATAAATTCATGATCATCATGTTTCACAATGTTTGGTGGGCTTGGGGGTCAGGTCCCCTTTGGCCCGTAAGGCCCACCTTAAATATTCTTCAATAAGTCAGGTATTCAATAACCGGTTTCAATCCAAGCTTCAATGGGGCATACCTACTAAGGTCTTCAATACCGTAATCACTAATATATGTGTGGCTGAAGGGAACAATGTAGTCCTTTACCACATGTGGTCTTAGTTAATGACGTCATCGACCACCATGCTCCAGAACAATGCCGGCGCATATACTAGGGATGCCTCAAGCCGCACTTGAGCTCGCTCCCTTTGCACAAACTGGGCAAAATGTGTGGTGGATCTCTCCCCCAATAGCATACCGGTATATGGACTGGTATTTAGTAGAGGAACACCCTAGTTCCACTCCCATGTCGTTCTGAGTGCTAGAAAAAGTGCCTGAAAAGCTGCCGAAAAGTACATGTTTTTTGAAAATGTCAGATTTTCTCCTCCCCCCCCCCCCCCGCCAACAAAACCCCAAACAACACAAAAAAACACCACAAACAAACAACAACCGACACCAAAAAACACCAAAACCAACCAAAACAAAAAAAAACAACAAACACCCCCCCCCCCCCCCCCCACCCCCCACCCCCACCCCCCCCCCCCCCCCCCCCCCCCCCCCCCCCCCCCCCCCCCCCCGCGGCTAAAAATTGAAGGCCCACCACTTTTGTCTATAGGCAAAAATTAATAAGAACCTGATTCTTCATCTTCTATGATATCTACCAAGTTGAGGATGGTTGTTTTTGAGAGAGCGGTTGTTCATATAGCAAAAATCAATGCCGAGAGGAACAGCGCCGGGGCAGTGGAACCGTTTATAACCGTGAGGGTTTTTGGGAAACATACCCCTCAGAACTGGTAGGAGGTAACCTCACAATCATTTTGGTTGAAGTTGCCCTACCTTAAGGGCTACTACTTAAATTGTTTTCCATTATTTGCAAATTATGATGTCGCGTCGTTATAACGAACATTATCCCGCCTGTCACGAGGGAGAGAGGGGTTCGACCCCCCGCGGGCGTCTTGCTTTGTCACTTCCGTTTGTCGATTTTGTACGGCTGAAAATACGATGGCTGTGTACCTGTACTTGCTTGACGAGGCCCTCGAGGAGTTGCGTGACCGGCGGGGATAATGTCCGTTTAACGACAGCGACGTTAAGCGCGTGTGCAAGAAGAGATAAACAGATATAAGTAGTGACACTAAGGGGGGGGCAACTTCAAACCAGAAATAACTACTGTAATACCCGCCGTGGGAAAAACTATGTATCTCGATTTTCGGGGCTATGCACGGCGTTTTTGTTAAAGATCTTCACCTCCACAGGAAAACCGTCCTGCTCAGCAGATCGCGGGCCCATGGCAAATACCGTTGGACTCAGGTATCAATACGCCAACATAGGTGCATAACATACTTTTGCCCAGTCGGAGGGCGGTGGTGGTATGGTCGACCCCGTGGGGTTATTAAGCCCTGCCAAACGGGAGAGTTTGCTCCTCCAGGACGGAAAGGACAGTGGTGTCGGAGTCGTTCCTCGGGGGCGGTGGTTGTTTTCCACTGCCAGGATAAGTGGCCATTGTAATCTTCTTCTTCTTCCAAAACCTTTTGGGTGCATAGCATTAGTTCGCTCTCGGGTTGCCGTACCGTCACAGGAAACCATTTTGTATAGGTCTTGTGTTGGCCCTTACTGCCGTAGTTTGGTTTGGGTTTGGGGTTGGATTACCAGTTTCCAACCCGGACCCTAAACACATAACCCCCTCCCTTCTCCTTTTCGCGCTCCCTTCTCGCTGCGTGCTTAGATGGTTGGTTCGTCTATCTAGTAATGCTTAGTTTGTTCTGGGGTCCGGGCTGGGCAGGTTTACAAGTGTGGTGGATTCTCGTGCCCCTAACAGTGCTGCCTGCTTTCGAGTCTTGCTGAGATTGGTTTATGGCTCTCTGATTTTGGTGGCCCTCCCCCTTTCCTCATGGGCTGTCTATGGTTTATATCGACATACGGCCTTTTCTGCATGGTTGTGTAGGGGGTTCTGGCTTTTTCTTGAGGGCATTATCGCGCATAGTAAGGTGTCATAGGTCATGCCTTTGGGGGTATTAGTTCTTGTAGTTGACATTCCTTGCGTGGGTGTGGGCTTGTGGTTTGGATTTGCGTACTTTGCATCCTCCCCTTTCCGCTCTCCGTTACGCCTTTTAGTTGTTTGCCTTTTGGGGACTTGCCATAGTTTGTTTTCCGATTGGGGGGGGCCTCAAAACCCTCGTTTCCTGTATAAAATTGGTAATGGTTAGAGTGTGTGCGTACAGTCTCGGCAGGGATTTGGGCGTTTATGTAAAAAACGAACCCTTCTCTCTCCCAAAACCTCTGACCTAGTTAGTTGTCAGGTTGGGGGGGCCTTGTCAAAACCCTGTGCATTCGTGTTATTAAAAATGGATGGTCGGCAGGCTGTGGCACCAGTTCGGCGGGATTTGCTGAGTGTATGTAACGACCCCTTCTCTCTCCAAAACCTCTGACTAGTTGTTTCAGGTTGTGGGGGGCCTCAACCCCCCCCAACCCCCCCCCCCCTCCCCCCCCCCCCCCCCCCCCCCCCAACAGCCAGCAGCAAAGCACCGGCATACCCGGAGAACATACCTCTCCGATGCCCCCTGGGAGTCCCTAGCAGGCCAACCGCACAGGCACCGGGCAGTACCCCGGAGAGCACTCGACGTTTACTGAGCTACCCCACTACCACCCAGTGTCGGTGTCCCCAGGAGCCCGCCAGAACCAGGCACAGCTACCCGGCGAGCCCACCCACCCGTTCCAATAAGACCCCAGTATACGAAAACCCGGATCCCCTCCCCCTCCTCCCTACTGCACTGAACCCCGCCG
>JACBWV010000472.1:5555939-5708439 GCA_013435795.1 Chlamydomonas sp. ICE-L
CTGTTGCAAGGTGTGTGTTTTTTTTGTTTTACAGGTTGTTGTGGAGTTTTTGGCAAGTTTTTGTTGTTTTTTACAGGTTTTTTTTATTTTGTTGTCAAGTTTGTTGTTTTTTGTGTTTTTTTTTGACAGTTTCTGTTTTTTATTTTTTTAACGTGTGCTTTTTTTGACATGCTTATTTTTGTTGTTGTTAACGGTTTGGTTTCTTTTTTTCCTTATTTTAGATTTTTTGTTTTTTTGTTTTTTTTTTTTGTTATTTTGGAAGGTCGTTGTTATTTTTTTTACTTCTTCATATCTCCTGCTTTTTCGTTTTGTTTTTCTCCCTCTCTTCGTTCATTTTTACCTTGTGTTTTTTTAATTGGGACTCCTTCCACGCCTCCATCCCTGTCCGTGACTCTCTCAATTAAATGTCCCTACCGACTTTTTTCCTTGAACTTGGCCTGCAAGCTGGTTGCCGTCTTTGGCGGTAAACAAATCATTTTAAATCAATCCTAATCATTTTTAATCAAAAGAGGTCATTTTAAAATCAAAGCCCCAAAACTGCCAAGCATATCAATTAACAACTCGAAAGCATAATGATCAAAATATGCTTAACCTTACTTTCAACCTCTTTGTAATGAACTAATGATGGTAATGGTTACATTATCCTATCCTCACATTTATAAGTTTTAATCACACATACACATATACATTATGAGTGTATTACCAAGACCATGACATAAACGCAAGATCGACTCACAACAGTTTAATGCATCTCCCCCATCCAAACCCGCTCGCATCCTACCCCATCCCACCTGTTTGTTCAATAGATGGTGGCAGCCGTTAAGAGAGAGAGAAAGGGATTCACACTGTGGACCGACGTGAGGCCGGACTATCGCTAGATAGCAATTGAGTAACTAGGATGGCTTAACACGATTTAACACCACCCCTCCATCCACCCCCTCAAAATCCCCATTCCAAATTTAACACCACCCCTCTATCCATCCCCTCGCCCCCCATTCCCGATTTAACACCACCCCTCCATCCCTCCAGCCCACCCGCCCCTTTCCCGCTCCCCACTCCTCAGTTGACCGAGTCCTGGACAGTGAACGACAATGTCCAGTCTCTCCGCTTTGTATGCAGTGTGACCACCGCGGCGGGCGCCAACTGAGGTGGAGGCACTGAACAGTCAACTACATCAACCTGGGTAAGGGCATCAAGCGCCAAGCTCCGCCTCGTCCTTCTCCCTCCTCTCCCTCCCCCATTCCCGCCAGTGGGGAGCACGCAACCTGACTACGGTCCTTGACAAAAACACCTGTCCCTCATTTTCCCAGGCAGGTAAATGCCTCAATCAATCGCTAATGTCCCTTTCCTGAGGGGGCATGGACAATAGGGCTTCAGCAGCCCTAATCATGTTCATGACAACCTTTGAGGTTTAGGGTTTCCTGACCCTAAATCCGCAGCTGATACCCTCCCACCTGAGGGGGTGGAAATAGGGCTGGGGCAGACGGCATATCATGTTTCAATGACGACCTTGAAGTGGCGCCTGTCGTTTGTAGGAGTGGCAAGCCATTCACTGAAATCCGTGGTGTCGCTGTTTGGTGCGGGGAGCCCCACTCCTGGGGTAAAGTCCTTTCACAACTTCAAACAAAAGGTGAAGTGGAGGAGCTAGCAGGGTTCTGACCCCTTTATACAATGCAAGGATGGAACTGGACAAAACGTTTTCGTACTTTTTAGAATTCTCGAGAATTCCAGGCCAAATTGTCGAGAATGCTCGGATTTCCAGGCCCAAAATTCTCGATAAAGTACGAAGTACGAGTTCTCGTGGAAATGTTTTGTCCAGTTCATCCCCTGAATTGCTGTAAGTGGTGAGGCCTCAGCAGCCGCTATCATGTTCAGTGACAACCTTTAAGTGTGGTGGGTTAGAGACATCGTGGAAAGGTTGTGCCCCGCTGCAACACCAGCAGAGAAGCATCCACGGATTATGATGATGTCGTGGAAGCTCACAAGACCCTTCCACCATCCCTTCAGCTCATCCCACCACAATTTGGGGGGTATGCATGTATGTTACAGTCCAGGTTTAGGCCAAATAGGCTCAAGGGACTTGCCCAACCGTTTGGGTGTGAGTTGGTGACCACTAAATTCTCTAATGATTGGCTTCATTCATGTTGTAGAGACACCGCTCACTATGTAGAGACACATCTATAGCTATATCTATAGACTATGTAGAGACACAGCTGTACTCTGTCATGACAGTAATGATTGGCTATCTTCATGCTGTACAGACGCAGCTCACATGGGACTGATCAGTCGTCTTTTGGATTTGCAGCTTGTAACCAATACCGATATTGGGTATACAGGTGGAGATATTGGTGACGACGGAGTCGTTTCGTATTGGTTACATGCTGTACAGACGCAGCTCACATGGGACTGATAAGTCGTCTTTTGGATGTGTGTAGTAGTAGTAGTAGTAGTAGTAGCAGCAGTAGTAGTAGCAGTAGCACACAAACTAGTAGCACTGTTTATGTGGTGATGGTGATGTTTTCATGATCCTGGTGCATAATTGGACCCTGAACGTGCCCGCTACTTGACCTGGTCAAAGGTCTTATGCACACGCTATATAAGATAAGACAAGACGGTACAGCGCCGGAGCAGCTGGACAGTTTTCTAACAGTGAGTGTTTTGGGCAAAAACAACCTTCAGAACCTGGTCCAGGTCTCCAGGAGGTAATCTCCAAAAAGAGAGAGAGAGAGAGAGAGAGAGAGAGAGAGGATTCGTTACATAAACTCAGCAAATCACTGCCGAGACAGGACAGCAGCACAGCCTGCCGACCACCAAAAAAAGCATTGCAGATTGTGACTCAGCTGATTTTTTCGTCGTAAGGGCCACCAAGAGGGGGGCCAAAAAAGTGAAATACACCATTCTAAAAAAGTGCTGAGACACCCTTCTGCAGACCCACCCCCCCCCCCCCCCCCGGCTCCGTAACCTACTGTACAGGCAGTATCGCAGCCATTACTTAGTGTTATGGTGTCTAATTATGCTCATATTACAGGGTTTTCAAAGGCCTATCCATTGAGGTTGGCCCCAAGTCCATTTGGGATGTTTGAAGCATATAAATTCATTATCATCAATGTTACATTGTTTGGTGGGGCTTGGGGGTCAGGTCCCTTTGGCCCGTAATGTGCCCACCTTCAATATTCTTCAATAATCAGGTATTCAATAACCAGGTCTTCAATCCAAGCTTCAATCGGGCATTAAATAATCAGGTCTTCAATACCGTAATCACTAATATATGTGTGGCTGAAGGGAACAATGTAGTCCTTTACCACATGTGGTCTTAGTTAATGACGTCATCGACCACCATGCTCCAGAACAATGCCGGCGCATATACTAGGGATGCCTCAAGCCGCACTTGAGCTCGCTCCCTTTGCACAAACTGGGCCATAATGTGTGGTGGATCTCTCCCCCAATAGCATACCGGTATATGGACTGGTATTTAGTAGAGGAACACCCTAGTTCCACTCCCATGTCGTTCTGAGGGCTAGAAAAAAGTGCCTGAAAAGCTGCCGAAAAGTACATGTTTTTTGAAAATGTCAGATTTTCTCCTCCCCCCCCCCCCCCCCCCCCCCCCCCCCCGCGGCCTAAAACTTTGAAGGACCAACACTTTGTCTATTAGGCCAAATTAATAAATAATAAACCTGATTCTTCATCCTCTCTATGATATCTACAAAGTTGAGGGATGGTGTCATTTTGAGAGAGAGGATATTGTTACATACTCAGCAAAAATCAATGCCGAGACTGAACAGCGCCGGGGCAGCTGGACAGTTTTATAACAGTGAGGGTTTGGGCAACATACCCCTCAGAACCTGGTCTAGGAGGTAACCTCCAAATCATTTTGGTTTGAAGTTGCCCCTCCCTTAAGGGCTACTACTTATATCTGTTTTCCCATCATTTGTACATTATTGATGTCGCTGTCGTATAACGGACATTATCCCCGCCTGTCACGCGGGAGACGGGGGTTCGACTCCCCCCAGCGGCGTCTTGCTTTTGTACTTCCGTTGTACGATTTGTACTTCTGAAATACGATGGTGTACTTGTGTACGAGGCCTTCCGCGGAGTTGCGTGACAGGCGGGGATAATGTCCGTTATACGACAGCGACGTTAACGATGTGCAAGTAAGAGATAAACAGATATAAGTAGTGACCCTAAGGGGGTGGGGCAACTTCAAACCAAAAATAAATAATGTTAATACCCGCCGTGGATGAACACACTGTATCTCGATTCGGGTCTCTACCCGGCGATGTAAAGATCCTTCACCTCTATCCGGAACACCTGCTTCAGCCAGTCGCTGGACCCATGCAAATACCGTTGGACTCAGGTATCAATACGCCAACATAGGTGACTAACATTACTTTTGCCCAGTCTGGAGGGCGGTATGGTCCAGACCCCGTGGGGTAAAGCCCACGCCAAACGGGAGATGTTCGATCCTCACTGCCGGAAGACAGTGGTGTTCGGAGTCCGTTCCCTCGGGGGCGGTGGTGTTTCCACTGCCAGGATAAGTGGCCATTGTAATCTTCTTCTTCTTCCAAAACCTTTTGGGTGCATAGCATTAGTTCGCTCTCGGGTTCCGTACGTCACAGGACACCCTTTTGTATAGGTCTTTGGTTTGGCCCTTCATGCCCGTAGTTTTCGGGTTTGGGTTTGGGGTTTAGGATTACCAGTTTCCACCCTGGACCCTAAACCCTAACCCCTCCCTTCTCCTTTTCGCCTCCCTTTCTCGCTGGCTGTGCTTAGATTGTTGGTTTCGTTTCTCTAGTAATAGCTCTAGTTTGTGGCTTCTGGTGTCCGGGCTGGGCAGGTTTACCAAGTGTGGTGGATTCTCTTGCCCCTAACATGTGTGCCTGCTTCTGAGTCTTGCTAGATTGGTTTCTGGCCTCTCTGTTTTCGGCTGGCCTCCCCCTTTCCTTCATGGGGTGTCTATGGTTATCATCCTTGACACTCCGGTCCTTTTCTGCAAGTTGGTTGTGTCGGGTTTGTCTTGTGCTTTCTTCCTTTGAGGGCATTATCGCTGCATATTAAGGTGCTCATAGCGCATGCCCTTGGGTGGTATTTAGTTCTTTTAGTTTGACCTTCCTCTCTGTGGTTGGTGGGCTTGGTGTTCTGGATTGCTTACTTTTGCATCCCTCCCCTTTCCGCTCTCCTTTACGCCTCTAGTTTGTTTCCTTTTTGGGGACTTGACCTAGTTTGTTTTCAGGTTTGTGGGGGTGCCTTCAAAACCCTCGTGCTTCCGTGTTATAAATTGGATGGTCGGCAGGCTGTGCTGCTGTCCAGTTCTCGGCAGGGATTTGCTGAGTTTATGTAACGAACCCTCTCTCTCTCCAAAACCTCTTGACCTAGTTAGTTTTCAGGTTTGTGGGGGTGCCTTCAAAACCCTCGTGCTTCCGTGTTATAAAATTGGATGGTCGGCAGGCTGTGCTGCTATCCAGTCTCGGCAGGGATTTGCTGAGTTTATGTAACGAACCCTCTCTCTCTCCCAAAACCTCTTGACCTAGTTAGTTTCAGGTTTGTGGGGGTGCCTTCAAAACCCTCGTGCTTCCGTGTTATAAAATTTGATGGTCGGCAGGCTGTGCTGCTGTCCAGTCTCGGCAGGGATTTGCTGAGTTTATGTAACGACCCCCCCCCCCCCCCCAAAAAAAGTTTCCTTTTTGGGACTTGACCTAGTTTGTTTTCAGGTTTGTGGGGGTGCCTTCAAAACCCTCGTGCTTCCGTGTTATAAAATTTGATGGTCGGCAGGCTGTGCTGCTGTCCAGTCTCGGCAGGGATTTGCTGCTGAGTTTATGTAACGACCCCCCCCCCCCCCCCAAAAAAAGTTTCCTTTTTAGGACTTGACTAGTTTGTTTTCAGGTTGTGGGGGTGCCTTCAAAACTCTCGTGCTTCCGTGTTATAAAATTTGATGGTCGGCAGGCGTGCTTGCTGTCCAGTCTCGGCAGGGATTTGCTGAGTTTATGTAACGACCCCCCCCCCCCCCCCCCCAAAAAAAGTTTCCTTTTTGGGACTTGACCTAGTTTGTTTTCAGGTTTGTGGGGGTGCCTTCAAAACTCTCGTGCTTCCGTGTTATAAAATTGGATGGTCGGCAGGCTGTGCTGCTGTCCAGTCTCGGTAGTGATTTGCTGAGTTTATGTAACGAACCCTCTCTCTCCAAAATGATTTGGAGGTTACCTCCTGGACCACTCAGGTTCTGAGGGGTATGTTGCCCAAACCCTCACTGTTATAAAACTGTCCAGCTGCCCCGGCGCTGTTCAATCTCGGCATTGATTTTTGCTAAGTATGTAACAATATCCTCTCTCTTGGGTTCACACGCCCCACCTCTTCCGCATACCTGAGAATTAGGGGGTATCCTTTATCTGACGTCATCGGATCCCCCTGTGTTGTTTTCGGCTAGCGCTTTGTTCGGTTTGGGTCCCTCCCCTCCCTTCTTTCCGCCTCTCATTCTCTATAGCCCAGCTTTGCACAGTTTGTTTGGTTTCGTTTCTCAAGTTTGAGCTCTTGCTTGTGACTTCTGGTGTACGGGCAGGGCTTCGTGTTGGCTGCATAATATATTATATGTTTATAGCCAACAGGTCTACCCTATGTGGTGGATTCTCTTGCCCCTTTCATGTGTGCCTGCTTGCTGAGTCTTGCTCGGATTGGTTTTTGAACTCTCTGTTTCTCGTCTGGACTTGCCCTTCTCTTCTTGGGGTGCCAAAGGTTGATCTTCTTGGCACCCAGGTCAATTTCTGCAAGTTCGTTGTGCTGGGTCGGCTTGTGCTTTCGTTCCGTCCCTTTGAGGGCATTAATAGAATCGCTGCATATTACGGTGCTCATAGCGCATCCCTTGGTGGTATTTATTATTTTTAGCCTGGCTTCTCTCTTGTGGGTGGTGGCTGTTTCTGGATGTGCATACTTTTTGCATCCCTCACTTTCCCGCTCTCCCTGTAAACGCTGCTGTTTGGTTTTCCTTTTTGGGCTTGACCTATTTGTGTTCCTGGTTTGTGGGGGTGGCATTCAAAACACTCGGGCCTCCCGTTTTATAAAATTGGATGTCGTAGGCTGTTTTGCTGTTCCAGTCTCGGCATGAGTGCTAGTTTATGTAACGACCCTATCTCTCCTCTCTCTTTTCTGTTGAACTTTAATTTGCTTGGGCTGCTTCCTGTCTCGGCAGTGATTTGCTGAGTTAATGTAACGAATCCCTCTCGCTCTCTCCTCTCTCTCTCGCTCCTCTCTCCTTCGCCTCTCTCCTCTCTCTCTACTCTCCACCTTCCTCTCTCTCCTTCTCTCTCTCCTCTCTCTCTCTCTCTCTCTCTCTCTCTCTCTCTCTTTCTTACGCTTTTTGGAGGTGACCTCCTGGACCAGGTTCTGAGGGGTATGTTGCCCAAACCCGCACTGTTATAAAACTGTCCAGCTGATGACCCGGCGCTGTTCAGTCTCGGCATTGATTTTTGCTGAGTATGTAACAATATCCTCTCTACAAAAAACGTGCTATCCTTGCTTGGTGCTCTGGATTGAATTCCTTGGCAACCTTCCCCTTTCCGCTCTCCTTTCCGCTCTTCTTTCCGCCTCTAGTTTGTTTCCTCTTTTGGACTGACCTGCTGGTTTGTTTTTCAAGTTTGTGGGGGTGAAAACCCTCGTGTTTCCTGTTATAAAATTTGATGGTCGGCAGGCTGTGCTGCTGTCCAGTCTTGGCAATGCTTTGCTGAGTTTATGTAACTACCCCTCTCTCTCAGCCGAGGCAAACGTTTCCGCATGATGATGCCCCCCCCCCCCCCCCCCCCCCCCCCCCCCCCCAATGCCACTTTCTTCATGGACCTCAACCTCACAAACACCACAAAGTAAATAAATCTAAACTTCGTCGGTATCCAGCTGACCATGTCCCCGTCAACCAACCAACCCCTGCCAACCGACCCTCCGACCCCTGCAGCCTCTGTGGAGTGCAATGCCACCTACACGAATCTCAACCTCACAAACACCAACCAATCCTCCAACCAACCAACCCTCTAACTCCTGCAGCATCTGTGGAGTGCAATGCCACTTTCTTCATGGACCTCAACCTCACCGGCAACTCCTTCATCTTCACCACTGGAATCTTTGACTGGCTTCAGGCCGAGCCTGATTTCTACTCCATCGAGGACTTTAGCAAGGTGGGTTGGCAACTGGGTGGATAAGCATGGTTGGGTGGGATGACTGGGTGGGTTGGCAGCTGGGTGGATAAGCATGGTTGGGTGGTTGGCACCTGGGTGGGTTGGTTGCATGGCTGGGTGGGTTGGCAGCTGGGTGGATAAGCATGGCTGGGTGGGATGACTGGGTGGGTTGGCAGCTAGCTGGGTAGGTGGGTTGCATGGCTGGGTGGGTGGGTTGGCAGCTGGGTGGATAAGCAAGGTTGACTGGGATGGTTGGTTAGTTGGTTGTTGGTGCGCCAGCAGGAGGGTGGGTGGGCGAGTACTGTATCTCTTTGTGTGTGGAGCTTTGGTGGAATAGGGGGTTAGGGGGGTGGGTTTACGAGCAGGGGGGTAGGATAGCTAAGAGGGAAAGGGAGAGTGATGTTAAGGAGTGCAGATTTTTGCAGAGCTTATTTCCCCGCCACCAGTAACCATCGCTACCTGAGACCCTGTTTTGGCCAAACCTCCTGCTACCATAAGACTCGAATCTCGGCCCTGACCCTCGACCCCCCCCTGGGCCGGCCCTTCGGGCTGCCTACTTAAATCGCTACCAGGAGTCCAACCTTAAAAAACACAAGATCCCTAATCCGCTACCAGAAGACCCCCTTTCTGGAACGAAAAAAAGCTCGTCACACACCAAGGGGTGTGGGTGGGGTGGGTGGGGAGTGGTCCTTAAATGGGTAGTCGAACGGGCTAACAAACATCAAATGAGCTTTAAAACATCAAATGGGATTTAAAAAACATCAAATTGGTTGAAGAATATGAAATGGGCTTAAGCAACATCAAATGAGCTTCAAAACATCAAACTGGCTAAAATAACATCGAATGGGCTTCACAACATCAAATGAGCTTCAAAACATCAAACTGGCTAAAATAACATCGAATGGGCTTCACAACATCAAATGAGCTTCAAACATCAAACTGGCTAAAATAACATCGAATGGGCTTCACAACATCAAATGGGCTAACAACTTTAAATGAGCTTTAAACATCATTTGGGCTTAAAAAACAATAAACTCTGATTCTTAATCCTACTCAAACAAAATATCAAATAGGGCTGAATGGGCTAAACAAAATACGCTCTGATTTCAATCCTCCTCTGCGCTTTGCCCTACAATGCAGCTTAAGAAACATAAAATTGGCTAAATAACATGAAATGGGCTAAATAACATCAAATGAGCTTAAAAAACAATGCACTCTGATTCTAATCCTCCTCTGCGCTTTCCCCCACTATGCAGCTTTAAAAACATCATATGGGCTAAGCAAACATCAAATGGGCTAAACAAACATCAAATGGGCTAAACAAACATTAAATGGGCTAAACAAACATCAAATGGGCTAAACAAACATCTTATGAGCTTTAAAAACAATACACTCTGATTCTAATCCTATTCTGCGCTTCCTGTACAATGCAGCTTAAAAAACATTAAATGGGCTAAATAACATCAAATGAGCTAAAAACAATAAGCTCTGATCATAATCCTCCTCTTTGCTTTCCCTTACTATGCAGCTGAAAATCGGATTCCCTGTTGTCGACGAGATCCAGTCCCTTATTTTTAGCTGCCGCTTCAGCCAGGCCGCCAACACCTCCTTGTACCAAGTAGAGAGGTAAGCTTAGGCAACGTTCAGAACTAGAACTTGCCCACCAACAGTGCCACCACCACCATCACCTTACCCACCAACAGTACCACCACCATCACATTACCCAAAAGGCACTAGATCTTCAGCCAGGCCGCCAACACCTCCTTGTTCCAAGTAGAGAGGTAAGCTTGGGCAACGTCCAGAACTTGAACTTGCCCACTAACAGTACCACCATCATCTTACCCAGCAGCAGTACCACCACCATCACATTACCTAAGAGGCACTAGCTCTTCAGCCAGGCCGCCAACACCTCCTTGTTCCAAGTAGAGAGGTAAGCTTGGGCAACATCCAGAACTAGAACCTGAACTTTGTTTCATGGCTCCAGCCAGTCATTTAGTTGCTCCTGGTCTTCGGCAGTAAATTGAACTTCAACTTTGTTACATGGCCCCAGCAGTCATTTGGCTGCACACCGTCTTCTCTAATTTGGCTACACATTGGCAGGGCAAGCAAAATAACCAGACAAGCACTTAGTTCACTGTGAATATGCTTCCTAAGCATTTTTGGTAGAGCCTACCCCTCAGGGGGGCGGGAGCCCCCGGGGTCACCCCATTGGCCGTTTGCCCAACCAACCGACCATATGACGACAAGAAAAACCTGGCCTGGTCGTAAACCCTGGCTTCGGTCTGCTGCACTCGATTTGTTGCCGAATGTATCCCCGATAGCCAACACTCTCCCTCAACTTTCCGTGTGGCTTGCGACGCCGCCTATGACTTGTTCTCCTCCTTTCGCTTCCTCTCCCTCTTTTGCTCCTACCTCCTTTTTCCATCCACCGTCATACTTCCCGATTATTTTTGTTAGCTAATGTTCATTCTCAATTCATTTTCAACATCATTTCATTTTCTACCATCATCCCCTGTCTTAAATCCCCTTCCTAAATCATCCATCCATCCCTTTCCTAATCCCTCCGCCCTCAGCATGGGGAAGTGCATCAAGAATGCAAACAAGGAGCCCGTCATCAAGCTGTACTTGTATTCCTTCTTTTCCCATCCACCGACATTGCCTGCCTTAGACCCCTCTCCTAAACCATCAATCCCCTTTCCTAAACCCTCCACCCTTAGCATGGTGAAGCCCATCATCAAACTGCACCTGTATTCCTTCTTGTTCCAACCACCGATATACTCTTTTAATCCCCTCTCCTAGACCATCCATCCATCTCTTTTCCTAAGCCCTCCACCCTCAGCATGGTAGATCCCATCAAGAATGCTAACAAGGACCCAGACATGAAGCTGCACTTGTATTCCTTCTTTTTTCATCCACCGGCATACTGTTTTAAACCCCTCTCCTAAACCATCCATCCATTCCCTTTCCTAAAACCCTCCACCCGTGGTGAAGCGCATCAAGAATACACACAAGGAGCCCGTTAGCTGTTAGTTCCCTCTCATTTTGGGGGGCAGTAGCCCCCAGGGTCACCCCGTTGTCCATTTGTCCGTCCGACCTTACGAAGCCACTCACCCCCCCTCATCAATTAACCCACCCTTCACCCGCGCACCCCCACATCCATTTACCTACCATCATCCACTGTCTTCACCCACTCACCCCCGCATCCATTTACCCACCCTCAGCATGGTGGCGTGCATCAAGGATGCAAGCAAGGTCCCAGTCATCAAGCTACATTTGTATTTCTTCTTTTCCCATCCACCGACATCCCCTGCCTT
This sequence comes from Chlamydomonas sp. ICE-L, assembly GCA_013435795.1. Taxonomy (NCBI): domain Eukaryota; kingdom Viridiplantae; phylum Chlorophyta; class Chlorophyceae; order Chlamydomonadales; family Chlamydomonadaceae; genus Chlamydomonas; species Chlamydomonas sp. ICE-L. The sequence goes on from JACBWV010000472.1 coordinate 5,567,407, forward strand.
AGACCCCTCTCCTACCCCATCCATCCATCCCCTTGCCTAAACCCTCCACCCTCAGCATGGTGGAGCACATCAAGGTTGCAAGCAGGGTCCCACTCATCAAACTGCACTTGTATTTCTTCTTTCTATACCCACCGGCATACTGTTTTAAACCCTTCTCCTAAACCATCCATTCCCTTTTCTAAACCCTCCACCCTCAGCTTGGTGGAGCACATCAACAATGCAATCATGAAGCCCGTCATCAAACTGCGCCTGTATTCCTTCTTTTCCCATCCACCTTCATCCCCTGTCTTAGTTCCCTCTCCTACCCCACCTCTCCTACCCCATCCATCCATCCCCTTGCCTAAACCCACCACCCTCAGCATGGTGGCGCGCATTAAGGATGCGAGCAATGTCCCAGTCATCAAGCTACATTTGTATTTCTTCTAGTTGTATCCACCGACCTACTTTTTAGAACCCTTCACCTAAACCATCCATCCATCCATCCATCCCCTTTCCTATGCCCTCGGCTCTCAACATGGTGGCACGCATCAAGGATGCAAGCAGGGTCCCACGCATCTGTTGCTTCCTCTCCTTTTGGAGGGTGGGAGCCCTCAGGATCACCCCGATGTCCATTTGTACGTCCGTCCTCACGAAACCACTCACCCCCCCCTCATCAATTAACCCACCCTACACCTACTCACCCCCACATCCATTTACCCACCCTCAGCATGGTGGCGTGCATCAAGGATGCAAGCAGCGTCCCAGTCATCAAGCTACATTTGTATTGCTTATTTTCCCATCCACCGACATCCCCTGCCTTAGACCCCTCTCCTAAGCCATCCATCCATCCATCCCCTCTCCTAAACCATCCATCCATCCCCTTTCCTTAACCCTCCACCCTCAGTATGGTGGCGCGCATCAAGGATGCAAGCAGGGTCCCACTCATCTGCTGCTTCCTCTCCTTTTGGAGGGCGGGAGCCCTCAGGATCACCCCGATGTGGCGATGTCCATTTGTCCGTCCGTCCTCACAAAGCCACTCACCCCCCCTCATCAATTAACCCACCCTTCACCTACTCAACCCCACATCCATTTACTCAGCATGGTGGCGCGCATCAAGGATGCAAGCAGGGTCCCACTCATCAAGCTGCGCTTGTACTCCTTATCCTTCGATAAGAATGGTGGAGCCATTGTTGACTACGATGTAAGAAGGCTTGGGAGAAATGAGTTTTTATGTATTTCAGATTTCTGTAGGCCAGGTTGGGTGTGTGGTGGTGGTGGTGTGTGTGTGGGGGGGGGGTGGGGGTGGTGGGGGGGGGTCTTATAATAAAATGTCGCATTTTTAATTTCTTGCAACGAACCAAGAATTGAAACAAAGCTTGTATTTCTAGTTTACATGTTTTTTGACGGGACCCCTCTTCAAGGGGGCGGGAGCCCCCAGGGTTACCCATTTGTCCGTCCGACCGACTTTTCGACCGACACGTCAGCCAACGGTCTCGTAACTAACTCTTCCATTACCCCCTGTCGCTCCGCCGCGAACACTCTCCGCCATTTTTTAGCGTCGCTTGCAACGCTGCATAAAACTTGTTAGAATGCTGTTACTTTAGAACACTTTAAGACCCCCTCCCTCCCCCCCCCCCCCCCCTATTGGTGGTTGCCCCCAGTGCAAGCAAACGGGCTGGCATAGACAACCTCCCTCATTGAATAAGGCGTACTATTTATGTATAACACTTTAAGAAGGCTCGTGGGTTGCAGTTCATCACCAGATTGCTTGTTTGTAGGGACCGGCATATCAAATGATGCTGACCAAAGGCAAGTATGATATCATATGATATCATACAAATTGCATCATATGATATAGTATATGAATGGTACCTTAAACCTAGTCAGGCTGCTGGCATCGTATGATATCATATGATGACATGATATCAAATGATATCATACTGCCGTTCCCTACTTGTTTGTAGCAATGGTGAATTGGCTGGGGCCATAGCTTTTATTTTCAGCTACAAGCAGCAGCTTCTAGGCAGCTTCCCTGAGTGGCTAATGAACCAAACCTGATGCATCCTAGTGCACCTTGAAGCTGACACAACCAGCTTTCCTGTGTTGTTGCCATCTTAGGGCTTGTCCACGTGGCTGGCTCAGGGATCTACCTAGAAGCTGCTGCTTGTAGCTGAAAAGGAAAATTATGGCTGAAGCTACTGGTGTTCACATCAGTACCACCATCACTACTGCTACTCAGAGAATCAAGCGCAGGGTTGTGCTTCACTTGCAAAGAAAACTGCAGGGTTGTACTTTTCTGATGGGAATATATCGCGGGCCTTACTTTATTTTAAAGATCAAATCGCAGGGTTGTACTAATATATTTGTACGCCTGTATACAATGTCACACCCACCACTTTCTTATCCAAATGCCCCCCCCCACCCACCCACCCACAAACAAACAAAAGAGAAGGAAAGAATTTTCACACCACCCAGCAACCACCTTAAACTCCCCACCCCCTAATCCTGTCCATGCAGTGCGCTCAAAGCTGTACAACCACCCCTGATGACGGACGTACTGCGAGTCGAATACGTCTTCCTGAGGGGTCTGGACAACCGCGCTGACTCCACCGTCATGCTCTTCAACTGTCGACGACTTCCTTACCTGTAAGTTTTCCCACCTATCCACCCACCTGTACCTACCTTCCCACCTACCTATCACCTCTGCCGTCCACGTACCTGTAAGGGGATTCCCACCCTCCAGTACATACCTAACTACCTACATACATACAAACTTTTCCACCTACCCACACATTGACCTACAATTCCAACTCGACCTTCCTACTGTACCTTCACGTCTCCCACCTACCATATAACATGTTCCTAACAAACCACCCTAACTACCTACATACCTGACTACCTAACCTACCTACCTACCTACCTACCCTACCTACTAACTACCTACTCTGCCTAACCTACCCACCTACCTACCTACCTACCTACCTACCTACCTACCTACATAACTGTAACATAACAGACCTACATACATTTACCTATGTACCGAACCTACCTAACCTACCTGTACCTACCTACCTACATGTACCTACCTACCTACCTACCTACCTGTACCAACATGTACCACTACTGACCTTACCTACCTGTACCTACCGACTACTACCTACCACCTACCTAACTACTACCTAACCTACTATCTACCTACCTTACCTACCTACCCTACCACGGTACATACCTACCTACCTACCTACCTGACCTACAGAGAACACTCTAACGACCGACCGACCGACCGACCACCGACCGACCGACCGGGAACCGACCGAAAGAGACCCGACCGACGGAGATCCGCAGACCGACCGACCTACCGACCGACCGGTACCACCGACCGACCGCGACCGGGACCGACCGGTACCACCGACGACCGACCGACCGGGACCGCCCGACTCGACCTACCGACCGGAGCCGACCGAACCGGACCGACGACGACCGACCGACCGACCGACCGACCGACCGACCACTACCTGGACCGACCTACCCGACCGACCGCTACATACCGACCTACCGCCTACCTACCGACCGACCTACCGAACGGGACCACGACCGACCGACCGACCGGGACCGAACGACGACGACCGACCGACCGTGACCTGGACCTACTACCTACCCGACCCTTACCGGGACCGACCTGTACCTACCATACCTGACCGACGACCGACCGGGACCTACCACCGACCGAACGACCGACCGACGACAGAGCCGACGACAGACCGACCGACCGACCGACCGACCGAGCCGAACGACGAGACGCCGAACGACCGACCGACAAACCGACAGACCGACCGACCGACCGACCGAACGACCGACCGACCGACCGACCGACCGACCGACCGAACCGACACGACCGGACCAACGGGACCGACCGACCAACTACCGACCGACAGACCTATAGGGACCGACTTACCGACCGGACCGACCTACCGACCTACCTACCTCCCTACCTACGACCCGACCTACCGACCGACTACCTACCTACCTACCGTACCGACCTACCGACCTACCGACCTACGTAACCTACAAACATACCTACCTAACTACCTACCCACCTGTACCTACCCACCTACCTACTGTACCTACCTGCACGACCTACCCTCACCTTACTACCTACCGACCTACCTACTACTAACGACCAACCTACCTACCACCTACCGTACCGGACCGACCTTAACTACCGGTACCTACGATCGACCACCTACAGTACTCCTAGGTACTTACCTGACCTACCTACCGACCGACTACAGAATACCGACGACCGACCGACGACCGACCGACCGTACCGACCGACAGACCGACCTACGACCACCGGGACCTACCCAACCGAACCGGCCTGGACCGACCTGCCGACTCATACGACCGACAGACCTACGCCTACCTTACCGACCGACGAGCCCACCACCGGGACCGACCGACCGAACGACCGGGAAGACCGACCTACCCACCGACAAGGACCGACCGAGGGACCTACGACCGACCCCTACCGACCTGTACCGACCTACCGCACAGACGACGAGACGACCGACTACCTACCTACCTACAGCATACTACCTACCTACCTGACCTACTACCTACCTACCTACTACGGACCTACCTACCTACGACCTACATACCTACCTGTACCTACATGTAACCACCAACCTCCTACCGACCGACCTACCTACCGACTGTCCATACGACAGACTCCGACCGACCGACCTGTGGGGGTGGGGGAAACCGACCGACCGGACAACCTACCTACCGGACCGACCGACCACAGACGACCGACCAACATACATAAAATACCTACATATCTCTACCTACCTGGACCGACCGACTACCGACACTACTAATATACCGTACCTACCTGACAGTACTACCTATAACTACCTACCATACTGTTTACTACCTACCTACTAACCTACCTACCTATCCCTACCTACGACCTTACCTACCTACCTAATGTACCTACCGCCATACCTACCTACCTACCACCTGGACAGACCTACCGACCAACGACCGACTTCGGAACCGGACCGACCGACCGACCGACGACCGACGGGGACCGACCGACCGCCGACAGACCGACCGGACCTACGACCGCCGAACCGACGGACACCACCGACCGACCGACACGACACGAGCCGACCGACCGACAGGACGACCGCACGACCGATCCGACCGACAGCCGGACCGACCGGACCGACCGAGCCGACCGACCGACCGACCGACACCGACGCCGACCGACGACCGACAGACCGACCGACTACCTACAGACCAGACGACCGACCGCCCGACCGACCGGACCGGGACCTTACCGACCTACAGAACCGACCTACCGACCGACATACGACCGAAAGAAGACCGACGAAGACTACATACCGACCTCACGGTACCTGACCTACATCCTACCTCCTACCTACCGAACCTACGACCTACCTACCTACCTGCTACCTACTACATAACCGAAATGTTACCCGACCTGTGAACGAACTACCAACCTACGACCTACCGACCTACCGGGACCTACCTACCTACCTACCTACCTACTAACCTACCGACCGACCTAACAAACCGCCGACCTACTACCGACCTACCTACGACGACCCGACGACCGATCGACCGATCCGAGAACGACAGACGACCGACTCGACCGACAGTACGCGACTACTACCTACCGACGACGACGACCGACAGACCGAACGACGACCGACCCTTACCTGACCGACCGGACCCACGGTACATACCTACCAACTACTGCCGGTACCACCGCCCTAACGACCTACCTACCCTACCGAATCCTACCCGACCTACTACCTACCCACCGAACCTGGGGCTACCTACAGACCTGACCGAACCGGTAACCTACCGACCTAACCAACGTACAAGGACCGAACCGAGGGAACCACCGACCGACCGAACTGACCGGGACCGACCGACCGACCGACCGACCGACCGACAGACCGACTGACCGACCGACCGACGACCGACCACTACCGACCCGACCGACGACGACCGAGCCGACCGACCGGACCGACCGCCCGACTACAGACGCAACCGACCGGGAGACGACGGGACCGACCGACGCCAGGAACCGACCGAGCCGACGACAGACCGAGAACGACCGACCGACCGACCGACCCCTCCGACCGACCGACATACCGACGACCGACGACCGACGACCGACCGACCTACCGACCGAACATACCTGACCGACCGACCGACCGATCGACCGGGACCGACCGACCGACACGTACCTAGCGACCGACCGACCGACGACCGACCGAGCCGAGCCGACCGACCGAACGACCGACCGACCGACCGGGACCGACACGGGACCGATCCGTGAGACCGAAGACCAACTACCGCCCGACCGACGACCTGGCCGACCGACCGACCGACTCGACCTGACCGAACGACCGACAAACGACCGACCGAACGACCGACCGACCGACCTACCTACCGACGACAGACCGACCGACCGACGACCGCCCTGACCGACCGACCTTACCCGACATACCCGACCTACCTACCTAACCGACCTACCTACCTACCGAACTACCGAACCGTACCCGCCCGACAACACGACCTACCTCCTACTCTACCTACCACCGGGACCTACCCATCCTACCGCCCTGAGACCTACTGCATACATACCTACCGACATACTACCTACTACCGACCTACCGACGTTGTACTTAACCTTACCAACTTACCTGTGACTACCTACCTACCTACCTGTACCTACCTACATACCCACATACAGTGGACTACCTATGTACTTACCTACCTACCTACCCTACTACATACCTACCTACCTACATACATACTACTACCTACCGACCTACCGACCGACCTGAACTACCTACCTACCGAACCTCCGAACTACCGACTACCGACCTACCGGTACGACCCACCTGACGGGGAACCTCAGACCGAACCTATACCTACTACATTGTACCTAACTACTACCGACCCACCGACCTGGACCTGACCTACCGACAGACCCACCTGTCCTGACCGGACCTACCTACTACGCCGACCGACCTAAGACCGACCGACCTACGACAGACCGACCACCGAATGGACTACGACTACCTACACGGGACGACATACTACCGACAGCGACATACCGACCTACCGACCTACCCCTACCAACATACTGTCTACCTACCTACCTACTACCACCTACCTTACCTACCCTTACTACCTACCTACCTACCCTCCTACCTACATACATACTACTACCTGGACCTACCGACCTACCTACGACCTAACTACCTACCTACCCTACCTACCTTACCTACCCTACCTACCTACCTACCGAAATACCCACCTACCGGTAACTAACTACCTACCGAACCTGACCTAAGACCTACTGTACGACCGACCTACAGAAGAACCTACCGACCTACCGAAAGACCTACCTACCTACCTACCTACCTACCTACCCTACCGACGATCTACCTACCTACATACTACCGAACCTACCTAACCTACATAAATAACCTACCTACCACCTACTGTACCTTTACCTACATACCTGTACCTACCTACCTACCTGTACCTACCACCTACCTATACCTACTACCTACTACATGTACCTACCAATTACCTGTAATAACCCACCTACTGTACCTCCTAATACTACTGCACCTACCACACCTACTGTACTTATCTACCTACCTACCTACCTGTACCACCTACATACCGACATACCTGTACCTACCCAATCTTACAGTACCACCCACCTACCTGTCCTACCTACCTACCTAACTGGACCTTACCACCTAACTGTAACTACCCAACTACGGTACTTACCCCCATTACTGTACATATACTACCTTACTGGCCTCCCCACCTCTGTAACTACTACCTACCTACCTACCAGGTACCTACCTACACCCACCTGCCTGTGTACCTACCTACCTACCTACCATCTACCTGTACTACCTACATTGCACTACTATACCTAGCCTACCTACCTATCTACCTTATATCTGGAAGTCGTCTCCACCGAATCTGATTGTGGTCGCACGTTGTTAAGCTTACACAGTCCTACTCATCAACTTCGACGATTTCCTTACCTGTCCGTCTCCCCACACCACACAGCTGGATCTGATGTAAGTTCATTTCCTGACTTCTCCCCACCACGCAATTTTGATCTGGTTGCAAGTTCATTTCCTGATTTCTCCCCACCACACAATTTTGATCCTATAGCAAGTTCATTACCACTAAGCCTCCCGACTGCCCCCACACCACCTCATACCCACACCACCTCACACCCACACCACCCTACTGACCCCTGCCTATACTCCTGCCCTCTCCCATGCAGCCATCCGCAAGCCCTCTCCTCCCCCCAGGCCTCCACGCCCCTCCCCCCCCCCCATCTCCCCCTAACTCACCCCCCGACTATGCCCCACCCCCTGAGTACTACGAGTACCCACCCCCCACAGTCACCGCCACCCCCGAGTCTCCCCTTTTACTTGACGTTTACCCTGAGTACCCTTACTCTCCCGATTTCCCTGGAGTGACTGGAACCCCCCAGGAGCCGGCAGCACAGTCACCCGCAACCCCAGGAGAACCTACCTCTCCCGATGCTCCTGGAGTCCCCCAGCAGCCAACAGCACATGCACCAGCATACCCCGGAGAGCCTACCGACGTTTACTCTGACTACCCCAACTACCCACCAGTGCCAGGCGTCCCCCAACAGCCCGCAGCACAGGCACCGGCATACCCCGGAGAACCTACCTCTCCCGATGCCCCTGGAGTCCCCCAGCAGCCAACAGCACAGGCACCGGCATACCCCGGAGAGCCTACCGACGTTTACTCTGACTACCCCAACTACCCACCAGTGCCAGGCGTCCCCCAGGAGCCCGCAGCACAGGCACCAGCATACCCCGGCGAGCCCACCTCACCCGGTACCCCTAGATCCCCAGTCTACGAAAACCCGGATCCCCCCTTCCCCCCTCCTCCCCCTACTGCACTGACCCGCGGGAACGTACTGTGCACTGCCACCCTGTACGAGGACCCTCAACTTTGCAGGTAAGCGCATATGTTCTTGCTACCGGTATCATTTCTTCTGTGTGCGTCAGAGTAGGAGTGATACCCAGGTGTTCAGTTCCTTCTGGCATGGTTGGGAAATTGATATGCTGTACATGTCTGTACACAAATATTGTGCTTTTTAACATTGCCTTTCTTTTTCTGAGGATTTTTGGAAGACCGCTCCTGGATGTTGTGGAGTGGGATTGAGCCAACAATGGCATGTCGATCATAGCTTTTCTTTTCCGCTACCGGCAGCAGCTTCTAGGCATCTCCCTGAGCCAGCCATTGGGCCAAGCCCCAATATTTTAACAGTACTGAAAAGCTAATGCTGTCAGCTCCCATGTGCACTACTTTATTTCAGGTTTGGCTGGGTAGCAAGCCAGGGAAGCTGCCTAGAAGCTGCTGCTCATAGCGGAAAAGAAAAGCTATGATGTCGATGACAATGTAATCTTATCAGTACCTGCGATGCTTTACTTAGTATTTTACCAATTCCTGCAATGCTGCTCTTTACTTAGTATTTTACCAATGCCTGCAATGCTTTACTGTGTATTTTACCAATACCTCCGATGCTGCTCTTTACTTGGTATTTTACCAAACCTGCAATGCTGCTCTTTACCAGGTATTGTACCAATACTTGCAATGCTTTAATCCGTATTTTACCATCTTACCAATCCAACTTTGCAGGCAGCGAATATGTCTTCTCCTCTGGTGCTTTTGATTGGGACACCTCCACCTTCTCCATCCCTATCTTCGACTTCTCAGAGGTAACAGATGATTTTGGGGTGGGGGGTGGGTGGGCATGAAGAACCTATAATTATTTTCTCCTCGGGCGTTTTTGATTGGGAGACCTCCTCCTTCGTCATCCTTATCTTCGACTTCTCGGAGGTAACAATGGACCCTACTTTTGTGTGTGTGGGTGGGTGGGTGGGTGTGTGTGTGTGGGGGGGGGGGGGGGGGGGGGGGGGGATGCATGAAGAACCTATAATATGTCTTCTCCTCTGGTACTTTTGATTGGGACACATCCACCTTCACTATTCCTATCTTCAGCTTCTTTCAGGTAACAATAGACCCTACTTCCAAACCCCTTTAGGTGGTGATGGTGACGACTGGGGTGGGATTGGGGGGGGGGGGGGGGGGGGGGAATGAAGAACCTATAATATGTCTACTCCTCTAGTCTGGTGTCATTTATTGGGACACTTCCACCTTCTCCATCCCTATCATCGGCTTCTCTCAGGTAAACAATGGACCCTACTTTGAACCTCTTTGGTGATGATGGTGACGATTGGGGGGAGAGGGGGAGAGGGGGAGGGATGCATGAAGAACCTATAATATGTCTTCTCCTCTGCTTTCGTTTCTGCTGTTTTTTTGTTTCTGCTTCTTTTCTGCTTTCGTTTATTGGGACACTTCCACCCTCTCCATCTCTGCCACCGGCTTCTCTGTGGCTAACAATGGCTGTTGCTTTATGGACAGGTTGTGTTGTTGCTGGATAGGTTGCTGTTATTAGACAGGTTGTTCTTATTGTTGACAAGGTTGTTGCTGCTTTTTGACAGGTTGTTGTTGATGTTGTTGGCAAGGTTGTTGTTGTTTTTTTGACAGGTTGTTGTTGATGTTGTTGGCAAGGTTGTGTGTTGTTTTTTTAAGGTGTTGTTGATGTTGTGGCAAGGTTGTTGTTTGTTGTTTTTTTGACAGGTGTTGTTGATGTTGTGGCAAGGTTGTCTGCTCTTTTTGACAGGTTGTTGTTGATGTTGTTGGCAAGGTTGTTGTTGTTGTTTTTTGACAGGTGTTGTTGATGTGTTGGCAAGGTTGTTGCTCTTTTTGTACAGGTTGTTGTTGATGTTGTTGGCAAGGTTGTTGTGTTGTTGTTTTTTTGACAGGTTGTTGTTGATGTTGTTGGCAAGGTTGTTGTTGTTTTTTGACAGGTTGTTGTTGATGTTGTTGGCAAGGTTGTTTGTTGTTTTTTTGACAGGTGTTGTTGATGTTGTTGGCAAGGTTGTTGTTGTTGTTTTTTTGACAGGTTGTTGTTGATGTTGTTGGCAAGGTTGATTATTGTTTTTGACAGGTTGTTGTTGATGTTGTTGGCAAGGTTGTTGTTGTTGTTGTTGTTTTGGACAGGTTGCTGTTGTTATTTTTTGACCGGTTGCTTTTGTTGGACAGGCTGATGTTGTTGTTGTTGTTGAACAGGTTGTTGCTGTTGTTCTTATTGGAGAGTTGTTGTTGTTGTTGTTGTTGTTGTGGAAAGGTCGTTGTTATTGTGATACTGCTGCATATTCTCCTGCTGTTTGCTGTTGTGTTCTCGCTGCTGCTGTCATTGTTACTGGTGTTTTTTAATTGGGACTCTTCCACCTTCTCCATCCCTGTCCTTGACTTCTCTCAGGTTAAAATGGTCCCTACTTCCTTGAACTTGGCCTGCAAGGCTGGTTGCCGTCTTTGGCGGTAAACAAATCATTTTACATCAATCCTATCATTTTTAATCAAGCATGTCATTTTAAATCAAGCACTGCCAAGCATATCAATTTAACTCACACATATAATTTAACTCGAAAGCATAATGATCAAAATATGCTTAACCTTACTTTCAACCTCTTTGTAATGAACTAATGATGGTAATGGTTACATTATCCTATCCTCACATTTATAAGTTTTATATATCATTGCATTATGAGTTTTACCAAGACCATGACCATTAACGCAAGCATCCAGACTCACACATTTTAATGCATCTCCCCCATCCAAACCCTGCTCCATCCATCCCCCAATCCCACCTGTTGTTCAATAGATGGTGGCAGCGTTAAGCGAGGAGAGACAGCGAATTCCACTGTGGACTATTTACCGACACAACCCCACCTCCAGTCTCCTGCGACGCCCTCAAGACATCCCACCCCTCATCCACCCCCTCAAAATCCCCATTCCAAATTTAACACCACCCCTCTATCCATCCCCTCGCCCCCATTCCCGATTTAACACCCACCCCTCCATCCATCCATCCTCACCCCCCTTTCCCCTCCTCCCCTCCTCAGTTGACCGAGTCCTGGACAGTGAACGACAATGTCCAGTCTCTCCGCTTTGTATGCAGTGTGAACACCGCGACTGGCGCCACTGAGGTGGAGGCACTGAACATGGTCAACTACATCACCCTGGGTAAGGGCATCAAGCTCCGCCTCTTCTCCCTCCCCATTCCCGCCAGTGGAGGAGCAGGCACTGACTACGTCCTTGACACCTGTCAGCTCATTTTCCCAGGCAGGTATGCCTGCATCGCCTAATGTACCTTCCTGAGGGGCATGGACAATAGGGCTTCAGCAGCCGCTATCATGTTCAATGACACCTTTGAGGTTTAGGGTTTACCCTGAACCCTAAATCCTCGCTGATATCCCCTTCCTGAGGGGGGGTGGACAATAGGGCTTGGGCAGCTGCTATCATGTTCAATGACAACCTTGAAGTGCGCCTGCTCTTTTGTAGGAGTGGCAAAGCCATTCGAACTGAATCCGTGGTGTCGCTGGTTTGTGCGGGGAGACCCACCTCCTGGGGTAAAAGTCCTTTCACAACTTCAAAACAAAGGTGAAGTGGAGGCATGCTATCATGTTCAATGACGCCCTTTATAGCAATGCAAAGGATGAACTGGACAAACGGTTCGTACTTCGTTGAGAATTCTCGAGAATTCCAGGCCAAATTGTCGAGAATGCTCGGATTTCCAGGCCAAAATTCTCGATAAAGTACGAAGTACGAGTTCTCGTGGAAATGTTTTGTCCAGTTCATCCCCTGAATTGCTGTAAGTGGTGAGGCCTCAGCAGCCGCTATCATGTTCAGTGACAACCTTTAAGTGTGGTGGGTAGAGACATCGTGGAAAGGTTGTGCCCCGCTGCAACACCAGCAGAGAAGCATCCACGGATATGATGATGTCGTGGAAGCTCACAAGACCCTTCCACCATCCCTTCAGCTCATCCCACCCACAATTTGGGGGGGGTATGCATGTATGTTACAGTCCAGGTTTAGGCCAAATAGGCTCAAGGGACTTGCCCAACCGTTTGGGTGTGAGTTGGTGACCACTAAATTCTCTAATGATTGGCTTCATTCATGTTGTAGAGACACCGCTCACTATGTAGAGACACATCTATAGCTATATCTATAGACTATGTAGAGACACAGCTGTACTCTGTCATGACAGTAATGATTGGCTATCTTCATGCTGTACAGACGCAGCTTCACATGGGACTGATCAGTCGTCTTTTGGATTTGCAGCTTGTAACCAATACCGATATTGGGTATACAGGTGGGAGATTTGGTTGACGACGGAGTCGTTTCGTATTGGTTACATGCTGTACAGACGCAGCTCACATGGGACTGATAAGTCGTCTTTTGGATGTGTGTAGTAGTAGTAGTAGTAGTAGTAGTAGTAGTAGTAGTAGCAGTAGTAGTAGCAGTAGCACACAAACTAGTAGCACTGTTTATGTGGTGATGGTGATGTTCTCATGATCCTGGTGCATAATTGGACCCTGAACGTGCCCGCTACTTGACCTGGTCAAGGGGCTTATGCACACGCTATATACCGTACACACTTTGTGATTGTGTGCTTGCACCAGCTGTCCCCATGGCACTGTGGTGGTTGATCCACTACCCAATTTTGGAACAAACTTTAAACCTGAGAGCTGCGTTACCGTCAATTGACGCTTGTACCAATGTGACAACATTGGGGGATGTGTATCCACCTCCTAGAACTATAATCCGGGTATTATATTAGGGTTTTAGGGAACAATACTCCTAATAAGGATTCCTACTAGGGTTCCATGGAACAATACTCCTACTTGGGAATAGGGTTTTAGTACGAGAAGTCTAGGGCTAGCACACGGAGACTCACCCTTTGAGGCAGCAATCCCTGTTGTAAAAAAAACAATTGGGAGGCACTGAGGCAGATTTGTCTATTGGAGACCCATCTCCTGGGGTGCAAGGCATTTCACAACTTAAATTACTGAAGCCCTGTAACGAAGTCCGACTTATTATACTCTACCAAAAGTCAATGCCAAGACGGTACAGCGCCGGAGCAGCTGGACAGTTTTCTAACAGTGAGTGTTTAGGCAAAAACAACCTTCAGAACCTGGTCCAGGTCTCCAGGAGGTAATCTCCAAAAAGAGAGAGAGGAGAGAGAGAGAGAGAGAGAGAGAGAGAGAGAGAGAGAGAGAGAGGATTCGTTACATAAACTCAGCAAATCACTGCCGAGACAGGACAGCAGCACAGCCTGCCGACCACCAAAAAAAAGCATTGCAGATTGTGACTCAGCTGATTTTTTCGTCGTAAGGGCCACCAAGAGGGGGGCCAAAAAAGTGAAATACACCATTCTAAAAAAGTGCTGAGACACCCTTCTGCAGACCCCCCCCCCCCCCCCCCCCCCCCCCCCCCCCCGGCTCCGTAACCTACTGTACAGGCAGTATCGCAGCCATTACTTAGTGTTATGGTGTCTAATTATGCTCATATTACAGGGTTTTCAAAGGCCTATCCATTGAGGTTGGCCCCAAGTCCATTTGGGATGTTTGAAGCATATAAATTCATTATCATCAATGTTACATTGTTTGGTGGGGCTTGGGGGTCAGGTCCCTTTGGCCCGTAATGTGCCCACCTTCAATATTCTTCAATAATCAGGTATTCAATAACCAGGTCTTCAATCCAAGCTTCAATCGGGCATTAAATAATCAGGTCTTCAATACCGTAATCACTAATATATGTGTGGCTGAAGGGAACAATGTAGTCCTTTACCACATGTGGTCTTAGTTAATGACGTCATCGACCACCATGCTCCAGAAACAATGCCGGCGCATATACTAGGGATGCCTCAAGCCGCACTTGAGCTCGCTCCCTTTGCACAAACTGGGCATAATGTGTGGTGGATCTCTCCCCCAATAGCATACCGGTATATGGACTGGTATTTAGTAGAGGAACACCCTAGTTCCACTCCCATGTCGTTCTGAGGGCTAGAAAAAGTGCCTGAAAAGCTGCCGAAAAGTACATGTTTTTTGAAAATGTCAGATTTTCTCCTCCCCCCCCCCCCCCCCCCCCCCCCCCCCCCCCCCCCCCCCCCCCCCCCGCGGCCTAAAACTTTGAAGGACCAACACTTTTGTCTATTAGGCCAAATTAATAAATAATAAACCTGATTCTTCATCCTCTCTATGATATCTACAAAGTTGAGGGATGGTGTCATTTTGAGAGAGAGGATATTGTTACATACTCAGCAAAAATCAATGCCGAGACTGAACAGCGCCGGGGCAGCTGGACAGTTTTATAACAGTGAGGGTTTGGGCAACATACCCCTCAGAACCTGGTCTAGGAGGTAACCTCCAAATCATTTTGGTTTGAAGTTGCCCCTCCCTTAAGGGCTACTACTTATATCTGTTTTCCCATTATTCGTACATTATTGATGTCGCTGTCGTATAACGGACATTATCCCCGCCCGTCACGCGGGAGACGGGGGTTCGACTCCCCCCAGCGGCGTCTTGCTTTTGTACTTCCGTTGTACGATTTGTACTTCTGAAATACGATGGTGTACTTGTGTACGAGGCCCTTCCGCGGAGTTGCGTGACAGGCGGGGATAATGTCCGTTATACGACAGCGACGTTAACGATGTGCAAGTAAGAGATAAACAGATATAAGTAGTGACCCTAAGGGGGTGGGGCAACTTCAAACCAAAAATAAATAATGTTAATACCCGCCGTGGATGAACACACTGCATCTCGATTCGGGTCTCTACCCGGCGATGTAAAGATCCTTCACCTATATCCGGAACACCCTGCTTCAGCCAGTCGCTGGACCCATGGAAATACCGTTGGACTCAGGTATCAATACGCCAACATGGGTGACTGACATTACTTTTGCCCAGTCTGGAGGGCGGTATGGTCCAGACCCCGTGGGGTAAAGCTCACGCCAAACGGGAGATGTTCGATCCTCACTGCCGGAAGACAGTGGTGTTCGGAGTCCGTTCCCTCGGGGGCGGGGGTGTTTCCACTGCCAGGATAAGTGGCCATTGTAATCTTCTTCTTCTTCCAAAACCTTTTGGGTGCATAGCATTAGTTCGCTCTCGGGTTCCGTACGTCACAGGACACCCTTTTGTATAGGTCTTTGGTTTGGCCCTTCATGCCCGCAGTTTTCGGGTTTGGGTTTAGGGTTTAGGATTACCAGTTTCCACCCTGGACCCTAAACCCTAAACCCTAAACCCTCCCTTCTCCTTTTCGCCTCCCTTTCTCGCTGGCTGTGCTTAGATTGTTGGTTTCGTTTCTCTAGTAATAGCTCTAGTTTGTGGCTTCTGGTGTCCGGGCTGGGCAGGTTTACCAAGTGTGGTGGATTCTCTTGCCCCTAACATGTGTGCCTGCTTTCTGAGTCTTGCTAGATTGGTTTCTGGCCTCTCTGTTTTCGGCTGGCCTCCCCCTTTCCTTCATGGGGTGTCTATGGTTATCATCCTTGACACTCCGGTCCTTTTCTGCAAGTTGGTTGTGTCGGGTTGTCTTGTGCTTTCTTCCTTTGAGGGCATTATCGCTGCATATTAAGGTGCTCATAGCGCATGCCCTTAGGTGGTATTTAGTTCTTTTAGTTTGACCTTCCTCTCTTGTGGTTGGTGGGCTTGGTGTTCTGGATTGCTTACTTTTGCATCCCTCCCCTTTCCGCTCTCCTTTACGCCTCTAGTTTGTTTCCTTTTTGGGGACTTGACCTAGTTTGTTTTCAGGTTTGTGGGGGTGCCTTCAAAACCCTCGTGCTTCCGTGTTATAAAATTGGATGGTCGGCAGGCTGTGCTGCTGTCCAGTCTCGGCAGGGATTTGCTGAGTTTATGTAACGAACCCTCTCTCTCTCCCAAAACCTCTTGACCTAGTTAGTTTTCAGGTTTGTGGGGGTGCCTTCAAAACCCTCGTGCTTCCGTGTTATAAAATTTGATGGTCGGCAGGCTGTGCTGCTGTCCAGTCTCGGCAGGGATATGCTGAGTTTATGTAACGACCCCCCCCCCCCCCCCCCAAAAAAAGTTTCCTTTTTGGGACTTGACCTAGTTTGTTTTCAGGTTTGTGGGGGTGCCTTCAAAACCCTCGTGCTTCCGTGTTATAAAATTTGATGGTCGGCAGGCTGTGCTGCTGTCCAGTCTCGGCAGGGATTTGCTGAGTTTATGTAACGAACCCCCCCCCCCCCAAAAAAGGTTTCCTTTTTAGGACTTGACCTAGTTTGTTTTCAGGTTTGTGGGGGTGCCTTCAAAACTCTCGTGCTTCCGTGTTATAAAATTTGATGGTCGGCAGGCTGTGCTGCTGTCCAGTCTCGGCAGGGATTTGCTGAGTTTATGTAACGACCCCCCCCCCCCCCCCCCCCCAAAAAAAGTTTCCTTTTTGGGACTTGACCTAGTTTGTTTTCAGGTTTGTGGGGGTGCCTTCAAAACTCTCGTGCTTCCGTGTTATAAAATTGGATGGTCGGCAGGCTGTGCTGCTGTCCAGTCTCGGTAGTGATTTGCTGAGTTTATGTAACGAACCCTCTCTCTCCAAAATGATTTGGAGGTTACCTCCTGGACCACTCAGGTTCTGAGGGGTATGTTGCCCAAACCCTCACTGTTATAAAACTGTCCAGCTGCCCCAGCGCTGTTCATTCTCGGCATTGATTTTTGCTAAGTATTACATTACATTACATTACATTACATTACATTACATGTTAAAGTCTACTTGACACCGCGAGGGTGTATGAGACTCTGTGCTTTAAACAAAAAGAAAAAGCACCCACAAAGCAAAAAACCCCATTACATCAGGGGTGTGTCGAGGACAAACAAACCAAACTCCCAACCACCGTTTTGGTGGCGTAGGTATTAAACCCCTTAGAGCCGGACCCAGATCTCAACTATCAGCTTGGATAACACTCCGGAGAGTGGACTTAGTGTGTGCAGCACGCCAATCTATAAATGCGGAGACGAGAATAATTATTACAAAAGATAGTGGAACCATAAAGGGACACCAGCGGAGGAAAGGGGGGCGGTAGCCTGGAACCTGATCAGGGTACAGGTTAGACAGCGCGTGTCAGAAGAACCGATGACGCAGTCAACAGTAAGCTGACATAGTACTGTCAGGACCGATAGTTCTAAGGAAGTACATAAGTAGTCACCAAGTCATAAAACGCGTGAGAGCACCGCAATTCATGCTGACACTCCACCTATGACACAGGTGACATACAATACTACTTCTCCACCTATGGCACTGGTGACATAGAACTATATGTAACAGATTGAAAAAAAAAAAAAAAAAATCAAAGAACTCCGAAAATTCGAGAGAACTTCAAATGGAAACCCAAAGGTTTATAGGAAGGAATGAAACACGGCAAAAACCAAAATTTGCCAAGTTAGAAAAGGATGAAAACCGAATATCAAAGATGGGTAACAACGGTATAGAAAACCCGATCCGGGAATAGGAACCTAATGCCATACAATGATAACCAAAGAAACCGATGTAACAAAAAAAAAATTATATACCCTAAGAAGAAGCGGTCATCCCAAGCATCCGCATAAACCTCCAGAACACAGCAGGATCAAGGGGCTTGGTGAAGGGGTCAGCACAGTTGTCCTTGGTGTTAACATAGGCAACATCTAGTGAACCGTCCTCCACCAGCTCCTTGATGTAGTGATGAATAACATCAATGTGCTTGCTGCGAGGGAGGAGCTGCCAGTCATTGGCCCATCTCAGAGACCCTATGTTGTCACCCTGAATGGTAACTAAATCACAAGGCAGACCCAGATCCACCCTCAACTTCTTCAACCATTGCACCTCCCTGGCAGCCTGAGACAGGGCCTGATACTCAGCCTCACAAGAGCTAATGGCAACTGTAGGCTGCCTCTTGCTCATCCAGTTCACTATGCACCCTCCAGCCAGGACAGCAAAGCCAGTCTGAGATCTCCTGTCAGACCCATCATCAGCAAAGGATGAGTCACTAAAGACAGTAAAAGAGAAATCAGGGCTGTGTGTGTAAGTGAGTCCCAGGTGGGAATGTGACCTCAAATACAAAAGCAAACGCTTGGCTGCCCCCCACAGGGGGACGGTAGGGTGAGCAGAAAACCTGGACAGGTAGCTCACAGCAAAGGCAATATCAGGCCTGGTGCAAGTAGCCAGGTATAGCAAAGCACCAACAAGAGAGAGGTACTGGCTATTAGAGGACAGGGGTTCTCCAGGTGGGTCAGTGACGGTGGACTTGTCCATGGGGGCACCAAACCTGGGCTTGGCAGCAGCAGTCAGACCAAACTGCTCCACCAGATCAACAATGTAGGAGTGCTGGGAGAGGTTGATCTGAACACACCTGCCGTCAGAGTCAAGTGTACAAGCCATGTCCAAGGAGAGGAACTGAACCGGCACACCCATCTCTTTGACCTCCCAGCCAGCTTTCTCCATAGCCTTGATCAGCAAAACATACCTATCCAGCTCACTAAAAGCACAGATAAAATCATCAACATAGGTTAGGACATAGCTCCACCCACCATTAGAATCCCTCCTAAAATACAGAGCAGGTTCCGCCTTGCACATAATAAAACCATGTGCAACCAAAACCCGCTTGACATCCATACTCCAAGCCCTGGGCGCCTGTTTCAAACCATAAAGGGACTTGATCAGCTTGCACACAAGGGGAACACCGTTAGGACCAAGTACCTTAAAGCCCTCAGGCTGGTGGCAGTACAGGTCCAGACCAGGTTCAAGGGGAGCATTCAGAAATGCAGTCTTGATGTCCAGCTGCCGAACAAACATCTTCCTATGAGTGATGGCAGCCAGGAGCACCCTCAGACCTGCTTTAGAAGAAACGGGGGCATATACATCATGAAAATCCAACCCAGGACGCTGCAGAAAACCACGAACCACAAAACGTGCCTTGAAGCGAATAGAACCATCAACCCCAACCTTCTTCACAAATAACCACCTGCCAGACAGGACCCTCTGTTTAGGAGGCAGTGGAGTGAGCGCCCAAGTGCCATGGGCATGTAGGGACGCCATCTCATCCTTCATAGCAAGGAGCCATTGATCCCTGTCAGGGCTGGTGGGAAGCATGGCAGCTTTGAAGGTCAGTTCAGTGGAAGTGGAAATGTATGCTCCCACGTACAAGCAGTGTACTTGTACATGAGCAGCGGGGATATCAGCAGTATCAGCAGTAACCGGTAGTATAGCCCCCAGCGCAGAACTACTGCCTGGTTGAACAGGGCCGGCCTTATTTGCCTCTATATCAACGAAGCCTGGGTCGACCGGAACACCCCAGCCATACGCAGTATCGGAACCCGACCAGTGTTCCAGATCATCACTTGCACTATCGGCAACGGCTACTTCATCACATGGCCTTGACCCGAGTAATCCACCAGGGACGACAGGAGGCGTCTGAATGAACGACACCCGCGAGCCATCCGAGGTGGTCGGAGGTTGGCGACTATTAGTCAATGGACCTGATCCAGGTACCACTATGATCGAAGGCTGTCGTAATCCTAAATCTTCACCGACGAAATGTGGCGCAGAGGAGGGCCTGGCGACCCCCTGCGATTCGGCTAAGATTTTATCTGAAAGAACTGCAGAATCTCGCCCGCCCAGTGCCTTCACACACAATACAGCACCATCAGCCCCTGACCTGGGACGCAAGGTCATCCCATGATCAGGGCAGCGGTCGACAATTGGGGTTAGCAAAGGGTCAAGGGAATTAACCGTAGGCACAGGCATATGTCCGTTGATAGCGGCAGGGATGCGAGAGACATACGGCGACCCGTCATAGGGAGATAGCCCAGGAATACAGTTATGATCAAACTGCTCATAGAAGAGTACATCACGACTCTCTACTACCTGGCGCAACTTAGGAACCCAAACAAAATAACCCTTACTCACCAGGGAATACCCAACCAGTCTACCAGATAACGCCCTTTCGTCCAGCTTGTTGCGCTTCTTCCCATTGACTAACGTAACGTAGCAAGGGCATCCGAACACGCGCAACATCGACACATCAGGCTGAACCCCAAAGAAAAGCTCATGAGGAGTCTTATCTCCCTGATTGGGCAAGCGATTACGAAGGTAACACGCAGCTAGGAAGGCATAGGGCCAGAAAGACTTAGTTAGCTTTGACTCCAGGTGGATGCTCCTAGCTATAGACTGTAAGACCCCATTGTACCTCTCCACAGTTGCATTCTGCTGTGCAGTGTATGCCAAAGATAACTCATGCACTGCCCCGACCGATATCAGCCAATCCTCAAACCACTTTACTATAAACTCCTTAGCCCTGTCAGACCTCAGGCACTTAAAGGCAAATCCGTGCAGCTGATTCATCCATCTGAGGATGATAGTCTGAACTGCTAAGGGAGCTTCATCCCTGGTCCTCAAGCACAACACTTCAGCATAGCCAGAGTGTTGGTCTGTGAGGCACAGAATATAAAACTCCCCACGCAGACCTCTAATATGAACTGGCCCCATGATGTCCAAGTGAAGGCGTTGGAGAGGTGCATTGATCGGAGTAGTGCTTGCTTTAGGAAAAGGGAGACGTTTGCCCTTAGCCTTTTGACAAGCATCACAAGGGATCTTAGCCAGTTTTTGGACCTGGTTGAGTGAGAGGGGTAAGTTCTTAACCATACCCTTCTTGACAAGTCTGTGCATGGCATCATAGCCGGGGTGACCCAGCCGCCTATGCCACAGCCATTCAGGAGTGGTAGGGATAACAACTCCACCGTCCTCATCAACATCAAGTGCAAAAGCTGGGTAATTGTCAGCACCAAACGAACAGCCACTGGTGGTGTAACAAGGCCTACATGCAAACTTGTAAACACCATCACTGGAGGCAGGGAAGGACCAGAGAATAGAAGAGCCCTGAGTGGCAGTGCAACTAATACTATCAAAAGAAATCTTGCAGTGGAGAGAATGAGCCACAGCATTTACTGACAGGAGGTTCACCGGACAGTGAGGTATGTAGAGAACATTAGTTAGAATGATTGGTGTTGGTAACCAATCACTACATAACTCAATGGATCCCTTACCTACTGCCCGTTGAACCACACCATCACCAAATCGAACTGATGGCAGATTCAGTGGAACATCAAACACAGTGAACAAAGATCTATCACCTGTGATGGACATTCCAGCTCCAGAATCCACATGCCAGACCCCCTCAGACAGGCTCGGACTACACACATTTGAGAACCTAGAGGTGCAGGAGAATAGGACAGGGCTTACCTGCTACTTCTGCATAGCAAACCCATCAATTTGAGCCTGCAAGGAAGACAATTGCTTTGGAGTAAGGTGACCTGGAAGGGCCAGGTTAGCAGGCAACGGTGAAGGAAGCGTTGGTTCTGCACGACCAGGGACCCTTCGCAGGGCAGGGAACTTCGTCCAGCAACGGTCCTCCGAGTGACCATCCTTGTGGGGGCATGGTCCCCAGGTGCATTCCAGGCGCCTCTTGTTCGACCCAGAACCACCACCAGTCTTCTGCCGCCGCTGAAATGCAGCATTAGCAGGAAACTGAGGAGCGGTCCGGGACCAACCAGGATGCCTGGAATCCGACTGAGGGAGCGCTATGTTAAGAATATCTAGCTGCCTATATTCCTCTAGACAGGACCAGTACTCAACAGGTTGCTGGTTGTATATCAGGATACCATACTTAATCCGCAGCGTTTCGAACCGGGGCAGACTCGCACCTTGAACTATAATGCCCATGGCGTGACGCTGAGTCTGCGGAAACCCAGCACTGCGCAGGTCAGTGCACATACCGCGAACCCGACGAAAGAAAGCGTCAACCTGCTCATGAGTGCCCATGGCCGAAGCATGATACTCCTTCAGCAAGAGAGGGACACGCGAGGCAAGGGCATCGGACTGCTGCCTCCGGATATGCAAAAAGATATCCCGAGGTGAAGCAAAGTCCCTATACACCTTGACTAGGGCATCCGTCATGTTGGCAAGCATCATGGATAAGATCATGAACTCTTGGCGGGGTAGGGTAAGCGCACTGAAACCCAACAGTGCAGGATCGACACTAGACTCACCATGAGAGGCCGAATTTCCAGCAGCAGGAGGAGCACACCGAGGAGCTAAAGACTCACGAATCGCCAGAAAATACTCAGCAGCAAGACCAGCGTCATAAGCGCGCTGGTCATCTAAGTTCCTGATGAGATCTAGGGAACGCGCAACACGCACAATGAGCTCGAAATCAGGACGAACAGGACAGAAAGGGAGTGGCACCTTAACAAACTGGTAACCTCGCAGGTCACTGTTCCTACGCCCAACCCCTCCAGAGGTCACACCATTAGCAGGAGGGTAGTTAATCCCTGGCATAACAGGTCCCAGAAAAGCCCGACACTCTAGACCTAGCTCAGAATAAGCCATCACACGCCTAGGCCTAGGGCGACCCTTGCTATCAACCATAGCCTGAGTGGCAGTCATATCCAGCCTACCGTACAGAGTGCGGTCCAAGGATTCCCCAGCATGTTGAGCTTGGCGGATAAGACGGCATTCCTGCAGGGATAGACGCAGAGGATGTCCGCCATCGAGCAGATGCTCCCAGGAGTCGCATGACAGCGAAGGAGGCACATATGGCGGAGGGCCAGGAGCAGGGGGCTGCTCCACAGGCGGAGGGGGGGGTGGAGGGGGCTCCTGCGAAGGGCCAGCAAAGGATGCGCGGCCAGCAGCAGCAGCAGAAGCCTCTCGAGCACGAGTATTGTAGCCAGACAGACCTCGGTCCGGAGGCAAGGTGAAAGACGCAGACTTCTGCATCAAAGACGGCCTGGCCACCTCCGGGTGGACAGGTGGAAGGGGCGCAAGCAGAGGCGCAGAGACTGGATCAGGCTTAAACTCCGGGGAAGGCGCAAGAGCAGGTGCCGACAGAGGCTCATACACAGGAGAGACGGTAGAATTGAACACTCGAGTAGCAGTGGAAGGAGTGACTCCACCGAAGTCACCACTCATAGCACTCTGCAGATCTTCATCACCATCATCAGAGTCATCAGCATAGCCATCTGCACGGCGATGACGAGCAAGTTCTTGATAGTCGTAGTCAAAACGGGCATCAGGAGGTGGAGGCGCCCCTGCGTACTGGATAATCTGAGTGGAAACACAGCAGAGTCGCATCAGAACGTCCTCAATCTCAGGAGAGAGACGTCGGACAGTAGCAGAAGGAGCCGTAAAGGTGGAGGATTGATTGGGGGGGGTCACTTCCACGATGGCGGAAGGACTCTCATGACCGCTAGCAGAGGCAGCTGGTGCACAGACGTCTAGCCAATCATCAAGAGGACCCGGGTCCTCCTTAGGAAGGACACGGTCGCAGCCATTGCTTATAATGACACTGCGCATCCCGCGCGTCCAAGATTCTCCATTCTTGTCGTGGAGTTTCTCAAAATTAGCGGGAGGCCCTCGCGGAAGTTGCATCGCAAAGCAGTGGTAGTAAATGAGGGACCGTATAACCTATCAGCTTGGATAACACTCCGGAGAGTGGACTTAGTGTGTGCAGCACGCCAATCTATAAATGCGGAGACGAGAATAATTATTACAAAAGATAGTGGAACCATAAAGGGACACCAGCGGAGGAAAGGGGGGCGGTAGCCTGGAACCTGATCAGGGTACAGGTTAGACAGCGCGTGTCAGAAGAACCGATGACGCAGTCAACAGTAAGCTGACATAGTACTGTCAGGACCGATAGTTCTAAGGAAGTACATAAGTAGTCACCAAGTCATAAAACGCGTGAGAGCACCGCAATTCATGCTGACATCAACCACTTACAGTGGCGGAGGTAAGAAGCTAACAACTGAGAAGTCACAAGAAGAAAAAAAGGGATGATAAATTACGGTGCCACTAAGCAGTCCAGGGCTTCCTGTCTTGCTCTTCTACAAGTAGAAAGATAGTCGGCTAGGTTGCTCCAAAAAGACTTAGTGCCATTTCCATTCATAAAGGTTCTGAATGTGGAATCGCAGAATTCCACATTCCATACGGTTAAGTCGGTATCCTCCTGGACATGCCTATAAATATCTGTAAACAGCTTCTGGTAGCGGAGGCGAATATCATTATAAAAAGCGCACTCAAATATATGCATTTCATCCTCAGGTTTTTGGAACCCACACATTTGACAGTGTCTCATTGAGCGAGGGATGTGTGCTCTATCCACCACCCTCATTCTTTCTGTGTTCAGCCAATGGGAACCCATTCTAAACTGTGCTATGGAACGAATCTGATCCTGCTTATGTAAGGCGGATGTAAAGGGAATCAAGCCATTCTCATCATTACTGTTGGCTGCGAACCATTTTTGGTATCGGAGGCGTTTAAAGCCAACCCTTCTCTCATCAGGGATGTCTCTAACTGCATTGGTGTCACTTGGGTACTTAAACCTCCATGACTCAAAAACTTCAGACATAATACCTTCGACATCGACAGCCTCCAAAATATTGATGTTTTTACTGGATCCTAGCTTGTGGAGAGCACAACGCAAGTCATGAACCCAGCCAGTGTTGGAGTCAAAAGATTCCTCAAGAGCCATTCTAATGAGATCCTCAGGTTCTTTATGAATGGTCTTGTTCCAGAAGCGCAAAGCTTGTTTAAGCCAAGCAAAAAACAACGGGGTTCTACCCAGCTCTTCCACATACCTGAGAATTAGGGGGTATGTAACAATATCCTCTCTCTTGGGTTCACACGCCCCACCTCTTCCGCATACCTGAGAATTAGGGGGTATCCTTTATCTGACGTCACCGGATCCCCCTGTGTTGTTTTCGGCTAGCGCTTTGTTCGGTTTGGGTCCCTCCCCTCCCTTCTTTCCGCCTCTCATTCTCTATAGCCCAGCTTTGCACAGTTTGTTTGGTTTCGTTTCTCAAGTTTGAGCTCTTGCTTGTGACTTCTGGTGTACGGGCAGGGCTTCGTGTTGGCTGCATAATATATTATATGTTTATAGCCAACAGGTCTACCCTATGTGGTGGATTCTCTTGCCCCTTTCATGTGTGCCTGCTTGCTGAGTCTTGCTCGGATTGGTTTTTGAACTCTCTGTTTCTCGTCTGGACTTGCCCTTCTCTTCTTGGGGTGCCAAAGGTTGATCTTCTTGGCACCCAGGTCAATTTCTGCAAGTTCGTTGTGCTGGGTCGGCTTGTGCTTTCTTCCTTTGAGGGCATTATCGCTGCATATTACGGTGCTCATAGCGCATGCCCTTGGGTGGTATTTAGTTCTTTTAGCTCGGCCTTCCTCTCTTGTGGTTGGTGGGCTTGGTGTTCTGGATTGCATACTTTTGCATCCCTCCCCTTTCCGCTCTCCTTTACGCCTCTAGTTTGTTTCCTTTTTGGGACTTGACCTAGTTTGTTTTCAGGTTTGTGGGGGTGCCTTCAAAACCCTCGTGCCTCCGTGTTATAAAATTGGATGGTCGTTAGGCTGTGTTGCTGTCCAGTCTCGGCAGTGATGTGCTGAGTTTATGTAACGAACCCTATCTCTCTCTCTCTCTTTTCTGTTGACCTTTAAATTTGCTTTGTGCTGCTGTCCTGTCTCGGCAGTGATTTGCTGAGTTAATGTAACGAATCCTCTCTCTCTCTCTCTCTCTCTCTCTCTCTCTCTCTCTCTCTCTCTCTCTCTCTCTCTCTCTCTCTCTCTCTCTCTCTCTCTTTCTTACGCTTTTTGGAGGTTACCTCCTGGACCAGGTTCTGAGGGGTATGTTGCCCAAACCCGCACTGTTATAAAACTGTCCAGCTGATGACCCGGCGCTGTTCAGTCTCGGCATTGATTTTTGCTGAGTATGTAACAATATCCTCTCTACAAAAAAACGTGCTATCTTGCTTGGTGCTCTGGATTGAATTCCTTGGCATCCTTCCCCTTTCCGCTCTCCTTTCCGCTCTTCTTTCCGCCTCTAGTTTGTTTCCTCTTTTGGACTGACCTGCTGGTTTGTTTTTCAAGTTTGTGGGGGTGAAAACCCTCGTGTTTCCTGTTATAAAATTTGATGGTCGGCAGGCTGTGCTGCTGTCCAGTCTTGGCAATGCTTTGCTGAGTTTATGTAACTACCCATCTCTCTCAGCCGAGGCAAACGTTTCCGCATGATATTGCCCCCCCCCCCCCCCCCCCCCCCATGGGTCCACAGGTTCACTCCCCAACTCCCATCCACCGGCCAGGTAGCCAAATGATGTTTCCAGATGCTTGGTCCTACGATTCAGCTGATACTTTTTTGCTTGTCTTTCCCTGCATGAGCTTGCATGCATGCATTTTTCTGCTCCTCTTTTCTGGGTGCCATGCTTTGGTGCGCTATAGGAATTATTACGTCATAGGAGCCCCTTTTGTAGTTTCTAGGCATGGCGCTTCATTCATGCCGTTACCCCCTTGAGATTTCCGGAGCGATATGACTTAAACGTCACAGGGAATGGACTGAAGGAATGTAATGCTTACATATGCGAGATGCCATGTCAGGCGACAGGGCAGGTATAAGAAGAGAAAGGCGGCAGTACCTTAGGGTACTGACGCCGCTGGGTGCAGGCCCTATCGGGCAGAGGCACTACAGCGGATTGAAGCTGCTAGGCGGGAAGCCTGGCACACTAGGACACTCTAGCAGGGCCGTGAGAACCGGTCTATAACACACACCCCCCCCCCCCTTTTTTTCTTCTCTCTCTAGTCCAGCTGTGTTTACCGGTAGTTTGTTGGTGTTGTCACTCTAGTTTTTCTCTTGCTTACGGCTTCTGTCCAACGGGAAGGGCTGTGTGTTGGCTGCAGAACCCATTATATGCTTATACATAACAGTAGCCAATAATTCTGCCTTGTGTGGTGGATTCTTTAGCCCCTGTCATATGTGCTTGCTTGTGGAGTCTTGCTAGTTTGGCTCCTGGACACTTTTTGCTCAGTCTGGAATCTCCCTCTACTCCCTGGGGTGCCTAAGGTTTATCTCCTAGGCACTCTGGTCCGTTTCCCTCCCCTTTCCGCCCTCCTTTCCGCTTCCTGTTTGCTTGCTTTTATGGACTGTTCTTCTATAAATAAATAAATAAACAGTTTGCCTTATTACGAGGCGTGAGGTTGAGGGGGCCAGCGCGTTTACTTTATTTCACTGGGGCCAACCACCAATAGGGGGGGAAGGGGGGGGAGGGGGCACATGGAACAGGCCCAAAACCCTTCCCCAGGGGGATGATAGCCCCCCCCCCCCCCCCCCCTTCCCCCCCTATTGGTGGTTGGCCCCAGTGAAATAAAGTAAACGCGCTGGCCCCCTCAACCTCACGCCTCGAAACAAATATTAGGATTCCTACTAATGCCTTTGGGGGTTAGACCATGCACTCAAAACACGCCAAGCCAAGCTAGTATAAGCCCTAGGATGCAGGTTGTAACCAATACCGATATTGGGTACACAGGGGGGGATATTGGTGACGGCGGAGTCCTTTTGTATTGGTTTCACGTATTGGTTATACAGGTGGAGAAAACTTTTGTGTTTTTGAAACTGTGACTATATAACTAGTCTTCCTCCTCCTCGCTGTTATCCTCCTCATTCTCCTCCTCATCAGTCCCTTCCAGTTCAATATTGGCTTTGTGCAGAGCAGCCCTGGACCCTTCAACCACTGTGCACCTGTTAACATCTAAGGCTCGCAGATGTGTAAGATGTTGAGCTATAGACCTGATGGCACCCTCATCCACCACAAGCCTAAACAGAGAGAGTTTCTTCAGAGTTTCAGCGAGGGGGGCCAACGCTTCAATCACCCCAGGTACCAATCTCAATCTGCCACTCCCACACCTGCTGTACAAGGACAACTCGCTCATGCAACACTGGTGCAGTGCAAGAGAGACTGAACGCAAGGCAGTGGTAATGCCATGGGAATTGTTGCGCATGGCGGAGATGCCAAGCCATAGGCGATCTGGAAACTCCTGGCCCTCTTCCTCGTATGCAATCTTACACAGGCTGGTGCTGCCACCTATGAGCAAATCCAGCTGAAGTAGTTGAATGGCTTCGCAGTCGAAAACCAAATGTTTCAGCTTGGGAAGACGATGCGGTCTGGTCAGCTCCATGGGCCCATGCAGTTCCATCCTTGTGAGTGCGGATAGACCAGCAAGAGCCTCAGCATCAGAATCCTGGATGATAAAAGGAGGCTACATGAGTCAGGCCTACCAACAGTGGATAGCGGTGGAAGTAGATGAAATATGCATAGGGAATGGCAACTAATATTAGTGTTTGGAAAACTTATATGAACTAATATTATTACAGTGTCACAATAATATTAATTTCCAAATAAATTCGAAATTCTGGTGAGACAGCTCGTCCGACTAATATAATATATAATATTATTTATT
Organism: Chlamydomonas sp. ICE-L; assembly: GCA_013435795.1. Lineage (NCBI taxonomy): Eukaryota > Viridiplantae > Chlorophyta > Chlorophyceae > Chlamydomonadales > Chlamydomonadaceae > Chlamydomonas > Chlamydomonas sp. ICE-L. Next base: position 5,596,668 of record JACBWV010000472.1, read on the forward strand.
CACTTATATTATATAACATAGCCGAACCCTAAATATGCATAATAAGGGGTGAAGGAGGCTGGAGTTTGCAATCATCCTGCAGGGTCAACTAAACACAAGGTGTTGTCCCACAATCAAGGCTTCTGCAACAAACCGTGTGCCACACATCCACCCACTGATCAACACAAGATCAGGTGTTGCCCCACAAGCGTGGCTTCTGCAACATACCGTATGCCATGCATGCACCCACCCAGCAGCGTTTCGGCGAAGGTATCCGGCCTAAACTGGTAGTATCAAGGGTGTCAGATGCTTCAGCCAAGGCACCGCTCGCTCGGAAACATTAATTATCGGACAGATCCAATGCTCCAGCCAACGTTTCAGAATCCGCTAACCCAGACCTGAGATGCCGTTGGCCAAAGTCGCCCAGAAACATTAATTGTCATGAAAACCTGATATATCGGCTGTAGTCGAAATGCTGCCACCTGCCCCAAGAGCTTTTAATAGCTGGAAAACACAGTTTTTCTTTTTTGCTACCGGTAGCAGCTTCTAGGCAACTCCCCTGGCTTACCACCTAGCCAAACCAATAGCAACACAGTGCATCTGGAAGGTGACAAAATGGTCTGTCCAACACTTTTGAGATATTGTGCTTTAGCACAGTGTATGGCTCAGGGAGCTGCCTAGAAGCTGCTTCTGCTGATAGCGGAAAATAAACGCTATGGGCACAAGCAATACAGCAAACAGCTTGGCTGAGCTAGTACCTGACGCACCTTCAATCCTTGATGATCCAAGTCCAAGTCCTAAAGCAGTGGAAGCAAGCGCAACACAGCTATGGTTTCGCCTGGAGGCTTTACTTCGGCATTTAAACAAAGGCGACGGAGGGCAGCTGGTCTGTTGGCGTGTCTGCGTCTCATGTCCTCCACACTCATCAGCGGGGAGTCCCAACATAAAGAACCCTCCTCATTAGATCCCCAAGAAGTTTCCAGCGATGTCAAACCAGGCATCAATAGAAATGGCACAATGGGGACGTCCACCTTCAAGCGGACGTGGAACTCTAGGGAGCGCAGCTGCATCATGGGTCATTTATACACACATGGTTTATTTCCGGGTTTGTGGGCACACGTGGGTCATTTTTATACACAAGGTTCATTTACGGGTTGATGCACGCATGGGTTATTTATAGACACATGGTTTATTTACGGGTTGATGCACACATGGGTTATTTATACACACATGGTTCATTTGCGGGTTGATGCACACATGGGTTATTTATACACAAATGGTTCATTTATTTCACACAAGGGACATTTATACACACATGTGTAGGGAATGGCAACTAATATTAGTGTTTGGAAAACTAATATTAACTAATATTATTATAGTGTCACTATGATATTAGTTTTTCAAATAAATTCGAAATTCTGGTGAGACGGCTCGTCCGACTAATATTATATAATATTATATATTCACTTATATTATATAACATAGCCGACTACACATGTGATATGTAACAGTGGAACACTAGGGAGTGCAGCTGCCACATGGTTAAATTAATAAAACAAATACATGGTACACCTTATTACTTGGCGTAAGGTTTAGGGGGGCCAACCCGTTTGCTTGCACTGGGCCAACCACCAATCATGGGTCATTTAAACACATGCATGTCAAGTTAGTGATAATAGTTTGGGTCCTTCATGGACTTTTGTAGATGTCCAAACGTTGTATAGCATTGCAGTCATACAATGGAAACAAAGAGTGCGCTTATTAGGTGCAAGTGATTTTTAGTACCCTACATATGAAGTACTTACTTACATCGTGCTTATTTACTTCTGATTTTCCACCACCTCACCTGCGTCAATTATGTGATGCTTTCTGCTGCCTCAGGGCTTGTTAGATCTGCTCTATAAATGTACATTGCTGTCAGGTTATGGCAGTCAGCCAGGGTGACAAAAGCAAGCCCATCTAGACAGCAATCCCAGATATCTAACGACACTAGAGTCTGCCTGAGGGACAAAGGAAGGGAGTGAAGGGCCAAAGACATCCAGCTCCGAAATCCCCCAAAATGTATACTTTTGATTTTCCCACTTGAAGGGCTGCACGCTCTGAACAGGCGTACAACATCCAGCCCTGTAGCACCCTGGCCGCAGTCAAGGGAGAGGCTCTCAACCTGCAGGCAATGCAGCATGAACCGCAGTGTTATGCTAGTGTTTGCTAGCATCATCGAGCTCTGGCTGTAAGGTATGGTATTACCCAGCATCAGACGGGTCTGCGGTTCAAGCCCTCGCTAGATTCACAAATTTCTACACTCAGCTACATCAAGCTATACTCTCATTCATTCCTCCCGGGTCTGCGGTTGGAGCCCTTGCCCGGTTCACAAATTTCTACACTCAGCTACATTCAGCTACACTCTCATTCATTCCTCCCGGGTCTGCGGTTGGAGCCCTTGCCAGGTTCACAAATTTCTACACTCAGCTACATTCAGCTACACTCTCATTCATTCCTCCCGGGTCTGCGGTTGGAGCCCTTGCCAAGGTCACAAATTTCTACACTCAGCTACATTCAGCTACACTCTCATTCATTCCTCCCGGGTCTGCGGTTGGAGCCCTTGCCAGGTTCACAAATTTCTACACTCAGCTACATTCAGCTACACTCTCATTCATTCCTCCCGGGTCTGCGGTTGGAGCCCTTGCCAGGTTCACAAATTTCTACACTCAGCTACATTCAGCTACACTCTCATTCATTCCTCCCGGGTCTGCGGTTGGAGCCCTTGCCAGGTTCACAAATTTCTACACTCAGCTACATTCAGCTACACTCTCATTCATTCCTCCCGGGTCTGCGGTTGGAGCCCTTGCCAAGTTCATACATTTCAACACTCAGCTACATTCAGCAAAACTCTGATTTATTTCTCCCGGGTCCGCAGTTCAAGCCCTTGTTAGGTTCACACATTTCAGACTTGCCCCCATGGAAGAGGTAGAGACCTTCCCTCCGTGCTGTCGCGTGGTAGTCCAATCCCAGTCGCAGTTTCGGTCAGGGAGACCAAATAAATCCAACATAGTAGCCATTCTCCAGTATGTACGGTACATGCAAACGGGACGGTTCCTTCTATCTCACGTCCTGTGATAGCTTGTAATAATTTCCATTTTTTTGTTTGCCAGCACTGTTTGTTTTGTGGGCTACACATAGCAGCTTCTAGGCAGCTCCCTTTACCCGTCCTTGGGCTCAACCAGAAGCTAGCTAGTGCGCCTGACGGCTTGAAAGCTAATATGACAGTCACTCCAATGCAGCTGAACACTTTGATCTTGGCCCAGTAGCTGGCTGATGGAGCTGACTGGAAGCTGCCATGAGTAGGAAAAAAACGGACTGCCGCAGGCTACGTCCTACATTTGTGTAAAATCTGTCTCGAATTAGGGAACCCCATAGTAGGAAAAAATGTCTTAATCTGGTTCCAAAACTCTGAGAAAAAACAAATCTGAGTATTTATACATTGAACTGATGTGGTTAAGCAACTTTGTAGCATATATTTTGTCTTCACAGGACTGCAGTTCACAGGTCTAAACCATATGTCCCAGAAGCCCAATAATTAGGCACCAATGGAGATACGCAGGTAGTAGAAGCCAGCTCCTTACACCAATGCAACACCAAACTGCCTGGATACGAGATCAATACCCAATAAAACTTTGTCAGCTGCTCTTGTAGTGAAGGCCATCCTAGCCTCCTCGACAGTGTCAACGGTCCAAGTCATCTCATGGATGGGAATATTCACTCTGATCAGACACCGACATCCACATCTACATCCACACATACACCCATACCCACACAGATCAATACATGTGGAAACTTTGTCAGCTGCTCTTGTAGTGAAGGTAGGTGACTTGGTCCTGCTGGTATTGTGAGTCTTAGACTCGTTATGCAAACATCTGCTTGATCACGCAGATGCTTATTTAGGAGACGAACATTCATCTTGTCTGTACAGGAGTCTTTACAGGAGTCTCTAGACAGGAGAGGCCACAGACAATATTTCAGGATGTCCACAGGCAAGGACTGGAGGCTCACTCCACTTCCCTCTGGAGGCTCGCGAGGAAACATACTGCTTGGTACACTGTGTAGGCAGCAGTGGGGTGGGGTGGGGGTTACAGCGAGCAACAGGAACAAAGACGGTACTTGGTAGTACTCGCGAGGCTCGCGAGGAAACATACTGCTTGGTACACTGTGTAGGCAGCAGTGGGGTGGGGTGGGGGTTACAGCGAGCAACAGGAACAAAGGCGGTACTAGGTAGTACTCTCGAGGCTCGCGAGGAAACATACTGCTTGGTACACTGTGTAGGCAGCAGTGGGGTGGAATCTAACAAACTGCTAAATGACTAAGAAACCAGCCGAAGACGGATAGCAGCCAAATTGCTGGCTGGAGCTAAGTAGGAAGCAGTGTATGTGGGAGCAATCGCTCAACAGACCTGCGTGACAGGGCCACATCCAATCATGATATAAATGAATAAATAGTACGCCTTATTACGAGGCCTGAGGTTGAGGAGGCCAGCCCGTTTGCTTTCACTGGGGCCAACCACCAAATGTAATCATGTTATTATGTCAGCTTACTACTTTCAACTTAAGTATCACTCAGTAGAAGACTGGTCTGTATCCACCCAAGCCTACTGCGCCTCTTCCACAACACCATACACATTCAAAAAATAAATGGACACTTCATCACCAGTGAAATCGAAACTGCACAGCGAACACTGTTTATTTTGAGGGATAAGCATAGTAGCTTATAGGCAGCTCCCTTTACCAGTTCTTGGGCCCAACCAGAAGCTAGCCAGTGTGCCTGAACAAACCTACCCGATACAAATGAAACACACACACCAGTATAAGGCATGGTGGTGTGTAGTAGGGCACCAGGAAAAATGTAATCATCATCATCATCATCATCATCATCATCATCATCAGTAGTAGGCATGGTGGTGTGAGTTTATCAGATCATTGACGTGTGTGTTGGACAATGGGGGGGTAGGCCAAAGGGACCATCCCACATCATTAGGGACAAGGGGAGATGGCATGAGGACTGGGAATCAGGATCAGATCCTTTACAGGGTTTTCTTCCATGGTGCTACTTGTAGCACAAGTGCTTATTGTGTTCCTTGGTGTTTGGGGGTGCTACCTTCGAGTCTTTGGGGGTTGCTTTGGGAGGTCGAAAAAGCTACTAGTAGTACCCCGAAGGCCACTAGGAGCACCATGGTGCTACTTAATCAGACTTAGGTTTCATAACTAGGCCCCCGTAGACTGAGGGTTAGGTTTGAAAGGGAGGAAGGGAGTCACCTCAGTGTCTAGCTGAAAAGTAGTGACAAGAGACTTTTAGGAGGGGGCCATTAAAAATATAATTGAAAGAGATATTTTAAAACTACTTTATCAATCAATTTAAAGCTACTGAAAGACAATGATTCCAATCCTTGGAAAAAAAACTCTGATCCCGTATCCTGCAACCTTGGACTCGTTGATCGACGAATTTCGTATCATTCATCGACCGTCGTGCTACTTGAACGCACCCTGTGTAGGCTGGAAGACGCGACAGGGGGAAGCTTGGGTCTTCTTTGTAGAGGCGTCGTGAGGAATCCCGACCGAAGTAACGAAAGCTAGGACCTCCCTCCTTGGTCTAGGTCGTTGCTTTGCTTGTCTAGGTCGTTGAGCTGGAAGAAACGACGACCATGCGCATGCGATAGGCGCGAGAATGGACAACAGTATCAAATGGTCGAGTGACACGCTTGCGTATGGGTGCTGGTGGAGTGTGCGGATAGCGATAGAGCTGACAAGGACAAGGACTAGATCGTACCTTGGAAGCTGGGTTGCACGACAGCACTCCCGCTCCCGTCACCTTGAGTTCGAATTCGAATTCGAATTCGAGTTGTACCGTACTTGCGCACAAGTGCAACTAACGAATAGTAGGGGGCCCTGGCGGGTCCCCTGGAGGTCGGCCCCGGGGTGGGGTATGGTACACAATGGCGCCTGGGTTTGTAGTTCAGTTGTATAAAATTGTTACATTTCTAATTGAATGCTGAAAAATATGACAAAGTTGTCCATGTGGGTATGCCAAGTTGAAACGACTTGCAGCGAGATACGGTACATTTGCTAATTGCAATTGCCAACAACTTGATTGTTTGAAAGATTTAACGTAGATTGTCATGTTATGTTTTATGTCTGGGATTGGCATCCAATGGTATGCTTGTACTTGTAAAACTTGGAGAACTGTGGGAGAGCCGCATGTATATGCAATTTATTGTAGCATATGTGTGAATGCAGATGAGGCGGATGACTTATTTCTTGGACTGTCTCTGATGGATGTGGAACATGGTTTCCGTGTGTCTACGATGAGAGCTTGTTAGTCAGCTATTGTGTTGGACATGCTTCAGGTCCCTAGATTGAATCCACAGGACAGGAGGGAAACGACAGATGAAAACACCTCGTCTACAGTCCGCAACCTCTAGATCCGTACGCGAATAAATGCTCTCCGGGGCAAGCTTTCGACAGCAGGCTGGTTCCCAAAGTGCACCATTCTGCAGATACAGCAACTCCCAAGGAAGTTGAGAAGCGAAGTTGCTCTTCACCATTGGAGTTGCTTTGCGGGTATTCAACTTGCTTTCAGACTATTCAAACTGCTTTGCGACTATTGGACAAGCGATGCTTTGCATGTACTGGTGTTGCGACTATTCAACTTGCTTTGCAAATTCAACGCATGACAGAACAGACTACCATGCAAGGTACACGGGTGGGCAAGCAATTGTGGCAGAGAAGTTGTGGCGCGATGTAGCGTATTGGACTTGCGACCATGTAAACTGCTTTGCAAGTATTACGCTGCAAAACTTGCGTATACCGGGGATAGCAACTGTTCATCGAGGACAGAGAAGTTACGAAGGTGAAGGAGAAGGACGAAAGAATCGAGCACGAGTCGCTTAGACTTAAGAGTACTGAATTGACCGGCTTATTTGACAGGCTTTCTTGGGATTTGAAGATGTGAAGATTTGAGGATTTGAAAAAACAGCACGCTTTCGCGTAAGTATCGCATAGGTCTGTCCCCCTAAGGGGGCCGACCAACTGCCGTACCGCGGACAGCATCAGCAGCATGAGGGACAGCATCGCAAGCAGTAGCGGACTAGCGGCAAAATCAGCAGGAGAAGATGAAAAACAGAAGCATTTGAAGCAGCAGCATCTTTGGACCTGGGGGCTCATCTGTTCAGGTTGTCAGGGGCAGTGGTGAGAGTCACGATGGGCAGTGGTCTGGCATGCCCCGCCTTCCGATGGGTGCCTTCATATATGAAATTTCTCCGCCTTCCTATCTAAATCCTGCATGTAAGGGGTCCCACACTCCCACGTCCTGGGGTAAAAATCCTTCAAGGTAAAGACTTTGTATGGTAGTGGGAGCGTGGGGCTCCGAAAACAGCAATGACCCAAACTGTTTTGGCCACAAGCTGTATATATATGCCCGAAAGATCCTTTCAACCATCAGCTGATTGCCAAACCGCCCAATCTATCCACTACAATCGAATCAGTGATTGCCAAACCATTCGTAAATTGGAAGTAGAAGCAGATGACTGGTGAATCACCACCATGCCATGGTGATTGTAATGATTTCCAATCGACCCTCCAACCAAGCAGCTGCTTGATTGCCTGATGGCCCTGATGAGAGACATAGTGTTGTTGTAGCATGCTTTACCACGCATGCTTTAGTTTTACATTCTGCTTTCTTAAGCAGTACGCTATATTTCGTCAGTTACTTTCCAGGGCCACCCTGCCAGGGTGCAAGCCAATAACGAGAAATGGGTAAACTGAAAAAAGTCGACTCCACTCATCCATGGAAAATAGGTTTCGCCATTCCTGGGCCATTAGTTGAAGTCTCCGAGGTGCAGCCGGTAGATTCGGCTGTACATGCCCTAAGATGGCACGGTAGAGAGGGGTAATAACAACGCCTACCGTACTGCATTTACCTGCGGGCTGCACAATGGGGACTACAACGCCCCCCCATTGGTCATGTTATTGCTGCGTTTGTTGTGACAGTCCAGGGGTAGGCAAGTAGGCTAAAAGGACTTACCCATGATATGGTATCAAAAGGGGCTAAAGCGAAAACACTGATGAGCAGAACCCAAAACAATTGTTTTCTGATGGGGGCTCTGAGTTTGTGCTGCAGCGGCAATTCAATTATACGATTAGGATACTGCAGAGCGAGCAGTCTTAAATGCTGAAGCCATGTCAACAATTTCAAGCCACTCCTAGGGTATGTTTGGTCAGCTCCACCGACTATGGTCGAATCCTGGACCATGCTTATTCAGGATAAGTGTCCCAGGTTCCGCCACTACATGGCTACGGAGTTGTACCGTGCTACTTGTTGCACGCACTGGGATTTTAATTTCTGAATTTAATCCCTGCTCCTATTCAATATCTTCATCTTCTTCATCCCTAAAAACCTGCCCAGCACATCAAATTCCTAGGTGGGGTGAGACTCCTAGGTGGTGGGTGCCAGCTGAGTTGTGGGACCCTCCCCCCCCTCTTCCTCCCCCTCCTCCTCACTATCTTCATCTTCTTCATCATCATCATCATTAAATACAATTGTTTGCTCAGTGAAGTCAGTGGCAATATATCCAACCTACTACTAGTGTTTCTGTCGTCTGTCTCAGATAGACCATGTACTCAAACCATACCTAACCAACCTAGTAGCAGTCATAAGATGTAGCTGGAGCAAACAATACTTCCAACCAACTACAAGAATTCCCAGCGGCTAGTGCCTTTTTTTGATACGGTACACCATGTACCTCATCTTCATTGGTTTGTACTCAGCCCTCCTCACTGTCCTCCTCCTCCTTGTCATCATCATTTTCCTCATCTTCCTCAAGGTGGTCAACATCATATTCAACCTCATCATCCTTCTCTATCAGTTTAATATTGGCTTCCTCCAGAGCAGCCCTGGAGCCTTCAACCACCGTGCACCTGGACACGCCTACGGTTTGCAGATGTGGAAGATGTTGAGCTATTGACCTGCTGACATCCTCGTCCACAATGATCTTGCGCAGATGGAGTTTCCTCAACGTTTCAGCAAGCGGGACCAACGCTTCAATCACTTCCGGTCCCAACCTCACTCTGCCATCCCCAAGGACAAGAAATGCGAGAGGATCGTTGAACAAGACCAACTGCCTAATACAACAGCGTTGCAGTGCAAGAGAGACTGAACGTATGGCAGTGCTAATGCCATGGAGATCGTTGCGCACGTCGGAGATGTCAAGCCATAGGCTATCATGATACTTCTTACCATGGGCATTGAATACAATCTTACGCAGGCTGGTGCTGCCACCTATGAGACGGTCCAGCTGAAGTGGAGAATAGCTCTCGTCGCCTACTTGTAGCACAAGTGCTAATTGTGTTCCTTGGTGTTTGGGGGTGCTAAGTTAGCGTCTTTAGGGGTTGCTTTGTGAGGTCGAAAAAGCTACTAGTAGTGCCCCGAAGGCCACTAGGAGCACCATGGTGTTACTTAATCAGACTTAGGTTTCATAACTAGGCCCCTGTAGACTGAGGGTTAGGTTTGAAAGGGAGGAAGGGAGTCACCTCAGTGTCTAGCTGAAAATTAGTGACCAGAGACTTTTAGGAGGGGGCCATTAGAAATATAATTGAAAGAGATATTTTAGAACTACTTTATCAATCAATTTAAAGCTACTGAAAGACAATGATTCCAATCCTTGGAAAAAAACTCTGATCCCGTATCCTGCAACCTTGGACTCGTTGATCGACGAATTTCGTATCATCCATCGACCGTCGTGCTACTTGAACGCACCCTGAGTAGGCTGGAAGACGCGACAGGGTGAAGCTTTGGTCTTCTTTTTAGAGGCGTCGTGAGGTATCCCGACCGAAGTAACGAAAGCTAGGACCTCCCTCCTGGGTTGCTTGTCTAGGTCGCTGAGCTGGAAAAAACGACGACCATGCGCATGCGATAGGCGCGAGAATAGGCAACGGTATCAAATGGTTGAGTGACAGAATATAATAGAAGGAACGCTAGGTAGGCGTGACAAGTCGAGCTGGCAATTCACCCACAAGCAGAGAGCCAGGGTATAGGCACGTGGGTGAATGTGGGTATTGGGGGGTGTTCCTGTACCGATCGCTATTTGCGGTGAAGCTGTACAGGGCGGTACATGAACCAACCCTACCCACATTTGCTATTCGGACCTGATAACGCGGTGTTGGCGAGAATCCTGTGGGTGGAGCTGTACAGGGCGGTACATGAACCAACCCTACCCACATTTGCTATTCGGACCTGATAACGCGGTGTTGGCGAGAATCCTGTGGGTGAAGCTGTACAGGGAGGTACATGAACCGACCCTACCCACATTTGCTATTCGGACCTGATAACGCGGTGTTAGCGAGAATAGAATAGAAGGAACGCCGGTAGGCGTGGCGGACGAAAAAGAACGAACGACGGTCGCGAGGAGTTAAATAAAAACTCCTTGCGAGCGTCGTTCCTCCTTTTTCGACCGCCCCCCTAGGAGCGGCGTTCCTTCTTTTTGGCTTGGTACCCCAGGTGGGTGGCCCCAGGGGGCCAAATTAACTATCTCTGAACGGGGCTCAGGCCAAAAAGGGGGGTCTGAGCGGCCGCAGGCCGCTCATTCTACACACTAGTTCTGAACGGCCGAAGGCCGATTTTTTTTTGAACTCCAGGGCCCGAATTAACTATTTTAGCCCCTAAATTGACCCTAACGTGGCCCTGAATTGACCCTAGTCAGCCCTTAATTAGCCTTTACTTGGCCTTTAATTGGCCCTTTTATGAACCTAATGTGGACCTCAATTGAGCCATTAATCAGACCTTAATTTATATATTTCATGCACCTCATTTAGCGTTGAATTGAGCACTGAATGACTATAACATGACCCTGAATTTGCTTGAACTCTAGGGCCCGAATTACCTATTTTAGCCCCTTAAATAGTTAATTCAGGACCCTAAAGTGGTCCTGAATTGACCCTTGCCAGCCCTTAATTAGCCTTTAATTAGCCCTTTCACTAACCTAATTTGGCCCTGCATAAAATTGAACACTGAATGACCACAATCTCACCTTAAATTAGCCATGCCGCAGCCCTGCATTGACCCTGTCAGCCCTAAATTCGCATTTACTTGACCCTTCATCGGCCCTGACATGGACCTAATGTGGCCCTGCAGTGAGCCCTTAAGCCGAGCTTAATAAGACATTACATGAACATCATTTAGCGTTGAACTGATTGACAGATAGATCGCTTAATTGGCTAGCAATGGTATAGCCCTGAATTAAACCTGCATGTGATAACAATTGACCCTGCAATGCAACTGAGTTAGTTCTTAATCGAGACTGAACTTTTCAGAATTATCTGTAGCTCTCGTCATGTAGTCGACACTGCATTAGCCCTTATCCCTTGAGCGAGCAGCCAAATTGCTGGCTAGAGCCATGTAACCGAGATCAAGTCATTAGCCCTTACCTCACTGATTGGCCCTGGAATACATTATATCGTGCTTGAACAAGTTCATTAAATTGCTTGCAGCCTTTACTACGAGGAGTCGAAATATGTGTCACGATGTGAAACATGAGACAGAGAAACATATACAGAGAAACATGAGACAAGGAAACAAGAGACAGAGAAACATAGACAGTATACAAGAGACAGTTACGGGTATACAAGACTCCGTTATACGCTGAGGATAGAAAAATACTTATTGAGAAAATGAACATTGAACCTGACTTGGTGGATAAAAACTCCTGTATGAAGCTGGTCATGAATCCTGATTCCTTTGAAGGATGGAAATACTTAATTCAATTTATAAAAAAATGCGATCATAATCGCACAATTAAATTATCGTCCCAGCTGAGATGATGATTTAATAATATTGTAGAATTAAATGATCACTGTAGCACGAACTCAGCCCCCCCGTCGGTTAAACAATTGTTTGGGGCTCAGTTCATCAGTGCTTGTTCTTTTTAAGCCCTTCCTATACGGTTGTGCAAGTCCCTTTAGCCTATTTGGCCTACCCCTGGACTGTAACATACTAGTAAATACATACATACATACATACATACATATATACAGACAGACAAGAGACAGAGAAACATGAGGCAGAGAAACATAGACAGGATACATGAGACAGAGAAACATGAGGCAGAGAAATATAAGACAGAGAAACATAGACAGGATACATGAGACAGAGAAACATGAGACAAGGAAAAAAGAGACAGAGAAACATGAGACAGAGAAGCAAGAGACAAAGAAGCAAGAGACAGAGAAATATAGGCAGAGAAGCATGAGACAGAGAAACAAGAGACAGAGAAACACAGGCAGAGTAGCATGAGACAGAGAACCATGAGACAAAGAAACATGAGAGAGAGAAATATAAGACAGAGAACCATGGGACAGAGAACCATGAGACAAAGAAACATGAGAGAGAGAAATATAAGACAGAGAAACATGAGACAGAGAAACATGAGGCAGAGAAACATGAGACAAAGAAACATAGGCAGAAAACATGAGACAAAGAAACACGAGACAGAGAAACATGAGACAGAGAAACATAGGCAGAAAACATGAGACAGAGAAACAAGAGATAGAGAAAAAAGAGACTGAGAAACAAGAGGCAGAGAAACATGAGTCAGAGAAACAAGAGACAGAGAAGCATAGACTGCATACATGAGACAAAGAAACATGAGACAGAGAAACATTGGGCAGAGAAACAAGAGACAGAGAAACATGAGGCAGAGAAACATGAGACAGAGAAAGAGGAGACAGAGAAACAAGAGACAGAGAAGCATAGACTGCATACATGAGACAGAGAAACAAGAGACAGAGAAACAAGAGACAGAGAAACATAGGCAGAGAAAGAGGAGACAGAGAAACCTGAGACAGAGAAACATGGGACTGAGAAACATGAGACAGAGAAACTTGAGACAGAAATAGAGGAGACAGAGATACATGAGGCAAAGAAAGAGGTGACAGAGAAAACGGAAACAGAGAATGAGGAGACAGAGAAACAGGAGAGAGAGAAAGAGGAGACAGAGAAACAGGAGGCAGAAAAATATGAGACAAAGAAACAGGAGACAGAGAAGCAGGACCCAGAGAAACATGATGCAAATAAATCCAGATGGTTACTTGGCAATACACATCTTCAAAATATTGGGGTTTATTCTCATACAGGATTGTTCAGGACGCTGCGTCCTCCGTCGCAGACGCAACGTCAAAGGGTCCGTTGCGTCGTAGGATGCAACATTGGGATGGTCTGTTGGCCAGAAGGAAGGGTCCGTAGCGTCTCAGGACGCAGGCTATACACTTGGTTGCGTCTCAGGCAGCATAGCTGGGGGTCCTCCTGAAGTACCCTGCTCTCATATCACCATTAGATCAACAAAATAATCTGCCTCCAAACACTGTATTGCTGGCAGCTTGTAAAGGAAACAACTTCTAGTGCTTAGCAGTTCAAGCACTTCTAGTTCTCAGCAGTACAAGCACCTCAACTGCTCTGCAATTCAGGCACCTCTCGAGGTCATCATTCCAAGTGCGTGTACCCCCGTAGTGCTCACAATTCAATTGAATTCAAACTCTATTCAAGATTATAGTGCTTAGAAGAAAAATGACATATAGTGGCCAGAAAAATAAGCACTTGCAGTGATCAGCAGTACAACCAAGCAGCAATTACAGTGCTTGGCAGTACAAGCACATGTAGTGCCCATCAAAAGAAGCACCTTGAGTACGTCTAGTGCTCAACAAGAAAAGAACCTGAGATGGAGGTACTTTGTTGCTTGGCATTACCAGCACGTCTAGTGCTAAGTGCATCCCCTTTTCTTCCTCAGGCTACCAGAATTATCCCAACACGGCCTGCAATATGGGCACTTCCCCTTGCAGTGCATACCGCTCATCAGACCAAAGTGGACTCCACAGACTAAGATGTTTTTATCCCTCCCTCCCTCCTCTGCCTTCGTCCTTCCCACCTCTGCCTTGGCCCTTCCCACCTCTACCTTGGGCAACCATAGGAAACATCCGGAAAGTGTTGTGGTCATGCAAAGTGCTGGTGCACACATTTATTGGCCAGGAATACAATCAATTGCAATGCTTAGCAGTACAAACACGTGTAGTGCCCAGCAATTGAAGCACATCAAGAACGTCTATTGCCCATCAATAAAAGCACCTGAGATCAAGGGACTTTACTGCATGGCATTCCCAACACGTCTAGTGCTCGGCGCATTCCCATATCCTCCTTCGGCTATCAGTAGGCTTGTTCAAAAGTCTTTGGATTCTTCTAAAAAACAAATCAGGCCAGTATCATTCTTAACCCACACAGGTACTATTCAGTATGAGTGAACACGTGATAATCTTTTGTATGCATGATCCATCATATTTTAAGAAGCGTCGACAATTCAGGTTTAAACCAGCTGGTGATTGTTTTCATTGTGCTAGTCAATTAACATGGTTTTGGGGGGAATGCTACAAGTCCCCTTTAGTACACAATACACCCCTTCCCCAAATTGGCCCTTCCCTACCCTGCCTTGGGCAACCACAGGAAACCCAGGAAAAAGTTGAGTTGTTGCAACCCAAAGTGTTGTCTTCATGTGGTGTTATGGTCCTGCATAGTGCTGGTGGAAGGCTGTGACCCATGGACTGGCATGCATTGAATGCGAGGTTCAGCTGCCTGCCTGCAGCGATGATTGATGATGATGTGATGATGTTGGTGATTACATTTTTCATGATGCCCTACTGGACTCCATACGTGCCCGCGGGTAGTTGACTAATTCCTAGGGGTTCATTTTATTTACAATTCACAGGCTTGGCACAGTTGTTACAAATATGTGTAACACTTGTCATTCTTGTGCAAAATGCATGTTTCCTCAAGGACTCCTAACAAAAAAAAACGGGGGGCTCTGCTCTCCGTACCCCCCCCTATATAACGGGGGCGCTTCATGCTGCGGCATGCGATGGCTACGCAACAATCCTGAAATCAGGCTTGAGTAGCCCAGGTACCTACTCAAACTGGCCTGCACAAATCTGTAATACAAAACACTGGGCGTCACATTGAGGAAATGCATAATGTGGAAGCCCAGAAAAGTAGCTTCGATCAGTATGTGACAGCATGTCCTGGTGTCCACAAAAAATCGCTCCACTGATGCGGATCAGAGAAGTAAGGGGAGGGGGAGGGGGGGGGGGGGGGGGGGGGGGGGGGGGGGGGAGTGCATGTATGTCCACATTGTTCTCTATTTTGTTAGGTGGCTCTTGCACTGCTCCATGCATTGGTCATACCTTATTCAAATGCATGTGCACCAGTGAAGGCATGAGTCAAACAGTAATTTGAATAAATAATATTACCGGTATATGTGTGTGTTTCGTGTGTGGTGTTTATATGGTGTGCATGTGTGCGCAAATCTGTGTGTTGTGTGTAACTGTGTCGGTGTACTTGTGAGTGAGTTGCATGGTGTTCATGTGAAAATCTGCGTGTATGTGTGTGCGTGTGTCATTTTTGTGTGGTGTTTTTGTGTGGTGTATGTTTGTGTGTGTGTGTGTGTGAGCTGTATTTGTGTGATGCATGTGTGTGTGTAAGACAGGTGTGTGGTGTTTGTATGGTGTGTGGTATGTGTGCATGTGTGTGTGTGTGTCATGTTTGTGTGGTGCTTGTGTGTGCGCGCCATGTGTAGAGTTTATGTGGTGTGTGTGAATTTGCATGTACAACATCAGGGCACGTGGAAAGTCCTACCCACCTGAAGATGGTGGAGCATACCAGCCTGTGTCTGAAAGCTCATGCCCTACATACAACTCCCTTGCTAGCTCCAGGGTAGTCAAGGACCAGCCAAAGTTATTTTGTTTCAGTCCCAAGCACTAGCAGATCACCAGCAACATACTCAGGGGATTCCAGCCCTAGTTATTTCTCTGCTTTGTCTCCTTCAGCAGTGCCAACAAATAGTCACAACCAACTGCCTTACATTCCATGCCTGACTCCAAGACATGCAGGCCGGAGGGGGAATATTACCTTGCTGTCCTCACCCACGATGTGGTCGTGGAAGAACCTCTGCAGGCATGGGCGCAATCGAACGAACGATTTGGTCATGCAAGCGCGCGTGGAAAAGCAGGGTCGAGCGAAACAGGATGATATGAGACACGACCAGACGCGATGAGGGACGACAAGACGCTCCTCTGGTGCCCGATCAAGCACGCATCAGCCAAAAGAAAGGAAAGGAACGCGCAACGGACGCGTTCCTCTTTTTGCTGCATCTCCAGTCACGAGAAAGAAAATAGCCAGCTAGCTCGGCTTTGGTGACTTTCAGAGCTTAAGAAAGGACGAAAGGAAGAAGATGCAAGCGAACGTCTGCGTGGCTTTAATTATCGCACAAAGGGAGCACAAGGGTGTCCCAAGAGAGAGCGCTGTGCCGCACGTGACGTACTTTCTTAATTAACAATTGTACCGGACTTAATTACTGCAGTACAATTGTTCATTGTAATTAAGTCCGTTCAGACCCCGGAAAGGTGTACATGGCTGTACCGGTCTGTACATCCTTTCCGTTCGTTCCGGTCGTCACCACCGTGGTAACGTGGTACCGCAACGGCAGTACCAGGACCACACCATGCAAGACAGTACAAGTTATGGTGGGTTATACGAGGAGAGGTACGGGCGCGTGAGTGGGCGTTCTAAACGACGTCGGGCAACAACGAGGGAGTGGGCAACGTGGACAGAATGAACATGGAGTGAGCGAAGGAAAGGAGGGAGTTTGGGGGAGGGAACGCCAAGAGTTAAGAGAGTTGTGTCGATGGAGGCGAAGATAGTACCATATCACCATATGTGCCAAGAAGAGTGATGTGGGGCGTGTGTGGGGCGATAGTCCAGCCAGCCTGGCGGAGGTGGGTGAGGAGCGTAGTGTGTTGTGCAGATTTCTCTATGAATGTGTCTGAGTGACGGGAATCGTGAGTGTAGCCGAGTTCCAGGAGGTGAATGATGCATGAACGTTGGAGGGCGAGGGCGTGGAGTTGATCCGGGGTGAGTGAGGCTGTGTAAGACGGAGCCTGAGCAGGGTTCATGCCCTTGAGAAAGAAAAGATCTGGTCGGAATTTTGAGAGGATGTCCAAGGGGATAGTGGGGAGGAGCCACGTGGGAAGACGATTAGCATAGACACCAGTTGGGAGTTCATTACATTTAGTAGCGTCTAGGATAAACAAGGAGGAGCCGAGAGAGCCAGAATAAATGGCATGAAAATCATAAGCAGAGCTTTATTATGGCGAGAAATATATTGGGCCCGGAGTTGAGGGTGGGTACAGGAACCAAGTATGTGGCCAGCTGTATCTAAGTCCGTGGAGGGGCATATTGGGCAATGGCCGTCGGTGATGTCCCCGGATGGAGGCTTGTAAGGGCAGCCTCGTTTGAAGGCGGTAGCGGCAGTCCACAGTTGATTGAAGCGACAGAGGAGGACGGTTCTGCACATGGCAAAGGTGCAAGAGGTGGAGGACCACATGTGTGAGGAGAAGGAGGGGAGGGAGTGGGCAAGTGTGGTGAGGGCGCAGGTGAAAGTGGGGGTAGGTACGCTTGGAAGGGTCATGTGGAGGCAGGCGTGGGATATATATGTGGTGAGGGATTGTGAGAGGTCAGAGATGGGGGACCATGAGGGCGGGCCAGTGGGGTGAAGTGGTGGGGATGGAGTATGGGGCCAGGCGGGGAGGGGGGATAAATAATTGTTGAAGTGGGGTGAGAGCACGTAGGAGCAACGGTGGGGTTAGTCGAGGGCGTAGCGAGCGCCGACATCGGCAAGGTCGCTGCCTCGGATACCAGAGTGAGACTTGATTTTGAGGAAGGTTGTGTGATGTGAGGAGTAGAGGCGGGTGATTATGTTAGTACGGATATCCAGTAGGAGAGGGTAGTGTTTGTTCTCGAGAAGATTTGGGAGGGAGTACATGGAGGTACGGATGAGGTAGATACTAACAAGAGAATCGGTGAAGATAGTAATGGGGTCGGAAGGGTGGTGGATGCGGGCGTGGTCCAGGCACGAGTAGATAGCGGCCAGTTCTGCACGGAGGATGGTATTGGTTTCGGCTTGTCCAGTTGGGCATATATGAAGCGTTGTGTCGGATGGTGAATGGTAGAATGCAGCACCAAGTTGGGTAGGGCCAGTGGGGGACGTAACAGCAGATCCGTCAGTGTAGTAGGAAACGGTGGAGGGTGTGTGAAGGAGAGTGGATGGTTGGCTGAGTGGAGGAGGTGGTGTAGAAGTGGTGTAGAGTGGGGAAGGTGGGAGGTCAGCTGGCCAAGGGAGGCGGGTGAATGAAGTTGGTGGTCCCCATGTAGGGAATGAGGATGAGGTGTGAGTGTTGATGGGGAGGGATGGGGGAAGGATGGATAGACACGCTTGCGTATGGGTGCTGGTGGAGTGTGCGGATAGTGATAGAGCTGACAAGGACAAGTACTAGATCGTACCCGATCGTACCTCGGAAGCTGGGATGCACGGCTGCACGATGCACGACAGCACTCCCCCAGCTCGCAGCTCCCGCTCCCGCGGAGGGAGGTCCCGCTCCCGCTCCCGTCACCTTGAGTTCGAATTCGAATTCGAGTTGTACCGTACTAGTACAAGTGCAACTAACGAACTGCCGTACTGCGGACAGCATCAGCAGCATGAGGGACAGCATCGCAAGCAGTAGCGGCAGAATCAGCTTGAGAAGATGACAAACAAAAGCATTTGAAGCAGCAGCATCTTTGGACCTGGGGGCTCATCTGTTGAGGTTGTCAGGGGCAGTGGTGAAAGTCACGATGGGCAGTGGTCTGGCATGCCCCGCCTTCCGACGTGTATTTTTTTTTTAATTGTGAAAGGATTTTCACCCCAGGAGGTGGGTCTCCCGACACAAACCAGCGACACGGAGGATTCAGTTCGAATGGTGGTGCCACTCCTACAATATGCAAAGTAGGCGCACTTAGATACGAGGGACCTACTTTTCAGCCCACGACCGAACGAACATTCACCACTACCATGTAAAAAAACGAACAGTCACCACAACTATAATAAAAAAATAAAAATAAAAAAATTCTCCGCATTCCTAACTAAATTCTGTGTGTAAGGGGTCATACACTCCCACCTCCTGCGGTAAAGATCCTTTCAAGGTAAAAACTGTGTATGGTAGTGGGAGCGTGGGGTTCCGAAAACAGCAATGGCACAAACTGTTTTGGCCACAAGCTATGGCCGAAAGATCCTTACAACCACCAGATCGCCAAACCGCTCAATCTATCCACTTACATTACATTACATTACATTACATTACATTACATTACATTACATTACATTACATTACATTACATTACATTACATGTTAAAGTCTACTCGACACCGCGAGGGTGTATGAGACTCTGTGCGTTAAAGAAAAAGAAAAAGCACCCACAAAGCAAAAAAGCCATTGCATCAGGGGTGTGTCGAGGACAAACAAACCAAACTCCCAACCACCGTTTTGGTGGCGTAGGTATTAAACCCCCTAGAGCAGGACCCAGATCTCAACCACTTACTGTGGCGGAGGAAAGAAGCTAACAAATGAGAAGTCACAAAAAAAGGGATAATAAATTACGGTGCCACTAAGCAGTCCAGGGCTTCCTGTCTTGCTCTTCTACAAGTAGAAAGATAGTCGGCTAGGTTGCTCCAAAAAGTCTTAGTGCCATTTCCATTCATAAAGGTTCTGAATGTGGAATCGCAGAATTCCACATTCCATACGGTTAAGTCGGTATCCTCATGGACTAAAATCGAATCAGCGATTGCCAAAAAAATCGTAAATTGGAAGTACAAGAAGATGACTGGTGAAATACCACCAAGCCATGGTGATGATAATGATTTCCAGTCGACCCTCCAGCTAAGCAGGTGCTTGATTGCCTTATGGCCCTGATGAGAAACATTGTGTTGTTGTAGCATGCTTTAGTTTTACATTCTGCTTTCTTTGGCAGTACGGTACATTTCGCCAGATACTTTCCAGGGCCACCTTGCCTAGGTGCAAGCCAATAAAAAAAAAGATAACACCTGGAAGGGCGTGGTGCTAAGGGGACCCTCCCGTACGCCGCAGCTAGGGAAAGTCACCATGGCAAGCAAGCCAATAATGTTATAGACCGGTTTACATACCGGCTACTGAGTTGCTCTGAGAAGCCAGTTCGCTGTCCCTGACTGGCCCTGCACTGTGCTCGTGTCCTTGTGTCACTGTGCGCCGTCGTGGAGTATAACTGTACTGCCACCGGCCAATAAACATGCTCGCTCATGCGTCATGCTAGTTACCAATTAATATAATGTAACCTATTCAGTAGCTACATCTTCCCGTGTCACGAAGTCTCTCTCACTACGAGTTTTTACAGGTTATGTAAGCCCTTTCACTCACGCTAATTGATCTATCACGCTGGTCACTCCGTTTTGCAGCAAGTCGCTCGACGAGACCCAGTTCCCATTTCGTCTATCACGCTGGTCACTCCGTCTGCCGCTGCCCTGGATAGTCCTCATCTTACATTCCACCATTGAGGAGAGCAAGTCCGATCTGCAAGCATCGGCCCTCTGTGTCCCCGCATACGACTACCACCAGTGATAATTGGAGATCTTGCCATCTCAAATGCAAACCGAGAGGGTTTGCCAGTGATCCCCACCTGCTCTGCTTTTTCGGCATCTGAGCCCTATTTGAATTTCCGAATTCAAACTCCTGCCATCAACCCTGCGCCCCCACCAACTCCCCAAAGACTTCAACACATCTCCTCCTCCCCCGCTCACACCGCTTTCTCCAATACCTTCCTCTCGTCTACGATCTCTTATAACCTGCGACCAAGACAGAATACATCATCTTTGATCAAGCGCCATCACCTCACCAATGGCGTACACCGCAAACAGATCCGGCACCCGAAGCAGGCATCGCCCCCTCCTGTACACGGGGACGGCGTTTGACGCGTGGGACATCATCATGACTGCCAAGATCTGTGGTATGATTTCTGATCCCCTTTGTGAGCACACTCCCATCATGGCATCTGCTAACTCAACAACAGCTTGCCTCACCATCATCAAACATTTAGACCCCGTCATGGCACACCAATACAGATACATCACAAATCCCCTCATCATGCTAGAGCACATCAGATCTGACCAATGTTCTACCTCAGACCCCCAGCTAGAATACTCTACAGCCTTCACTGCCCACACATCTAGTACATCCCTAATTAGGAACTGGATCCTAGAAACTGGGGCTACCAACCACATGACAGGCAACCCTGACCTCTTGTATGACATAAGATCAGTAAAATCTATTCTAGTCAGGATTGCAGCTGGTGACATCACTATAACCAGAGTAGGCTCAACATGCATCCAAGGAGACAGAGGAAACATCATCACCCTCAGAAAAGTGTACCTCACAGATAGCAAAGGAAACACCCAACCTTCTCTCCTACTCAGTTGCATGTCTGGCAAACCCCACCATGAGCAGCTTCCTACAAGGCAAGACCTGCACTATCATGATTGATCAAAAACCCTACCTCACAGCCACAAAGCACAGAAGCCTCTAACTCATCCCAACATGCCACTCTTTGCTCAAAGGCCCCTAAGGCATTGCTATGGCAGCTGTCCTCAGAAAAACACCAGAAAACCCTGACATGTGGCACTCCCGTTTTGGACTTGTGAGCTTCCCCAGTTTAGGTAGGCTTGTCACATATGACATGGTCAATGGCATTAGGACCACTTCCAGAGAATTCAGAAAAATTGTCAATATCCCCTGTGAAATCTGCATCATGTCCAAGATGGATAAGAACACCTACCCAACCTCAAACACACGTGCATCTGCCCCCCTCGCCATCATCCACATAGACATGAGTGGCATCATGAAGGTCCCCAGCCTTAATGGCAGTCTCTATTTCCAAGGCATCCTAGATGATAGCTCCAAGTACTCCTCCTCAACTTTCCACAAAACTAAAGACACTGTCCCTGAAGACACCATTGCAGAACTAGAACGGTACGAAAACTTGCTTGGAAAGAGAATTGGCAAAATATTCGGTGACAATGCCATTGAGTACTCAGGCACAAAATTCTCCACATGGTGCAGGAACAAAGGAATCACCCAAGAGTTCACAGTCCCTGGAAACCCAGCCACTAATGGGGCAGCTGAACGCCTAAACCGCACAATACATGACAGATCCACAGCACTACTGCTAACATCAAAGTTCCCCAACATGTACTGGGCTGAAATGGTGAAGTCAGCTAACACCCTACGAAACCTCTCACCTTCCTCAAGCTCTGACAAGACTCCTTATGAGATGTTCTATGGAACCAAACCAAATGTCGACCACCTCAGGATCATTGGATGCACTGCCTATGTTCAAATCCCTGTGAAATCTAGGGACTTCAAGTTTGCCCCATCAGCCAAGATCACTAGGTTGGTTGGATACTCAGACAACAGGAAGGCCTACAGGGTAGTAGATGAGAATCACAAGATCTATGATGCAAGAGACATCACCTTTAACGAACATGAAAACCTTGCAGGACTCAAAGGATTTCCATGCCCATATGAAACAGTTCTTGGAGAATACATCCCCTCACACCCCACTAAACCTGAACTCGACCTAGGACAGAATCCACCCCCTCCATCCTTCAGACAGTACCCCAACAGACCTACCCAAGTCTGGGGAGATATCTCCATGGGGAATAGCCTTGATACCTCTCTCACCCCCAACTCAGTTCAGCAAGAGATCAACCCACATAACAGTGTACCTCACCAACAGCCTCACATTGACCATGAGAATGAAATCACTCACCCCACTGACCCACCAATGGAGTCTGAAATTAGGCAAGACAACAGCATTCCTACAAACAACACACCACCACCCTACATTCCCCCCATTGACCCCATCTTAGACATTACTCCACCTGACCCACCACCAAGACGGTCAGACAGAGCCACTAAGAAGCCAGACTTCCTGAGCTGTCTTGCAGCATCTGATGTTCCTATCCCCAGGAATGAGAAGGAAGCTCTCTCTAGTGAGTACTCTGAAGAATGGATTGCTGCCATGACAGAAGAACTCACTGCCCTCTCAGACATGAAAACGTGGTCACTAGCAGACCTCCCACTAGGCTCCAAAGCAATTGGCACCAAGTGGGTGTTTGACCTCAAACGTCTAGTCTCATGAGAGATTGACAGATTCAAGGCGAGACTGGTGGCCAAGGGCTATGCCCTACGCCCAAGAATGGACTATGATGAAGTGTTTGCCAAGCTGGCAACCATCCTTTTCATCCTGTCTATGGCAACAGCTCACCTAGCTCAGCTGGATGTCTCTACTGCTTTCTTGAATGGCATTGTTGAGGAAGAAATCTACTGCACACAGCCTCCTGGATTCGAAAAGGACCACAGGGTATGCCGCATGTGGAAATGTCTTTATGGCCTGAAGCAGGCATCTCGACAAAGGTATCTCAAAGTCAAGACATGATGGGAATTGGATTCAAAGAAGTGGATGTCGACCAAGGCCTCTTCATCCTGCCTGGAAGGTCCAACAGACCCCTCATATGGGTCCTCCTCTGGGTAGACGACTTCCTGCTCCTCTCCTTTGATGAGAAAATCCTCCTCAAGTACAAAACTGCCATCATGGCCCTCTACAAGATCAGAGACCTTGGAGAACCATCTGTTTTCGTTGGGTATGAAATCAGCAGGAACAAAGCAGCTGGCACCCTCCACACGTGGCAGTCCCGCTTCATCAAGCAACCCCTGAAGTCCCACCACATGCTAACAAAACCTGGAAGCACCAGATTCCCCATCCCTCTCCAGCCCGACGCCCTGCTCCCCTACCATGAAGCAGGCACCCCTGAGTCTGGCCTCCCACTTGCACAGATTGTGGGATCCCTCAACTACCTAGCTGTCAACACAAGACCAGACATTGCCCAAGCTGTCAACCGTCTCGCCAGGCACAATGCCCATCCTCTGCACGACCACATGGAAGTAGCCACAGGTATTTGGAAATACCTGGCATCAACCCCAGGCCATGGGATCATCTATACCAGCTCCAAGAAACTGCTCACTGGGTACTGTGACTCTGACCATGCAGCCTGCCCCATCACCAGGAAGTCAACAACAGGTTGGGTCTTCCTGAACCAAGGAGGGGCAGTTGCCTGGGCATCCAAAATCCAATCCTCGGCCACAGCCCTCTCCAGCACAGAAGCAGAAGACATGGCTGCAAGCTCTGGAGCACAAAAAGCCATGTGGCTCAGAAAACTGCAGTTCTGTGCCACAGGCATCCAGCGACCTGCACTCACCATCAATGGTGACAACCAAGCAGCCCTGAGTGCATGGAACCAAGAAAAACTGTCCACCCGCCTAAGGCACATAGACACCAGGTTCCACTTCCTCAAAGAGGAATTCAAAAAGCAAGGCATCAGGCTCAACTGGATCCCTACTGCAGCCAACATGGCAGACATGTTCACCAAAGCACTGCCCTTAAACAAGTTCTGTGACTTAAGGACCCAGATTGGCTGCCTTGGAAATGCCCACAAGCCCCAGTAAGTACAAGATACTAACAACTCTGATTCTCCTAATCATGGGGGGACCTATGTACAGGCATCATGCACTTTACCTGATGTCTAGAAGTTTGTATCCCTAGCTCCGCCTCAATTTTTATACAGCTTCCCTGCAGTCACCATGTAGCCTCCCTGCAACCTAGTGTCCCTAGAGCCCCTCATCAGCCACCATGCAGCAATCCTGCAGCTTCTTCGCAGCCTAGTGTACCTAGCACTTCCCCCTCAATCCCTATGCAGCTTCCTTGCAGGGACCTCCTATTACCAGACCTGGTAAAAACCATACATATTTATTTTCCCCCCTAGTTCAGACTGTGCCTATAGAAAAGACTCACTGCAAGTTTATTACCCTCTTTTTAAGCCTCAGTAAAAGCCTCAATTAGCTCCAGGAATTCTTGATCCCAAGAATACCTTGAGTTGGGGGGGGATGATATAGACCGGTTTACATACCGGCTACTGAGTTGCTCTGAGAAGCCAGTGCGCTGTCCCTGACTGGCCCTGCACTGTGCTCCTGTCCCTGTGACACCGTGCGCCGTCGTGGAGTATAACTGTACTGCCACCGGCTAGTATAACATGCTCGCTCATGCGGCATGCTAGTTACCAATTAATATACTGTAACCTATTCAGTAGCTACATCTTCCCGTGTCACAAAGTCTCACTCACTACGAGTTTTCACAAATAACGAGAAATGGGTAAACTGAAAAAAGTCGGCTCCACTCATCAATGGAAAATAGGTTTCGCCATTCCTGGGCCACTAGTTTAAGTCTCCGTGGTGCAGCAGTTAGGTACGGCTGTGCATGGCCTAAGATGGCACGGTAGTGCGGGGTAATAATGTCTATCGTACTGCCTTTACCTGCGGGCTGCACAACGGGGACTACAACACCACTCCATTGGTCATGTTATTGCCGCATATGTTGTGACAGTCTTGGGGTTTGCAAGTAGGCTAAAAAGACTAACCCATGATATCAGAATGGGCTAAAGCGAAAACACTGATGAACTTGACTCAAAACAATCGTTTTCTGCTGGGGGCTCTGAGTTCATGCTAAAGCGGTTATTTAATTATACAATTAGATTACTGCAAAGCGAGCATTCATAAAGGCTGGAGCCATGTAAACGATTTCAAGCCACTCCTAGGGTATGTTTGGACAGCTTCAGCGACTGTGGCCGAACCATGGACCATGCTTATTCAGGATAAGTGTCCGAGGTTCCGCCACTTCACGGCTCTGGAGTTGTACCGTGCTACTTGTTGCACGCACTGGGATTTTAATTTTTGAATGCAATCACTGCTCCTCCTCACTATCACTGTCTTCATCTTCTTCATCATCATCATCATTCAATACAACAGTTTGCTCAGTGAACTCAGTGGCAATAGATCTGACCAACTACAAGAATTCCCTGCGGCTAGTGCCTTGTTTTGATACGGAACACCATTCACCTCATCTTCATCGATTTGTACTCAGTCCTCGTCACTACCCTCCTCCTCCTCCCCCTCCTCACTAGCTTCTTGTAAGAAAGCTTCCTCCCACTCCTCCTCATCATATTTAACCTCATCATCATTCTCTTTCAGTTCAATATTGGCTTCCTCCAGAGCAGCCCTGGAGCCTTCAACCACCGTGCACCAGGACACGCCTACGGTTTGCAGATGTGGAAGATGTTGAGCTATTGACCTGCTGACATCCTCGTCCACAATGATCTCGCGCAGATGGAGTTTCCTCAACGTTTCAGCAAGCGGGACCAATGCTTCGATCACTTCGGGTTCCAACCTCACTCTGCCAGCCCCAAGGCCTAAGAATGAGAGATGATCGCTGAACAAGACCAACTGCCTAATACAACAGTGTTGCTGTGCAAGAGAGACTGAACGCATGGCACTGCTAATGCCATGTAGATCGTTGCGCACGGCGGAGATGTCAAGCCATAGGCCATCAGGATACTCCTTACCATGGGCATTGAATACAATCTTACACAGGCTGGTGCTGCCACCTATGAGACGGTCCAGCTGAAGTGGCGGGATGCTATCGTTTCCTAACGCTAAATGTTTCAGCTTGGGAAGACGATGCGGCCTGGCCAGCTCAATGGGACCATAAAAGTCCAGCCTTGTGAGTGCCGATAGACCAGCAAGAGCCTCAGCCTCAGAATCCTGGATGATGAAAAGAGGCTTCATGAGTCAGGCCTACCAACAGTGGATGGTAGTGGAAGCAGATACATGATAGGGGGTGAAGGAGACTGGAGTTTGCAATTATCCTGCAGGGTCAAACAAGCACAAGGTGTTGCCTATAGCGTTTTTACCGCTACAAGCAGCAGCTTCTAGGTAGCTCCCCTGACTTGCTATTCAGCAAATCCTATCGTGACCTAGCGCACCTTGAAGCTGACACAATCTGCAGACCAGAAGTGCTGACATATTTGGGTGTAGCACAGTGGCTGGCTTGGGGAACTGCCTTGAAGCTGTTGAGAAAAGCCCCAAAGAAAAACTGTGACAAGGTGTTGCCCCGCAATCAAGGCTTCTGCAACATACCGTGTGCTACGCGTCCACCCACCCTCCTCAAGAGCATGCTATACCTGGCACAAGCAATATATTGCTAATATACGGCAAGTACCTTGGCTGAGCTAGTACCTGACGCACCTGTAATGATGCACGGAGACCCAAGTTCAAGTCCTGAAGCTGTGGAAGCAAGCGCAACACAGACACGTAATCGCCTGCTTAAGTACCCAAGTCCAAGTCCTGAAGCTGTGGAAGCAAGCGCAACACCGATACGTAATCGCTTAGAGGCTTTACTTCGCCATCTATATGAAGGCAACGAAGGACAGCTGGTCTGTTGATGAGTCTGCGTCTCATGTCCTCCACGCTCATCAGCGGGGACTCCCAATAGAAAGAACCCGATACTGGGGCATCACCTCTTAGCAGGGCCTCATTACCTACAGCCGAAACATCCGAAATATCCAGCTCTGTCAAACCAGGCATCGATAGAAATGGCAAGATGGGGACGTCAACCTTCAAGTATCCTTGGAAACGAAGAAAGCGCAGCTGCATCATAAGTAAATGAGTAAAATAATTAAATGGTACAAAGTATTACTGGGTGTGAGGTTGAGGTGGCCAACCAGTTTGCTTGCACTGGGGCCTACCAACAAACATGGGCCATTTATACACACATGCATGTCAAGTCAGTGATACTATATTGAGGGCTTTCATGGACTTGCCAAGACCCAAACACAACATTCAGCATCAGAACATGTAGATGTCCAAACATTGCATACAATTGTAGTAATGTGTATGTTGCTACAGTCCAGGTGTAGCAAAATAGGCTGAAGGGACTTGCCCAACCATGATATCAGGAAGGGCTACAGCAACAAAAAAATGACAAACCGAACGCCAAACAATTGTTGGGGGCCCTGAGTACGTACTACAGAGATAATTTAATTATATGGTAATATTATACAAAGGAGACAAAGAGTGCACTTATATATGAACTACATACTTACATAGTGCTTATCTGCTTCTGCTTTTTCATCACCTCACCTGCGTCAAACTTGTGATGCTTTCTGCTGCCTCAGGGCTTGTGAGCTTTGCGAAAACAATATCCACTGCTGTCAGGTTATGGCAGTCAGCCAGGGTGAGGAAGGCAGGCCCATCTAGATAGCATCTTGCGATCTCTAACGTCACTAGCGTCTGCCTGAGGCCCAAAGGAAGGGAGTTAAGGGCCGAAGACGTCCAGCTCTGAATTTCTTCAGAATCGAAACAGAACATTAGCGTTCTTATGTTCCCACTTGACGGGCTGCACGCTCTGAACAGGCGTTCGATATCCAGCCCTGTAGCACCCTGTCCGCATTCAAGGGCGAGGCTCTCGATCTGCAGGCAATGCAGAATGAACCTCAGTGTTATGTTAGTGTTTGATTTGATTTCATATGATACAAGTCCTAGGTGGCGGCGCAAGCGACGCGGAAAATTGGCGGACAGGGTTGGCTATCGAAGTAAAAGTTGCAACGGATATATTGATATATCTTATGATATATCTCGCGATATATCATATGATATCGTCGATATATATATATATATATATATATATATATAAAGAAATCATGGTCGTGGTCATGGTGGTCGCGGTGGTTGTGGTGGTTTTGGTGGTGTCATCATCGCGTGCCCACATGCCATGGGCGTGCGAAGTGTAACCGACTTGCAACCGACTTTTCGTTCACCCAACTAGCAACTCCCCGCCTAGCGGAATTTTCAAATACCAAAACTGCAGATTCGCTAAGCTAAGCGCGTGCGCTCATAGCATGTCCACAACTGCCTTTGATACTATGACGGCAAGACATTTAGAATCAGAAGATCCTCTCATCGAAGGTCACCTGCCGACCCTCAAATGGCTTGGCATGGCGCTCGGAATAATAGCTTTCAGTTCTTCACGGATACTGCGACCATGATGCATGGCAACGGTCCTAATGGGCAGGAGGGCCCGCAACACCGCCAGCCAGCGCTCAAAGCGAGCTTGCCAGAGCAAGGAAGACAAGGAAATAGCCAACAAGCGTCGACGTGATGCCCGCGCTGGCTGGCGCTACGTCATGCTGGTAATCTCGCAAGGAGTCAGGAACGAGCTACCGTGCCTGAGGAGGAACACGAAGCTGGTAACCAATCCAGGCGCCAAGACTATGCTGCCCAGCCTGAGGAGTTATGCTAGGATCATAATCAAGCCAGACCTTCATATCGTGATGCTTTTTTTCTCCGTCTGCGAGCGTTGCCACCATTTATCTCACGCATGCGCAATTTTGCCATGCCATCGCATCACATTCGTAGTGATTGGCATCCAGTTGCGATTAATTACCTTTGTTTAGATCGCCATGGCCATTCCGTCCCCCTGGACACTCTCGCGCTTGCCACGATCATCCCATCTTTGCAAGCTCTTTTCGTTGTATAGAATATGAAGTACGTTGCTGCGATTTTTGCTGTTCTGAGTTGACCGAGTCTCGACTGGGGCACTGTACGAGAAGACGAAGCTGCAGGTTTGTAGCCATGCAATTGCACAGGTCCGGAGTTCTCGGGGCGATCGGAATCTGAGCGCTCGCAATGTTGGTAGGTTCGAAGCACAGCCGGTCCCTCTTTCTGCACGATTGAATCCCACAGGGTGAAGTGAAGGGTACGAGGTAGGGAGAAGAAGATTGTGTGTGCGTGTTGGTGGTTGGGGGAAGGGAGGGTGGTGGGGGGTAAGGTGAGAGAAAGAGAGTGCGTGTGGATGGGGTGGGTGAGGGGTAGGGAGAGGTCAGAATGGGGGGGAGGGGGGGATGGTATGTGTGTATGACAGGGTGGGAGGCCACACCTGAAGCAGTAGGGGAATAGGTAGGGAGAAGAAGTGTGGGTGGGTGGGTGGGTTTGGGGGAGGCAGGGGAGCGTCGAGCAAGGGCTGAGATGGCTGATTTCTTGGCTGTGTGTAAGGGATGGGGGGGGGGGGGGGGGGGGGGGGGGGGGGCATACAAGGGCGTTACCCGTTATGTAACCCAGACCAGACTAGGACCCATGGCCTGGGTGGGGGGGTGGGGGTGGGGGGTGGCCACCGGCCACACGGGCTACCGTACTAGTATATATATATATATATGTGTATATATATATATATATATATGTATATATATATATATATGTATATATATATATATATATATATATATACAATATCGTACTTGACAACCCAAATTATGATATAAATATCATCCATCCAATCAGTAAGCAGCACAGCTACCACGTCTACGCTAGGCTACAACTTTAACTATCAACACCCACAACACACTGTTAGCATCAAGGGCAGTGAGCAGTGAGTCCCATGCAGACACAGCAAAAGAGCTTTTATTTTCGGCTGTTCTTAGCATCTTCTTGGCAGCTCCTTGAGCCAGCCACTGGGCCAAGCCCCAATATTTTAAAAGTGATGGAAAGCTGATTATGTCAGCTCTCAGGTGCACTAGGTTACTTTGGAATTGGCTGGATAGCCAACCAGGGGAGCTGCCTAGAAGCTGTTAGTAAAAGGTGAAAAGAAAAGCTATGCATAGTAAGCCTGACAGTATGGTGAAAGCCATTCACCAAGCTTCAAAAGGTTTTGGCCCCAAACAGTATTATTGTGACACATACTTAGTAGAAGCCAGCCCCTTATACCAATGCAACACTAAAGTGCCTGGATACGAGATCAAGACCTGAGGAAACTTTGTCAGCTGCTCTAGTAGTGATAGGTCATCCTAGCCTCCTCGTCAGTGTCAATGGTCCAAGTCATCTCATGGATGGGAATATTTACTTTGAACAGACACCTACACCCATATGGCCATATCCACACCCACACAGATCAATACCTGCGGAAACTTTGTCAGTTGCTCTTGTAGTGAAGGTAGGTGACTTGGTCCTGCTGGGATTGTGATTGTTTGACTTGTTACGCAAGCATCTGCTTGCTGCCTCATGTGCTTATTTAGGATGCGAACGCATTTCGTGTCCTCAGGAGAAAGGAGAGGCCACAGACAAGATTTTAGGATATCTGCAGGCAAGGACTGGAGGCTCACACCAGTCCCCCCTGGAGGCTAACGAGGCAACATGCTGCTTGGTACGCTGTGTAGGCGCCAGTGTGGACGCAGTCACTCAACAGACCTGCGTGAAAGGGCCACATCCATTCATGTTATTGTGCCAGCTTACTACTTTCAACGTAAGTCTCACGCAGTAGAGGACTGGTCTGTATCCACCCAAGCCTACTGCGCCTTCTTCAACAACACCATGCACATTCAAAGAAGAAATGGACACCATCATCAGGGAAATCAACACTGCACAGCGAATACTGTTTCTTTTGTGGGCTACACATAGTAGCTGCGAGGCAGCTCCCTTTACCCGTCCTTAGGCCCAACCAGAAGCTAGCTAGTGCGCCTGACGGCCTGAAAGCTGATATTACAGTCACTCCAATGCAGCTGAAAACATTGGGTTGAACCAAACCTACCAAGACATGTCAAAACACATGCCAGAAAAAGGCATGGTGGTGTGTAGTAGGGCACCAGGAAAAATGTAATCATGATCATCATCACTATCATCACCAGTAAAAGGCATAGTGGTGTGAGTTTATCAGATCAATGAGGTGTGTTCTAGACAATGTCACAATGGGGGGGGGGGGGGGCCAAAGGGACCATCCCACAACAAACAATACCTGGGGAGATGGCATGAGGTCTGGGCATCAGGATCAGATCCTTTACAGGGTTTTCTTTCAAGGTGCTAAATTGTGTTCCTTGGTGTTTGAGGTGCTATGCTAGAGTCTTTGGGGTTGCTTTCGGGGGTCGAAAAAGCTGCTAGTAGCACCCCGAAGGCTACTAGGAGAGCCATCGTGCTACTTGAAGACACTGATTCCAATCCTTGGAAAAACTCTGATCCAGTATCCTGTAACCTTGGACTCGTTGATCGACGAATTTCGTATCATCCATCGACCGTCGTGCTACTTGAACGCACCTGAAAGACGCGACAGGGTCAGGCTTGGGTCTTCTTTGTAGAGGCGTCGTGAGGAAACCCGAACGAAGTAACGAAAGCTAGGACCTCCCTCCTGGGTTGCTTGTCTAGGTGGTTGGGCTGGAGGAAACGATGAACATGCGCATGCGATGGGCGCGAGAATAGACAACGGTATCAAATGGTAGAGTGACGCGCTTGTGTATGGGTGGAGTGTGCGGATAGCGATAGAGCTGACAAGTGAA
Organism: Chlamydomonas sp. ICE-L; assembly: GCA_013435795.1. Classification (NCBI taxonomy): domain Eukaryota; kingdom Viridiplantae; phylum Chlorophyta; class Chlorophyceae; order Chlamydomonadales; family Chlamydomonadaceae; genus Chlamydomonas; species Chlamydomonas sp. ICE-L. The sequence continues at coordinate 5,628,832 of JACBWV010000472.1, forward strand.
GGACAAGATCGTACGTGCACGACAGTCACGAGTTCGAATTCGAATTTCGAATGAATTCGAACACACGAGTGCAACTTACGAACTGCCGCTGCCGTACCGCAGACCCCTGCAGGCTGCAGGGGGCCCTGCCCGGCCCTGCCCGGCCCTCAGGCCCTGCCCCCCCTGCCCGCCCCTGCCGCAGACAGCATCGGCACTTCGGCAGCATCAGGTGAGGAGATGGATCGCAAGCAGTGGCGGCAGAAGCAGCAGGAGAAGATGAAAAACAGAAGCATTTGAAGCAGCAGCATCTTTAGAACTGGAGAGGGGGCTCATCTGTTCAGGTTCTCAGGGGCAGTGGTGAAAGTCACGATGGGCAGTTTGACACACCCCGGCTTCCGATGGGTGCCTACGTATCTAGGACTTTCTCCGCATTCCTACCTGAATCCTTTGTGTTAGGGGTCCCACACTCGCACCTCTTGGGACGTCAATCCTTTCAAGGTAAAACTACGTACGGCAGTGGAAGCGTGGGGCTCGAAAAACAGCAACGACACAGACTGTTCTGGCCACAAGCTGTGTATACCGGTATATATGCCCGAAAGATCCTTTCCACCATCAGATCGTCAACCCGCTCAATTTATCCACTATAATCGAATCATCGATTTCCAAACCATTCGTAAATTGGAAGTAGAAGAAGATGATGGTGGTGAATCACCGCACGGTGATGATAATGATTTGTAATTGACCCTCCAGCTAAGCAGGTGCTTGATTGCCTGGTGAGAAACATTGTATTTTTTTACAGTTTGCTCTCTTGCAGGTAGTACAGTACATTTCGTCAGATACTTTCCAGGGTCACCCTACTAGGGTGCAAGCCAAGAGTAGAAAATAGGTAAACTAAAACAAAGTCGACTCCACTCATCAATGGAAAATAGGGTACGCCATTCCTGGGCCACTAGTTGTAGTCCCCGCGGGGATCCCCGTGGTGCAGCCGTTAGGTACGGCTGTACATGCCCTAAGAAGGCACGGTGGCAAGGGTTAATAACCACGCATACCGTATTGCCATAGAGCATGTTCATGATTTTTGCATCACTGCACGATGTGCTTTGGTTTATTTGAATAATGATGTTTTAAATGTACCAATGCCCTGCAATGCCTGTTGAATAATGTTGCTTTTACTGCCGAAGACGGCGAGCAGCCAAATTACTGCCTGGAGCCATGGAAGTTCAAGTTCAAGCTCAAGTACCATGTATGTATTTTACAGTACAGGTTTGTATGGGGAGAAATTATTTTCACAGCTATAAACAAAAGTACATGGGTAGCAATATAGGCTAAAAGAGTCAAGGGACTTGCCCAACCTTAAACACAGGACATGCTGTTTAAAAAGCAAGCGCTGGTTGACTGGTGAACTGAACTTCAACAAATCGTAAACGACGGAGGCCGGGAGTTCGTGCCAGGGCAGGATATGCAGATTATTTATCATTACGTCTGTTTGTCACATTTAATAATAACTGTAACAAGAGTTTTCCATCATCTGAATGAGTCAGGGTTCATTATCATTCTCGTATTATAGTCATCGACAACTAAATCATGCTCGATTCCTCTCGATGATGATTTAATTATATTGTAGAATTAAATGATCAATGTAGCACGAGCTTAGGGTTTCGTTGGTAAAACGATTTTAGGGGATTCAGTTTATCAATGCCTTTTCTTTTTACCCCTTCTTGTCATGGTTGGACAAGTACCTTAAGCCTATTTGGCCTCCCCCTGGACTGTAATATACATACAAGTTCAAGTAAAATACATGCTTACATCATCTACTAGGGATGACCTGGGCAAGTCTTTGAAGTTCAAGTTTAAACTGTATAATCCGCTTTGTATCATAGAATGCTCAGAGCCATGTAACCAAGTTCAAGTATGAAGTATCGTAGTATGCTCCCTGCTTTCCGTGGGTGTGGAGGGGGACTTGGAATTGAGCAGCAAGAGTTGGCTGAAAAACCATGTAACAAATAAATTCAATTATGTAATGTCCTCGGGGGTGTGGTGTAGCAGTGGAATTGCTACCCACGTTTAGACCCCTTGCAGAAGGTGAGCATCCTGACGGCTGATATACCATGTGATGAAAAAATGGACTACGAGCCCCGGGCTTCCACAGCCCACTGGACTGCACAAAAAGATACACATTCCCATGTTTACTCCGCCTGCAGACTGTGAATAGCCTGGAGGCTGATAGGACATAGGATACGAGCAAAACACAATTATTGGACACAACCTAATCTATACACGTGTGTAATGCTTATAATGTTGATGGTTCTGATGAAGTCGACGAGCAGCCTTTAAGGCTGGAGCCATGGAACCAAGTTCAAGTTGATTCTGCCCACACAGGTATAGGGCTGGGACCAGGCACATCTTTGGCAGAGACCCCCCTTCTGAGGAGCGGGAGCCCCCAGGGTCGCCTTGTTGTTCGTTTGTAACACGAAGCCGCACATAGCCCTGTAACCCTGGCCCTAACTGTCCGCTGCACTCAATTCCGTTGCCACCTGTCGCTCCGATAGCCAACACTCTTCGCCAATTTTCCGCACCGTTTGCGAAGCCTAGGACTTCCCTCATTGGGGTTGACACTTGACACTGAGGCAGCCCCATTTGTCCTGTTGGCCGGGTTATCCTATCGCTCCGTTCGAGCTGGCAGCTAGGGTCTACTTAGGGTTCGATGCGAACGTTTTGCACTGTCTTGTGTTGCACCCTTAACCTATCCTATCCTATCAGCGCTTAGATTTTAGGCTTTTCTTAGCAGCTCCCTGAGCCAGCCACTGTGCTAAATACAAATATTTCAGCAGTTCTAGACAGCTGATCGTGTTAGCTTCAATGTGCACGAGGTAGCGTTGGGTCTAGCTGAATAGTCAGTCAGGGGAGCTGCCTAGAAGCTGCTGCTCGTAGCTGAGAAGAAAAGCCACTGTATCCTATCCTATCCTATCCTATCCTATCCAATCCTGCATGCCATTGAGCTGTTTTTTAGTTTCACCTCAGTCATGTGCAACCGCTGCAACACCCCTAACTCAACGTCATCACTATCCACAGGACCCCCAAATTAACCAACCCACCCACCCACCTAACAACCACCCAACCACCTACCCACGCAACCTACCGACCAACCAAACCCGTATCCGTTTGGATCTGCTTCCTCATCCAAGGATACCACAGCCACCATCGTCTTGGCCTCTATCGCCTATTCCTTAGCTGAATAGTGCTACTGCCAAAGACGGCAAGCTGCCAAGTTGCTGGATGGAGCCATGTAACCAAGTTTAAGTTCAAGTTTAGCTGAATTGTCCTCACACTTTGCTGAATAGTCCTCACTCTTTGCTGAATTGACCTCACTCTTGCAAGAGCCGATTCGCCACCTTCTCCATTTTTTCCAACACTTCCTTCTCCTCATCCCCCTCTTCACCCGCATTAACCACCTGCAGCGTCTCACTGGCTCCTGTATCTCCCAGCTTCTTATTGCCTTCCTTACCCTTATCCACCTGCAGCTTCTCACCGGCTCCTGTATCCTCCAGCTTCTCACCACCTTCCTTACCCTTAACCACATCCAGCTTCTTATCACCTTCCTTACCCTTATCCACCTGCAGCTTCTGACTGGCTCCTGTATCTCCCAGCTTCTTTTTGCCTTCCTTTCCCGTATCCACCTGCAGCTTCTCACCGGCTCCTGTATCCTCCAGCTTCTTATCACCTTCCTTACCCTTATCCACCTGCAGCTTCTCACCGGCTCCTGTATCCTCCAGCTTCTTATTGCCTTCCTTACCCTTATCCACCTGCAGCTTCTCACCGGCTCCTGTATCCTCCAGCTTCTTATTGCCTTCCTTACCCTTATACACCTGCAGCTTCTCACCGGCTCCTGTATCCTCCAGCTTCTTATTGCCTTCCTTACCCTTATCCACCTGCAGCTTCGGACTGGCTCCTGTATCTCCCAGCTTCTCATCGCCTTCCTTACCCTTATCCACCTGCAGCTTCGGACTGGCTCCTGTATCTCCCAGCTTCTCATCGCCTTCCTTACCCTTATCCACCTGCAGCGTCTCACTGGCTCCTGTATCCTCCAGCTTCTCTTTACCTCCCTTACCCTTATCCAACTGCAGCTTCCCACCAGCTCCTGCATCTTCCGTTATGGCGTTGTAACCGCCATACCCTTTCCCGTTGATATCACCCGAGGCATCATCCTCCTCCCTATACAATTCTTGAGCATCATTATAATCTTTAATAGCAGAATCCACCCATGCCTTCTCTTGCTCCTCTGGCTCCTCTTGCTCTTCATCCCCCTCTGGTCTCTCCTTATCTTTCTCTTCCTGCTGCCCTTGCTCTACGTCCGTCTGAGTCTCCCCCTTTGTTGTGTCTGGCACATCTTTGATTGTCTGTTTAGCTCGCGGGAGTCTCCTGGATGGCATGCCCACACGAGTAGTGTGTGGGATGATAGCAGTCAAGATAGGGAAGTCCGCCATGTTTTCAAGCATCCATGAGTGCGCTTCGTAGGATGCCAGGACCACAGTGCTTAAGTTGGATCGAACAAGAGGGTGGTGGAAATCCGGCCGCCAAGCTGGAATAGGGGGTTCTATCTCCGCCCCAACCTTAACCTCCAACTTGGAATCATATGTGAAGTACGTCCCACTTGTCATGTGATCTGCATCCAAGTACTTCAGCTGAGGATTTGTGAGCCAGCCCTTCTTGGAGTACTTCAGAACCTTGGCGCCGAGTGTCTGATTAAGGAACGGCTCACATATCTTGTCTAGCTCGTCGTCCACACCCACAGGCAGACACGCTTCTCTCATTTGCCAGTATGACAGAAACGTAGGCACCGGGCATCCCTGTGCGATACTGGATACAAGCTGTGAGGCGTCCTCATGCCAGCTGTCGTTTGAAAAGCTGAACTCCTGGAGGGTTGGTGGGATGGTGAGCACAGAGACGGATGACGCAGGCACTACGTAATCCCAGGGAATGCCCTTTGTGGGTCCAGGATTCACCTGCACCAAGTAGTACTCAGCCCACCTCCTGGGCATGGGAGCAGAGACCAACTCGATATTCCAGGGCGTCTTGTCCACGTCAAATTTGTTGATAGTGCGGTGGATGAAGGCGGCGCGGCCCCAGTTGTCAAACTGCAGGAATCCTAACAGTTGCCACCCCCATGTCTTTTCCTCGGTGCTCTTGATGAGGAGCATATCCTTCCTCCATGCAAACAGGCCGCCTGGTGGAACAGGGCTCTGGCTGAACTCGTGTGCCTTGCCAGCAAGTGCGAAGCCCACAGCATATGTATCCTTGTCGCCCCATGCAGACTCCTGTACCAGACCCGGGAAGGAGTTGATAAAGAAGATGTACTCTAAGGTGTCAAGGTGACGGCCCCTGTTGATGACCAGCTGACCGCTTTCTGTGTCGCGCTTGCTATAGCCTCGACCTTGAAGCAAGAGCGCCTGAGGACAAGGAGGGGAGAACATAGAGGTTGAGGTTGGGGTCGGGGTTTGGTTTGGGGTTGGGGTTGGGGTTGGTTTGGTTTGGGTTTGGTTTGGTTTGGTTTGGTTTGGTTTGGTTTGGGGGGTGTCGAGGTCCAGCTGACGACCAGAGCAAATGCTATAAATAAAAAGCTTAACACCCCCAATTCCACAGCACCCACCTTGGCTGTCTCGTTGAGCCCAAAGTCACTGTACAGCGTATCGTGGACCTTGTCAGTCCAGGCGTCAGGCCAGAACAGGTTCCCAACACGCTTGTACTCAGGGTGGGAGAACCACGTTTCCGGGTGCTGTACGGGGATACAGTCAGCGTCCAGCATCAGAACCTCGCTGAAGTTGGAGAGCAGGAGGCTGTACACTTTGCCTACGTACTTTTCTAGCTGGACATGCTGGTGGAACTCTGCTGACGGGTTGGGTTCTGATTGAATATCGAAACCACGCAGGGGGCCGTATTGTTTCTGTAGGTTGTACCAGGTCTGGGCATCCATCTCATGTGGGCCTTGCCATGCAACCTCAATGGGCAAGCCACACTTGAAGGTCTCTCGGATCACCTACATGGGAAACAAAGAGGTGTGGGTACCCTTGTGTAATGGAGAATACATACAAATCTCAATGGGCAAGCCACACTTGAAGGTCTCTCGGATCACCTACATGGGAAACAAAGAGGTGTGGGTATTCTTGAGTGTTGGAGAAAAAAAAAAAAATCTCAATGAGCAAGCCACACTTGAAGGTCTCTCGGATCACCTACACGGGAAAGAAAGAGGTGTGGGTATCCTTGTATAATGGAGAATAAAAAAGAAAAATCTCAATGAGCAAGCCACACTTGAAGGTCTCTCGGATCACCTACACGGGAAACAAAGAGGTGTGGGTATCCTTGTGTGTTGAAGAATAAAAAAGAGAAAAAATCTCAATGGGAAAGCCACACTTGAAGGTCTCTCGGATCACCTACATGGGAAACAAAGAGGTGTGTGTATCCTTGTATAATGGAGAAGAAACAAAGGCCAAGCCACACTTGATGGTCTCTCTGATCATGTCCATGGTTCAACAAAGAGGTGGGGGTATCCTTGTGTGTTGGAGAATGAAAAAATAAAATAATTCAATGGGCAATCCACACTTGATGGTCTCTCTGGCCACAAAACTGGGAAACAAAGAGGCATGGGCATCCTTGTGTGTTGGAGACGTTAAAAAAGGAAAAAGGAAAAAAAAGAAAAAATGCGAGCAGCCAAATCGCTGGCTGGAGCCAAGTAACCAAGTTCAAGTAAAAAAATAAAATGGAGAATGACAAATAACAGCCTTATTGGCTACCCCCGGACTATGATTCAGACCACCACAACACCCCTGCTCCTCGCACTGCACCCCCTCTCCCCACACCGCACCCCCTCTCCCAACACCGCACCCCCTCTCCCCACCTTGAGGCTGATGATGAGGTCGGCCACCAGCTTACTGCCCCCGGCGTTGATGAGAATCCCTCGAGTCCCCGCAGCTGCTGTCGCATTCATGCGTTCCCTGAAGCCCTCACTGCTGATGTACTCCCTCAGTTTATGAAGGGCTTTATTGCGAGAGGAGCCATGCTTTATCGGGATAGTGTAGCTGCTGGGGTCGAGGTTGGGACGGGGTAAGATGGTTTCGATGGACGGGAAGAGGGCATGCGGAGCAGGAGCAGCCTCATAGCCTGTGGTGAAAAAAGCAAGTGGGGAATGGTTGATGAGAAGCAAGTGGGAAAATGGTTTATATTCCTCTAATTAAATGGTGAATATTTCTCTAAATAAATCGTTTATGTTTCTCTATGAAGCAAGTGGAAAAATGTTTATATTTCTCTAAATAAATGGTTTATATTTCTCTAAAAAGCAAGTGGGAAAATGGTTTATATTTATCAAAATATATGGTTTATATTTCTCTAAAAAGCATGCGGGAAAATGGTTTATATTTCTCTAAATAAATGGTTTATATTTCTCTAAGAAGCAAGTGGGAGGATGGTTTATATTCCTTTAAATAAATGGTTTATATAACTCTAAGCAGCAAGTGGTAAAATGGTTTATATTCCTCTAGATAAATGGTTTATATTTCTCTAAGAAGCAAGTGGGAGAATGGATTATAGAGAAGCACGTGGGAAAATTGTTTATAAAGAAGCAAGTGGGAAAATTGTTTATGTTTCCCTGCATGTCTATGGATGGGAAGACCGCATGCGGAGGAGGCGCAGCGGCATAGCCTGTGTTGGGAAAAGCAAGCAAGACACTGTAAAATTCATCCCAAACAAAATATGTAACATATATAATGTATAATGTATGTAAGGAAGCATGTATCATGTATATAAGAAAGAATACATAATGTTTAATGCATATAAGGATAGTGTATAATGTATTAATGTATATAAGGAAGAATGTATGATGCATAATGTATATAACAGGGAGGGGGGGGCAAAGAGACAGATTTTATACCGCATGTTCAATATGGTGTCCGATTCAGATGGGAGTTGGAATTGTGGAAGTTTCATACAAACGGAGGGGGGAAATAAAGTTGGGAAAAAGGTTTTTTACCCCCCCCCCCCCCCCCCTTCTAAAACCCGCTTACCTCCCCCCCCCCCCCCCCCTCCCCCTAAAATGGGGGTCATTTGAAATATCTTTTCTTGCCCACTCCAGTTATGCTCTTACATCTTTCATGGGGTTGCCCAAACGTGATTCATCGCGAAGTTAAGATTTGGGCCGCTTTGGGTGAAACAACTTTGGACCCCTCTGACTTATGTACAATTTTATTTTTGGTAAAAAAAACTTTTTTTTTTAAAGTTTGAGGATAAGCTCTATTTAAAGCGAAGATGCGGTACGGCAGCTTTTTACTTGAGCCCTTCCCTCGGCATATAAGGAAGAAAGTATAATGTCTGAAGTATATTAGGAAGAAATAATGTACATAAGAAGGAAGGGTGAATATCTTCACCCTAGCTCCTAGACCACATAAATGTTACAAAAGACACTCATTACATATAAGTTAATCATTATATGGTCGCTGTTTATGTTTGGGGCTACATGTAGCAGCTTCTAGGCAGCTCCCTTTCCCTGTCCTTGGGGCAAACCTGAAGCTAGCTAGTGTGTCTGATACCTGACATGACAAGCATTTCAATGCAGCTGCAAGAATTAGGTTTGACCCAGAGATTGGCTATAGGAGCTGGTGGGAAGCTGCCATGACTCAATGAGTAGCCCAAAAATGAAACAGTGTGAAACAGAACCATCAAGTCCACACCTGGATTATCGCAATTACTTTGATAAAATCATTGAGCTTAACTAGGTTTATACGTTATGTATACATAGCGCACAGAGACCAGGGTACTACATTTTGTCATTTTGGGTCGCTTCAAAAGCGCAACTGCCTCCTTCTGGGTTGCGCTTTTGACTCAACTGAAGACGAAAATCTGTGCGCTGCACCCAGAAGGGGTTTAAAAGTTGCTTAAATCACGCAGTCGGGCTCCAAGACCTTGTAATAGCATGCAAGGCAACTGTGGAAACAAAGGTACAGGTTCTCTCAGCCAGGGTGTACAACCCTGAGGCAAAAACAAGTTTCCATTCTAGCCCCAAGGCCACCACAGATGACTAAGGTACAGGTTTCATCAGTCAGGGTGTAACCCTGAGGCAAAATAAGTTTCTATTATAGCCCCAAGGCCACCGCGGATAACAAAGATGAAGGTTCGATCAGACAGGGTGTAACCCAGCTGCAAACAAGTCCTATGCAGCGTCGCTAACCACGCGGAAATTTGGCAGAGTGCGTTGGCAACGGAACGACAGGTGGCAACGATGGAGCTGACCGAAGCCAGTTAGTTATTATGATGCAGTTGGCTGACATGTCAGGCTTCAATTTTTTTTGTCAGTCGGACAGATGCACAGACGGACAACAGGGTGAATCTGGGGGCTCCGGAGGAGGGGGGGGCCCGCCAAAAAAAAATTATGTGCATCCCCTTCAAACCACTTTCCCTCCATGCTCTCCCCCCACAACTTCCAAGTCTCCTCTCTCTTCTCACCATACACACACACACGCACACACACCTCCTCTGGATAATTGGAATTAGTGTTGAAAATCATGCTTGCTTGCTGCAATATTGGCTATCTTTTTTTGAGGATTAGTTTGAAACCCCCTTCCGGATGTTGTGGAGCGGGCTTGTCTTGGGTCAACAATGGCGTGTCGATGACAACGTCACACATGCACATGCTTCCTCATCCCCAATAGCAACCAGGAAATGCAGAGCACGGGATATCTCCGTAGATGCTGGCGGCAGTTGGTGTGGCTTAATGTCCCAGGTGGTCTTCGTAAATGCTGGCGGCAGTTGGTGTGGCTTAATGTCCCAGGTGGTCGCCCACGGAGGCCCACCCCACCCACCGAGGTGTGAGTAAGATCCGTGATAATTATAGCCTAAGTGGCGAAGGAGAAGGTTTCATGGATTTTGATGCTTAGATGTTTTCGCCCCGGAGTTTTGAGGTCATACATGTTCCCAAACCTATGTATACACACATGTTTCAATGGTTCAAATTTTTAATGTTAGATGAAGGCACCCTTAAATCAAATTGTTAACTGTTAATTGCAGCTATTGGGCCCAACCTGAGCTATTTTTCTTCAATTGCGATGCTCATATGTGCTCTTATGAGAATATGTCTGGTATAAATAAGTCTGATAATTGCTATACGATATGAATGTTCCAGGGTTTTTTCTTCTTCGTGAAACCTGCAAATTTTGTTTGAAGACAGACTAACGGACTGACTAAATAACTAAAAGACACGCCTGAGCACACCCGAGAACACCTGAGCACCTGAAAACTTGAACACCTGAACAAACCTGAGCACACCTGAGCACTTGAAAACTTTAACACCTTAATACCTGGACACACCTGAGCACACCTGAACACATGAAACCCTGAACACCCCCGGAAACCCCCTGATACCTGGGGACACACCATGCTGAACACACCTGGACACCACCTTGAACACCCCTGATTAACTGGACACACCTGACAACACCTGGGACACACCCTGAACCACCCCTGATTACCTGACACACCGGAACAAACCCTGACACACTGCTGAAAGCACCTGATTACCTGGACACACCTGAACACACCTGGACACACCTGAACACACCTGATTACCTGGACACACCTGAACACCCCTGGACACAACTTGAACATCCTGGACACACCTGAACACCCCTGATTACCTGGACCACACCTGAACAACCTGGACACCACTGAACAACCCTGATTACCTGGACACACCTGAACACCCCTGGACACACCTGAACACCCCTGGACACCCGAAACACCCCTGGACACCCTGGACCACACTGAACACCCCTGAATTACTGGACACACCTGAACACCCGGGAACACACGCTGAACACCCCTGATTACCGGGGACACAACTGAACACACCTGGACACACCTGGAACACCCATGATACCTGGAACACCTGAACACATCCTGGAACAAACCTGAACACAACCTGATTACCTGACACACATGAAAACACAAACTGGACACACATGAACACACCTGATTACCTGGACACACCGGTAACACCCTGGACCAAACGCTACATCCGGACACCACCTGACACCCGATTACATGGACACACTGAACAAACCGGGAACACCTGACAACCTGATTACCTGGACACACCTGAACACACCTGGACACACACGAACACCCCTGGACACACATGAACAACCCTGGACACCCGGGACACACATGAAAACCCATGATTACCCTGGAACAACCTGACACCACGGGGACAAACCTTGAACACCCCTGATTACCTGGAACACATGAACACACCTGGACAACTCTGAACACACCTGATTAACTGGGACACACATGAACACACATGGACACACCTGAAACACCCCTGATACACTGGACACACCTGACACACTGGGAACACCTTAAAACACCCCTGATTACCTGGACACACCTGAACACCCCTGGACACACCTGAACACCCCTGATTACCTGGACACACCTGAACACACCTGGACACACCTGAACACCCCTGATTACCTGGACACACCTGAACACCCCTGGACACACCTGAACACCCCTGATTACCTGGACACACCTGAACACACCTGGACACACCTGAACACCCCTGATTACCTGGACACACCTGAACACACCTGGAACCCACCTGAAAACACCGATTACCTGACACAACCTGCAACCACTGGACACACTGAACACCCTCTGATTACCTGGAACACACCTGAACACCCCTGGACACCTGAACCCCACTGATACCTGGACCCACCCTGAACACCCCTGATTAACATGGACACACCTGAAACCTTGATTACCTGGACACACCTGAACACACCTGGACAAATGAGCCCCCTGATTACTGACACACCTGAACACACCTGGGACCACCTGGAACACCCCTGATTACGGACACACCTGAAACACCCCTGATTACCCTGACCACCTGAACACCCCTGAGTACCTGGGACACCACCTGATACACCCCTGAATTACCTGGACACACCGAAGCACCTGAGTACCTTGGACACACCTGAACACACCTGGACACACCTGAACACCCCTGATTACCTGGACACACCTGAACACACCTGGACACACCTGAACACCCCGATACGGGACTACCTGAACACACCTGAACACACCTGGACACACCTGAACACCCCTGATTACCTGGACACACCTGAACACCCCTGATTACCTGGACACACCTGAACACCCCTGATTACCTGGACACACCTGAACACCCCTGATTACCTGGACACACCTGAACACCCCTGAATACCTGGGCACCCCTGAACACCCCTGAATACCTGGACACCCCTGAACACCCCTGATTACCTGGACACACCTGAACACCCTGAATACCTGGACACACCTGAACACCTCTGATTACCTGGACACACCTGAACACCCCTGAATACCTGGACACACCTTGACACACCTGGATACACCTGGACACACCTGGACACACCTGGACACACCTGGACACACCTGAACACCCCTGAATACCTGGACACACCTGGACACACCTGGACACACCTGAACACCCCTGAATACCTGGTCACACCTGAACACACCTGAATACCTGGACACACCTGCACAAACCTGAGCACATGAAACCCTGAACACCCCTGAATACCTGGACACACCTGAACGCACCTGAGCACATGAAAACCTGAACACACCTGTATACCTGGACACACCTGAACACACCCGAGCACATGAACACCTGGACACACCTGAACACACTCCAGCGTATCTGAGCACTAATTTTCACTCATGACCACATCATAGCAGAGCACACTCTAATGCTTACATCCAGATCTCAACAGAGCACACACTTTCGATATTTACCAGATCATGGTAGATCACACTTGTGCACTCACTTTCACTCATGCCCACATCATAGCAGAGCACACACGTATGCTCACCACTAGATCTCAGCAGAGTACACACTTTCAAACTGTACCAGATCATGGCAGATCACACTCGTGCACTCACTTTCACCCATGCCCACATCATAGCAGAGCACACACGTATGCTCGCACTAATCCTCACCACCAGATCTCGGCAGAGTACTCACTTTTGATCTTTACCAGATCATGGTAGATCACACTTGTGCACTCACTTTTACCCATGCCCACATCATAGCAGAGCACACTGTAATGCTCAAGACCAGATCTCAGCAGAGTTTACACATTTAATCTTCACCAGATCATGGTAGATCACACTTGTGCACTCACTTTCACCCATGCCCACATCATAGCAGAGCACACTGTAATGCTCAAGACCAGATCTCAGCAGAGTTCACACATTTAATCTTCACCAGATCATGGTAGATCACACTTGTGCACTCACTTTCACCCATGCCCACATCATAGCAGAGCATACACTAATGCTCATGACCAGATCTCAGCAGAGTACTAAACATTTAATATGTACCAGATCATGGCAGATCACACAGGCTTTCCTAATTTCACCCATGTGAACTTCGCCCACCTGTGTGTCACACATGTGTACTGCACCCATGCGTACTCACTTTCACCCATGACCCCGTCCAGGTTAGGGTATACTGTCAACTTATGCGTGTCCACCTGGGTTTCATCCAGGATGTCAGTTTTGTCACCCTCCTTGGAAACTGCACTGCTGTGGATGCTCTCTCCCCCTTGCTGCTGCATGCCCATGCGCCGCCCCCCAAAATACTCCTGGGGCAACTCTGCGGCCTGGAAGTATATTGTCCAGCAGACGAGCATGAGGAAGAACACTGTGATAGACACAATGGCCATCCGCACCATGCTGCGCGTGCTGCCCTTGGGTTTGAACAAGGGCTGGGGGGAAGGCCGATCCGAATTGAGCAGGCCTCGTCTACGCTGGGCGTCTGAGAACAAAACGAAGGCTGATGACATCGTGCAAGGCGAGGGTTTGTGGGCTGGGTGGCACAGGTGTTATCTGGTTGGTAATGCGGGCTGGACCCTTTGGCTTTGAGCTAGCACAGTGTTGGCACACTCGCACGCGTGTCTACAACGAAAGTTGTGCTTGGGCAGTGTAGGAGGGATCCTGCGCATGACCCATGGCGGAAGTCTGGATGTGATCAGGGGGTGTGGAAGAAGCAGATTTTGAGAGTTCTAGGGGTTGATCATAGCAGGAGGAGACAATCGTGAGTCTTCCGATGAATTCTGAATCGTGGTCGTTCGGAGGTAGGATGGCGGATGGTGAGGATATTTACGGATGTTGGATCGATAAGCTGGGGTCTGATGGAGATGAGGGCTGATGCATCACCGAACAGCTTATATAATGAAAGAGAAGGTAGAAGTGTGCAAGTCCGACTTGCGCAGAATGTGTCGCATGCTCGTGTGCGCCGGGTGACAGCTCACGTCCGTTGCCGCGGAAGTTTCTCGCTCAAAATGATTGATATTTGCCTGCCACCTGGGCCACAGTCGGTTCACAGTCGGTTGCAATTTTGGACCGCCCTGCAGCTAGAAGCAGCCTCGGACAAAGCGTTTAGGGAAATTAAAGTGGGACCCACGGGCAATAGAGTGCAATATCTTGATACCGGTATCCACGACATCAGCCCGAGTGCTAATACACATATTTTCTAGTTCAGTCGTTGTCAGTTGGACGCAGGGATGCGAAACTGCCACACAGGCACTCAGACAGACCCGGCAAAGCCGCAGGGGATGGCGCAGTATGCCGCGAGTGGTGGGCTCCAGGAAGTACCGGCCAGCACCACCTGTGTGAGCTGAGTTGCTTCGAGTAGCCTAGTCACAAACTCACATCGCGAAGCCTAGCCGCATCGCATAGCCCAGCCATGTCTTGCTGAGCCAAACACAAAAAAGCCGGTTCACAAAACGAAAAAAACGTATTTTGTAAAGACTATACTACGGTAGTAGTGTGGCATCAATTAACAAACTTTCCAAAAAAATGCAGGGGTAGCTTCTTGCAGATTCTCTTTGGCAAGGAGGGCATACATGCTTGACAAGCCCTAGCACTCTAGGCGTGGATACATATACATTCAGAGCTTCGTTTACCCATGGAAATGTTGCCCTATTATGCCATCACAAGGTTATTGACTTGCACATTTTCAGTGGCGAGGAGAGCATGTTTAGCCAGCCCTAGCACTCTGGGCCTGCATACATTTACATTCAGAATCTGGCTTAACTGTAGTGTTGTTGCTCTTATATAGGTGTATGTCATGCTGAGGGGTTCGTACACGTCGTAGGCGACCTGGGGCATTTCAAGTAAGGCATGGTGGAAAGACTCCGCCACATCACATCTATTCCTTCAATTCTAGGGCTAGTGTCATAATGTTACATGCGACAATTACAAGTAAGGCCAAATAGTCAATCTAATCGCGTGTTTTTGTTCACCTTTTAGGGAGACCTACCCTTTTATACCGTATGAGGCGAAAATCCTTATTGTAAAAAACAAAAATTGTGGGAACGGCAGGGAAATGAAACTCACATGAACATAGCTCGTGTGATTGGCAGATCTTCACCAAACCATATATCCCAATCTCCCCCCGAAAGGCTTCCATCGGTACAGCAGGTACATCTGGTGGTATGGGCACCGTGGTACATCTGACTCAAGCGCTTCCGGAATCAAATGCGCAATAAAACCTGGGGTGGGGTGTGTGTGGGGGGGGTTCTATGTGTCTTGGGTGCTGGTACAAGGGGTGGGAGGTCCGGCCGTCGGTCAGACGGCCTCACTGCCCTAGTGTTGCCCTAAAATTATGTTACTTCCGGCTAGCAGGATCGCCCAATGGCGACCCTTTTTACCCTTTTCCCAAACGTAATTCCTATACTTTGTTTGTGTGGGCACACGAGTAAGTGGCGGAAAGCTTGTAATAAGAACAAAGGTCGAAAACATCTCGAAGCCAAATTCATAAGTATAAATAAGCAATTTTAAATCAAGAATGGTCCAAAACTGAAAAACAAGGATAATCAAAATCAAAATTGGATTTTGTACAAAATATACCCAAACTTCATACAAGAAAACAAGTTGTAGGCGTCGCGAGCGACGCGGAAAAGTGTCGGGTATCGGAACGGAGTGGATTTAATTGGGATGGAGCGGACCGAAGCCAGTCAGTCACGTGACAGTTGGCTTACGTGTCAGGCTTCGTGAGGTCGCACGGTCGCGACCGCGGTCGCACGGACGGACAACGGGGTGACCCGGGGTGACCCCCCGGGTGACCCTGGGGGCTCCCGCTCCGCCCCAAAAATATTGTATACAAAATCAGAGGATGATTTGGATTGGACTAGCATCTGAGCCCGTCGTACCGACGGGCGGACCCCCCCCCCCCCCCCCCCCGTGGCCACGTCAGCAAGGGCTCTACCCCCGTGGCCACGTCAGCGACAGGTCTCGGGAAATCGAGATCCGAAAACGGGTAACTCCGAAACGGGTTATCCCGAAACCACTGCCCCTGGCCACGTCAGCGAATGGCAGTCAGCGAGCGGGCAAGAGTGCGTGAGAGCGCAGGAGAAGGCCAAGGGAATGGTGCGACGGGGGGAGCTGCATGCGAAGGTATTGACAGGGGCAGCGAAATTTGTGGGAAACAGGTTGGGCAGATGAACAAAAGGAGGCTACACCGTTGAATATAGGGGGGCTCAGGCAGCGAGCACCGAAAATAGCAGAAGTGCGCAGGAAAATTCGGGTATTAGAACGGAAATGGACGAAGCAGGCGTTCGAGGAGGAATGACAGGTCAGCTTCATTTATCAGAGGGCAGGAAGGTCGTTCCTGTGGTTCCTGTGGTGCCCGAGAAATCAAGATCCAGGATTCGGGCCACCTGGGCGACAGGTCGGCAAGATATGGAGAATCGAGATCGGGGAACCCTGAAAAACCTCGACGCCCAACTTTATATATACTGATGATGATGATGATGATGATGATGATGATACTGATAGCATCTGAGCCATCATACAGTAGCGCTCTGTCGGCGGTTTAGCGTGTGCGCGGCGCGTGGTCGGCGCCTTTTGGCCTAGCCGCTTGGAGTTTTGGTTCCATATCTTGCCGACCTGTCGCCCAGGTGGCAGCCAGCCAGTCTCGGCGCAGCCACAGGAACGATTGCCTCTCTGCCGACCACCCACTTGCACCCGCACCCGTCCAAGGTTACCCGGCTTGGTGCCCAAATTTTCCTGCGACCTGTTCAACCCGCACGCTGCTTTGCGCTGCTCTAATGGAGCCGGTTTCGTTTTCGACTCCTTCTCACTCCTCCTCTGTGAAATTCTCTTGCATTTCCTGGCCCAGCCGTCCTGATACCCGAATTTCCCTTCGCACTTCTGCTATTTTCGGTGCTGCACTGCCTATATCGCCCTATATTCAACGGTGTAGCCTCCCTTTGTCGTCAGTAAGTATGGTACAAGCGGCACGACGGCATCTTTCCCGAGTATATAGAAAATTCCGAAAAATGAAAAAGAAGGGTAGGTAAATTCCGCGATTGTCTAGCGATGGCCCGGGCTATTTTAGGGGTGTCGGGGGGCTCTCAACAACCTCTGTGCAATACCGTGGCATTCCGTGCAATACCGTGCAATACCGTGGCATTCCGTGCAATACCGTGCATTCCCGTGCAATTCGCTGGATATCGTGGGCGGGGGATTATCCTTGGATGATCCGGCTCTTGCGGCGGGGTGTGGTGTGTGTAGGCCTGCGGCTCGTGCACGAAGTGTGCGAGGGAGTCCGCCTGTGTTGGTTAGCGGCACGCTAACTTGTCCGGCTCTTGCTGCGGGGTGTGGGTGTGTAGGCTTGCGGCTCGTGCACGAAGTGTGCGAGGGAGACGCCGTGTTGGTTAGCGGTACGCTAACTTGTCTGGCTGTTGTTGTGCGGCTGTTGTTGTGTGGTTTGTTGTTGTGTTTTGTTAGCGCAGCTAACAAAACGGGTGGACGTTCTGTCGATAGATGCTTCGCATCCATTAGCCTAAGGCTAATCTTTCTCTCAAATGATCATGCAGTACCAACAATTCGCCTAAGATTCGGGAGGTTACACGAATGGATAAGAAAAAATAGTAGTCGGTGGCAGGCCCATTATGTCGTTTACCCCCCCCAAGGATGACAATATCATCCTTGCCCCCCACTAGAATTCCAGCCGACCATTAGAGGAAGTTTAGAGGAAGTCAAGAGGAAGTGAAGAGGAAATCAGGACTGGCGCTTCTTCATCCATTCCGTGTCCGCTAGCGACTTATTATCAGTATCTATCATCCTTCGAAATGCCTCCCAAAAGCATCCGAATTCGTCCTGGTTGTCTTTCACTCAGTTGCAACAAGAAATCCAGGAATGGTATGACATGCTCTGCTACATGCGGCGAGGCCTTAACATCCTTTGTTGGTGACGATCCTGCTAGGACGGTTCTCATTTCTGCATATGAGAAGGAGCTTGATGGCTGGATTAATACCAGTTCGCGGGCTGAGACGATGAAGACGCGATCTTCCATATTAAACATATGGAGGACTGATGAAGCGGCCATCAAAGTCCAGAATAATCTGGATAAGCAGCTCGCTCTCGTGCAAGCTGAAGCGGAGACATCTGGTAAGCTGCATGATTCGCTTGAGAAGGCGAGGATAATCGCGAAAAGGATCCGCGAAGAAAAGTTGGAGATCAGGGGGATGGATACAAGTGAGGTCAAATTCAGCCAAGAGGATGATGATGCTCTTCATGCGAAAGCTTTCGCATCTGCACCCCCAGAGATGTCGAGCCTCGAGGATGACGACGAGTATGGTTATGAGTCAGCGCAGAAGAGGTGTGTGTTGGTGAAATAATTTATCGCAACTAGCACTGTCTTTGTACTATGCTGTCCTATCTGATGTACGCCCTTCTCTTTGTATTGCAGGTGCCATCGCGGAGAAGGCACTCAAGAAATGGATGAAGCGGATGCGGGGTGCACGAACGAGCTGGACAATGCTATGGATATGGTCGACTTAGATGGATAGATAGCGTAAAGAGATAGCGCTACATCATGACTTTGCCTATGCCCTGCGCTACTCTCCCGATCCCGCTAGCCTTATACAGGATTTTCTCTGCTTCCGGTGAGAAGCCATGTAACGCAGACCCTACACTTCTGATCCCATCCGCCACGCCTCCCTGTCCCAACATGTCCGCTATCCCCGCTGCGGCGTTAGAGAACTGTCCCACCTTGCGTACGATATTCCCCCCAAAATCGGCTACCCTTCTCACTGCGGAACCAAATGAGCCAATTGCGCGTCCAACTCCAGATTTGATTGAATCAAAGATGCCCATATTATATAATAGCCCTGGATATTTATTTCAGCGCAAGTAAGGTAATTTTATCGTTTAGGTTTTTCAAAATTGATAAAATCGATTCTATAGGATCGTTTTTGGATTCATAATCTACTCTTAGGGTGATGCTCCAATCATAGGGGAACGGTCCTATCTCGTCTTTGTGTTCGTCCTTGATTGATAATTCCAGTTCTGACACGTGAGACGCGCTGGTGGAGAAGCTAAAATCGTCATTCACATTTTGATAAATGATGTTTGCAAAACTAGGGACGTTAACAGGGACCCTTAGCAATACATATGATTCTTGTGCATTGGTTTGACGGAAATTGTTGACAGCACTGTTAGTTACTTTTGGTAAATTATGATGTATGGTGAGGAAACTTTCTAAGTTCAGCCTCAAAGGAAAAGAACTAACAATCTGTGATCCACTTGGTTTATCATGTGGGAGGAACCCGAATAAACATGAACTTTTATCTTTGAATTCAAAGCCATATCCTGGGCCAGGAGCGTTAAAAGTGCATAATCCGTTTATTTCATTGTGGCTAATGGTCCAGCCTGGTAGTAAAGTGTTCAGTGTTGCTAACCTTTGGTCCAGGTCATAATTCCCGACTGGAATTCTAACGGATGTCTTTGTCCCATTATTAACAAAACTGAAGTCATTGTTACTCGCCCGAATACTAAAGAAACATCTATTGATTATTAAATCAGTAACAGTTACTTTAGTGCGACCGCCGAATTCGTTATGTAGGATTCCAGCAGGTAGACTCGTTGTGAAATTATCCGGGGTCCCAGATGTTCTGTATTGTGAGCTGATGTACAGTAATTGAATTTTGATAACAATGGGCGCCATTATATCATTTCGTAGATAATAACTGATAGAATGAAATTTGGGAATCCAACATACAGATTTCCAGCGGCATCATAGACTGTTATATTTAATTGTTGATTTTTCAGAGACGGGATTAGTTTGTGACCTAGTGTATTGTTTGTAATTGTCTGAACAATACTGTGTGTTTCCCCTCCTAAAAGCAAGTTGGTTCTCTCTCTATTCACTGAATTATCAAATGAGGTTTGTGCGAAGATCCCATTTGCACTCATGCAGAACGGCCCTGGTTTACTCGCTGTGGTAAATGATTCGACAGCCAGCTGGTACCCCTTTTCATTGTATGGCAGGTCGCAATTTAACTTCAATTGGTAGTTCTGCGTTGATGTATTGTATGAGCTAAATAACGTTACTCTCTGCCAAGCCATTTATATTACTGTAGATTTTTCATTTTCTACAGTGACCAAACCTTCCAAGCCCTCGTTTGAAACCGGTTTTTTCTGCTTATTCATATCTTTTCGTAGAAGCTTTTTGTCCCTATACATGAGTGGTTTGGCAATATGTAGGGAAATGCAAGAATCCACCAAATATTCCGGCAGTCCGGGTGACAAGTCCAATATTTGCTGCTTTCAGATACTTGTAATCATTGGTCTGTCTATATTCATTTGTGATAGCGGCCATTGTTTAACAATAATTTAGAAAAATAATTTTATTGTAAGCTGAGAATGATGTCGAAATTCTTTTTGAACCTTTGGCTTTTGTCTTGTGTAAAATCCATCACAAGTGCATCATGTTCGTTTGCTGTTGCGTGCAGATAGAGTGCTTCAAACTTCTGTAGAGTGAGTGTACTACTGACTTCTTCATCGAGGTCCTCCAAGATCTTAGTGCTGGCAAACTTGAATAGCACAAAAATACTTGTATTGGTTCGAATAGACTTGGGGATTGCCTTGATATTCTGTGTGCATATCATTATGTTTATACCCAAATGTCTGTTCTTGAGAACCAAATTAGTCAAGGCTGATTTACCAACAGATTTAAATGCACTACTACCAACAAGGTCGTCCAATATGAGATATACCACACAACCGTTTGGGTACTTGCAGGTAGGTCGTTGGTATCCAGTTCTCTCAAGGAAATCGATTTCATCAAACGAAAGTCCATCTATATTTCCTTTCATAAATTTGGAATAAACAATCATCTGCCTCCTGCATTCTTCTGTATTTTCCTTTTCTAGTTTGATGTTTTCAATCACTTCTTAAAGTTTAAAGTCTGAATAATCTGAAATTATATCATTTGGATCAATTTGCAAGCAATTGAATACCGGATTAGCATCACGTGTCGGGGAAAATACTATAACTCTCATATCCTGTTTGTTATCAAACCCATAAATCTCGTATTGTTTCAATAGTTTGCAGAGACTGTACGTCTTCCCACTTCCCCTGGAGCCGATTAGAAGTGCCACAAAATACTTACGTGGCAGAGCTGAATTGAGGGACTGTGGATACTTGTTCGCTTTGTATTGGAGCGGTTTGTGACTGAATTTTGCTACTGCGTTCTCAACAATGCTCATCACTAATTACATTGTAGAATATTAATCAAAACGGACATGTGTGACCCGGAAAGAGAGATTGGTAAGCTACACGTTTACCCTCGTTCAGTACTTTTTGCCTGAGGAGTTCTACTGCATCTTCTTGAGTAAATGTTTGAGACAATGTTGGCCTAGCTTTGGTGACCTTCATACGTTTCTCAATGTGTTTTGAAATATTTTGAACCTCTTCTTCGTCTGATGATTGAGAATCTGTTATGATCTGCTGATCTTCGTCTGAACTGTCAAGCGCAACAACCACATCCTTCTTCAGCTTTTTAAAGACAGTGTTTTTGCGACGTGTCATTTCTGCCGTTTTTTCTTGTTTTTGGACTTCTTTCTCTTGAATCTTCAGTTCTTTCTCCTGTCGTGTAATCTCTCCTAATTCTCGCCTTTTTGCCCATGCTTTTTCTCTGGCGATAGCCAATGAAGCTTTCTGCTTCTCGGACATAACACGCTTAGCTTTGACTGGTATCACTTCAGTGTCTTCTAGTAGGTTGTTATCTTCTTCTATATTCTCCATATGTGATTTTACATTAGAAAATATTAGAATTAATTAGAAAAATTAAATAGGTTTTACAAATAATGTATTGGAATTTGGGATATACTGGGAGAGTTCGGAGTATTTTGACTGCATTAGGCTTCCTTGGAATAGGTCTTCCCCAGAGAAGGTCTGATTCATGTAAGGGTGTGCGTATTGTTCGTCTGCCAATAAAGTTTGTTGCTGGTTGATTGTACTGTGTTTTTTTCGGCCAGGACTCGATGCAGAGAGGTAACATATATTTGTCCATGTTATATATTACTTTGTGTAAATATATTTTGAACACGTTTCGTCATTATCTAATTCAAGCAAGCTATTGTATTTCACGAATAAAAGTGAGTAATTTTTCTTATTATTGTTTCCGTTTGAATAAAATGAAATATCATAATTGATATCTTCTTCATTCTCTATATCAATAGGCAGCCCACAGGCCCATTGATAAGATGTAATAGTTGGGGGAACCTCAACAATAATGTCCCGTCAACAGTGTGTGTCATGAGGTGTTCAATCGCACGATTTTCGTTATCGAAAATGAAATCGAGATATTCTATTGCTTTATCATAAGGAATAGGATGATTCGCAATGGGTACATTGTTTATACTAAATCCTACATGAATTGGTTTTTCGTAACCAATATTACTTATCCCGTGCATGAAATAATATGACGTCCCATTCCAGCCTTGTGTAGATACCTTTTGATAATAATCATACTGTAAAAAAGTAGCCAAAACATATTCAATATCACGTGACCCAACGAAGATATTTGTTGTTTGATTTTCGGATTCATTGAGTTGGAATTGACTGGTGAAATTATCGAATTCAATTCTATCGGATACGTTGTCTTCTATTTCACTTTTGATAATGAGTGTTGGTTTTACTATTTCATATCCAACAGATACATTTTCTCTTAACAGCACCACAGCGTCTGCCCACTCAATAACAATTCTAATTTTGCCTTTAACAATACAGTCCTTAGTTCCTAGGATACCATGGAATTTATCAATCACGAACGGTATCTGATCTGTCTATGCAACAATGTCGACTGCTTGATTATTCCCAAACATATTAGTTGAGGCTTGTGTTGAGTTGTGTACGTCCATCATCCTAGCCAAATGATTATACTCATTTATTGTTTGAATTAGGACATCATCAAAATATACTGAAAGAGTACTGATCATACATCCAATCCCACGAGGCGCTACTCCTAGTGAATTCATTGTAAACATTATCTTAGCGGTGTTCAAATTCCAAATCCCTTCATTTATCTCGAATACGCATTGGCTTTTGGGGAAAAAAATAGTATCACCTATGGCCTCAAAACTGAACACCTTTGTAATGTGTTTTGGTACAGGGTTCATTTATATTATTGTTAGATAATTACAAAACTAATTCGAGTTGTCTACCCGCTCCGATTCTCAGCATTGACCCACATTCAATGAAAACAAGGGCTGTTAGTGATTCGGAACCAGCTGCACCACCGATGCTCTGCGTGTCAAATGAACCTATGCTTGAATTACCCCTGGTGTCCACGCCAGATAGGAAAGAATCATCGTTATGACAAAATTTACAGGACAATACAAAACAGTTGTCGCGCCATTTCCCATAAGTATCACAGAAAGGGTGAATTCCTCCGTCTGCCGATTGTAATTGATTATATGATGACTGCGTTAGGGCAAAACACTGACCCGGATTCGCGCGAAAATCAGGTGTGTATATGCCGTTTAAATTAAATTGGGCTGAAGACATTCCAGTAGCTTTTCTTGTAAAGGTATTAGACGATTTTGTAACTCCATCAAGCCCACCTGATGGACTCTGTGCAACAAATGTTCCCCATGCCCTATTGACCGATTGAGAAGATACACTAAATTTAGTTGATTGACTATAGGAAGTTGCAGCTGAACTGAAACTGAAGTAATTGCGGAAGCTTAGCTCGTATACCCCTCCACTAGATAGAAATGCGTTATGCATTGCATCAAATATACCGTCATCAATGGAGATCGTGTCTACACTGAATGAAATGTCTGATAGTGTGAAGGTACCTCCGCCTACTAAACAATTACTTCCGTCAAGTTGAATTCGTTGTCGGACCTGTCCCAATAGTTTAGTATCAAGGATAGACGGTTGAAAACTGTTAAGACTCAACCAGTTAGATATGGAATATGGTGCTTCAGCAGATGGACCAGCTGTAGCGTCTCCACCATGCTGAACGATTTTCCGGCGATTCTGTGCGTCTTCTCCAAAACTCGTATCAGCAATGATATTCCATAGTTGGTTATAGTTACTACAACCCGACACCACCATTCCATTCAATTCAGTATCCACTCGGGAAATTATCGACTCTATGTTTCTTGCAAATCCACCGCCTTCTGTTTTCCCATTAAAATGCATAATCAAAGTATCACTATCGACCAAGCAATTTGAAGGAAGATCTACGGTTATCACACCGTTATTTGTTGCAGTCGTGCTGTTGAGCGTGGAAAGTCTCTTCGTCGCCCGCGAATAATTCTGTATCTTTTTCACCAGATACTGCAGATTTTTTGGATAAGCCGACATGTAAAGTGTTTGTATAAGTATTGTTTTGAAAATAATAAAAAATGTTTTATTTTTTACCCTTCAGATAATTGTAAATTTGTTTGTAATGATGAGAGACTGCTGGCCGATTCAAAAGGATTTGCAATGCTGGATCATTGTTTCTGCCTTGCCATTCGGTAGCAATGGCTATTATATCTAGTTTTGATTGTGCAGAATTTCCAACTTTTTTATGTTTGGAATCAAACATGTTTAATTTTTGTTGAAGATCATCTATGTTTTTTCTAAGACTTGTCCTGGAGCCTGACGCTTCGCCGGGATTTCTGAATTCAGAAACATTTGGCGTTGATGATCCAAAAGCAGAATCCATGTCTTCTCTAGGACGTTTATTGAAACTCGGTCCACTTGCTGTTTCCTGTTGGGGTTGTTGTTTCTGTTGTTCTGTTTGGACTGACTTTACCAGCTTTTCCACAGCTGAATGTTGGTTAACAATCTGAGATATCATTGTCGGCGGGGCTTGTGCAGGAATTTTGATGGCATACTCAAATGGATTATACCCTAGCATTTTAGGCTGTGTCCTGTCGGCTGGTAATTTAATGTTTATGATGGTAGCTCGTTGAGAAATATTCCTACCTCTTGCAAATAGTTTGATGTGATTGGACTTATTATTAACTGTATTTTTTTAACAACTTTCCTTGTTCTCATTTTGTTATAATGTGTCCTAAATTTAATGTATTCCAGTCAATATATATTTGGGCAGCCACAAAATACCAAGAGGGTTCAGAATAGTATAAACGGAGCTAATGACGTTGCGTTATTTGCCAAAAACCTAGCAACTGCTAATCAGATATCAATAGGTGTCCTTTCCACTCAGGTTGTACAGAACACAAATGGTATTGTATTCTCATCGAATCTTGCTGTGTTTTCATCAAATGCATCAGTGTTTTCATCAAATCTTACAGTTGCCAATAGCAATTACATGTATCCAAAAATAACATATTGTTCAAATCTTGCTGTAGGAAACAGTAACTATATGTATCCCAAAATAACATATAGTTCAAATCTATCAACCAACAATTCAAATTACATGTATCCCAAGATTACCTTTTCATCTAATGCTGCAGTTTATGCAAGTAACCAGTCTGTTTCCAACAGTAATAACATTGTTGGTCTGTCTAATTATTCATATTCAATCAAGGGTTTCTCCGGTTCATATCTAGATCTCACAAATAAACCCGCCTTATTTGATGGGGTATACGCTTCCTTGACGGGGAAACCACAATTGTTCAGTGGTAATTATGCTGATTTGATAAATCGGCCAATAATACCTATAAATGCATGGCTTAGAAATGGATGGGGTATTTATACAAACGAAAATGTGGGAGTTGCTGTAACGGTACAGACTCCTTCACAGGCTCTGACCGTTATTAGACCCTTAGGTACAGTCATACCTTTGGTCTAAGTAACAACGTACGCACAAAGAGACAGTACTTTCTCATGTACTGCCTCTCTCACAAGCACGCCTGCCGGCTGCCTTACAATACCGGATTGCTCTCTTCACGGCCATCATCATCACCTATTGACGAGCCTTCGAGAACATCCTACATCCCTTACCATACTTAACAACTAACCATACTAAGTGACGTAGTATCCTATAGCTATTAGCTAGACCTCCAAACCTTATGCTAAGCTCCTGTCAATCTAGCTATTATCTCTTCTCGTGTGCACTACCCCTCCGCCGTTGCTTCTGAGCTGTCACACTGGTTACGGAGCTAGTCGCGCTTCCAGCGATTCTCGCTTTCCATTGCGCAACTCCACGATTTCAGTTTCCGAATTTTCTCTTGCGTTCATAATTCGCTCTCCTTCCTTTTCGTCCATCCTTATTACTTAGATTATAGTCTGCGGTATGGCAGCGAAAAGTAGCCGTCCAGCATTTCTGGCAGATGCCGAATTGATGGACCCACCAGCCGCGCCAGTTGTGCCTCCTGGCCTCGCCCCTGTCCTTCCTCCGGACATTCCCGCTGCAATTGAGGTGGCAGCCGTCCCCCCAATTGGCGTTATCGCTGGTGTAGCCCCCATCGTTGATACGCCCATGGCTGGTGTTCATGAGGCATCGCCAACCATCGAGCACCCCCCTCGCATGGAGGGCGAGGTCCCTGCCAGGGCTGCGCTCGTTGGGGTCTTACCACATTTTGGTCCGCCTGCCCGCATGGCGTTTATTGCATCTGCGATGGCACTGCCTGGGTTCTCGGTGTCCGACTCTGTCGTCACCTTGTCCGAGATGGACCACAGCGAGTCACGCAGACGTCCAGCCCAGGGCGCGTCCTCATCCGTGGTCCGAAACTTGGCTGACGGCATGCACGGATTCCAAATCCGAAATGAGTTAACTGGCATGGAATTCACTGTCGTGAACTATATTCCGGACGCACCACCTGGGTTTATTCCCCTCATCGGGTCTAACCCAGCGTGCAATCCTGGTGACCCGCTGTTCATCCACAAGAACGTCGAGATTCCCGGGCCCACCGTTGGTGGTCCGAGCGGACCCACCTTCGTGGGTGTCCCTGGTCCGAAGGTATCCCTGGATGATATGCTGGGATTATTCCCCCAGGCCCAGGTCCCTGGCCGCGCTGACCTTGCCGTGGAATTCGAGGGTCCTACAAAAGACGAGTTCGAGAGATTACTCTCTAGGCTGCGCAGGGCCCCTATTGATCCGGTCACTGGTCACCGACACCTCTCTATTCCGGCTGTGCTATGCCCCGGGACTGAGGACGAGGAGGAGGATCCCTGCCCCGAGCGTCGTTTGGTTCGCATCCGCGACCTCAAGTCGAAGTTGTACACCGTCTCTCGCGAATTGATGCACGTCAATTGCGTCAAGGCATTGTTGATGGGAGAATTCCGAGAGAGCTGTGAGATGGATTTGTCCCATCGTCGCGACATCTTGGCGGACATTGCTAGGCTTGAGGTCGACCTCAATGCGGCTAAGCAATTGACTGAGTCCTCCATTAAAGAGCATCAACGGTCCATCTTGTACTTGCGCGGTATCATCTCCACCAACGAGTTGACACTTTCGCAGCATGAGACTAAGCTGGCGGCTTTCTGCATGGGTAAGCCACAGCTGAATGCTTTGATCGAACCTGTCGTTCCTAATTCTTCGATCACAGCTGCCCTTCCCATGCATCGGACTAGTCTTTCACCCTCGTCCGTTTCCCGTAAGTTACAATTCGCTACTCCGCCCCGTACTTACCCTCTTGTTCCCCCTTTCCCTTCAGAGGTCTCGGGGCTCAAGGACGATATTGCACGTCTCGAGCAGGACTTGGTCCGGTCCGAGCAAGCAAGCAAGGCCTCTGACAGGATCGTCCGCAAGCAGGCGGTTGACTATGCCGCCTTGCTAGCTCAGTCCAAGCTTTTCAAAGACGAAATCGCTCGCAGGGATGGTGACGTCAACCCATCCGTTGCGCCCCTTCAGTCCACGATTGACGTGGCTGAGCGTAACAGGATCGCTGAGTTTTACATGGACAAGATTCGCCAGATGAGCACTCACATGCCCGACCCTGCCGCATTTCAGTTGCCCGGATCAGCCCTGCATGCTCGACCCCCAGCGGACCAGAGCCGTACCATCCCTGCAGCTCCACCATTGTCCGTGCATCAACCTGAACTCATGGATGTCGACTCTGGTCTGGACTTTGATTCTGAGGACGACGATGTGCCTGTGCAACAGCCTCCCCCCAGGAAGGTGTTGTTGAAGATTCCCCCTCCCGCAGCCCTCGCTGCTCCTTCGTACTCCCAGGCAGCTAACACCCTCAAGCGTTCTGCATTGTCTTCGGTTCCACCTGAGCCGTTTACGAAGGCGTCGAAGTCGCAGTTGGCGGCGATGTCTCCCCTACAGGCCGCGGTCTATAAGGCGCAGCTTGCTCGCCCGCAGGCCCCCATCCCTGTCAAGGAGAAGCCTACGAAGAAGTCCGGGTGGCGTTCTCTCTTCTTTCATGATGGGACGCACCCCTGGAGCCCCTATGCCAGCGAAGAGCTCACTCTTGCCATCTCGGAATCTATGGATGGGTTCTTCAAGGGTGGCGTTGGCGAGTACATGGTAACCACTATTCGTGATGCCATGTCAAAGCTATATGCTGCCCATTTGGCCGACAAGGGTGATGCTGGCGCCTGGATTCACAAGATGCCTACGAGCACTGCTGACATCATGGACCACCTTCAGCTGTTGGATACCAAACTCGCTGCCAGGAAGGCGAGGAAACCGGACTATGCCTTCCTGTACACCGTCCTTGAGCCGCTGGACAAGACTATGATGTCAAACTTCCTCGTCAACTCAGGCAGGTGATTGATTCAGTGGTTGTAGGCCCTAAGGTTGTAATTGCGGAGTTTGCTCTTCCTCGTGCGTATGCTAAGCAGTCTACTGCCCCATCACTGTTGGTTGTACCTTTGCTTGCTCCTGTTGCTAACCGCAAGCGGGACAGATCGGCTCGGACCACTAGATCTCGGACCACAGGTAGGTCTCGGACTACTCCCACACCCCTCGATGGGTCTGGTCAGTCCAAACACCCTCCCCCTAGTGGCGATGATCCGAGTTCGGATTCCGATGAAGGTGAGAGCGGTGTCACACAATCCTCCTTGCCTCCTTATGAAGCAGATTCTCTCCGCACTCCTTCCAAGACCCCTACGCCTACGCCGCCCACGCCAGGTACGCAGTCATCGCAGTCTGCGTCTCGCAAGGCTGCTGAGTCGACCGCTAGTCTCCCCCCTCCTCCTGTAACCCCGGCTGTTCCTTCTCCATTGGCCCCTCGTCAGGTGGGTGATTTTGGGTTGAGTAAGAAAATTACTGAGCTTAGGAAAGAGCTACGCTCCTTTCCTCCTGACGAGAAACTGGGTGACCTGGACGGTAGCTCGAAACTCAGATTTCTGCGAGGCTACTAAGATGGCTGTGAATATAAAGAAAACTGAGATTGTCGTTTTCAACAAACAATTCTGTGATGAGGCCCGCATGGATCCTGATTACAAATTTGTCTATGATGGAGCACAACTTTCTACAAAGTTATCTTTTATCTACTTGGGATCCCTCTTTGTGGATGGTGACTCAAGCAATCGTGCAAAAGCTGCTTTTTCTAGGATGCTCACTAAGGCCCAAAAGGCACACCACATGCTTCGTAGGCGATGCCATACTATGGAGATATACAATATTGATATTCTCACCCACCTGTTTGATTCTCTTGTACAACCTATCCTGAATTTTGGCTGTGAGGTGTGGGCTCCTTCTATTCTGAACAACACACTTATCTCAAATGACCATGCTTGTGAGAAATGGCATAGAGGTATACTTAAACAAATGTTGGGTGTTTGCCAATCTACTACATCTAATATTATCATGGAAGAGCTGGGTAGAACCCCGTTGTGTTTTGCTTGGCTTAAACAAGCTTTGCGCTTCTGGAACAAGACCATACATAAAGAACCTGAGGATCTCATTAGAATGGCTCTTGAGGAATCTTTTGACTCCAACACTGGCTGGGTTCATGACTTGCGTTGTGCTCTCCACAAGCTAGGATCCAGTAAAAACATCAACATTTTGGAGGCTGTCGATGTCGAAGGTATTATGTCTGAAGTTTTTGAGTCATGGAGGTTTAAGTACCCAAGTGACACCAATGCAGTTAGAGACATCCCTGATGAGAGAAGGGTTGGCTTTAAACGCCTCCGATACCAAAAATGGTTCGCAGCCAACAGCAATGATGAGAATGGCTTGATTCCCTTTACATCCGCCTTACATAAGCAGGATCAGATTCGTTCTATAGCACAGTTTAGAATGGGTTCCCATTGGCTGAACACAGAAAGAATGAGGGTGGTGGATAGAGCACACATCCCTCGCTCAATGAGACACTGTCAAATGTGTGGGTTCCAAAAAACTGAGGATGAAATGCATATGTTTGAGTGCCCTTTTTATAATGATATTCGCCTCCGCTACCAGAATCTGTTTACAGATATTTATAGGCATGTCCATGAGGATACCGACTTAACCGTATGGAATGTGGAATTCTGCGATTCCACATTCAGAACCTTTATGAATGGAAATGGCACTAAGTCTTTTTGGAGCAACCTAGCCGACTATCTTTCTACTTGTAGAAGAGCAAGACAGGAAGCCCTGGACTGCTTAGTGGCACCGTAATTTATTATCCCTTTTTTTTCTTCTTGAGACTTCTCATTTGTTAGCTTCTTACCTCCGCCACTGTAAGTGGTTGAGATCTGGGTCCTGCTCTAAGGGGTTTAATACCTACGCCACCAAAACGGTGGTTGGGAGTTTGGTTTGTTTGTCCTCGACACACCCCTGATGTAATGGTTTTTTTTGCTTTGTGGGTGCTTTTTCTTTTTGTTTAAAGCACAGAGTCTCATACACCCTCGCGGTGTCAAGTAGACTTTAACATGTAATGTAATGTAATGTAAAGACGCTGGAGGGTTGCGGTTGAGACGGTGTTGTCCGTGCAGTTCGGTCAAAGTTATGGGGATTCGTTCTCTCGTGTCATTCCTCACTTATCAGCTGCCCTGCACGGCTCCCTCAAGCGCACTTACGATGACACTTTCGCCAATGGTGAGTTTCTCGGGTTCGATTGGGCAAGCATCCTCACTTGGATCCAGTCCCTCCTCACTCCCGAATTATTTACTGAGGCCGAGTTAGCGATGACCCGCTTACACGAAGGGACTGTCAGACAGTTCATTGGCGCGTCGGTTCAGGCTTATTACCATTGGATCAGGGCGGAGTTCCGCCTGGTCCCAGACTTGACCCCTCGTGAGAAGTTAAAAAAAATTCGTACGGGTTTGCTAGAGTCTGTCAAAGTCGGGTCCTACTCTCGCCGCGAATCCGGAACTACGTTCGAGACTGTGGAAGATCTGTTCCACTATCTCCAAATGGACGAAGCTCGAGCTTCTTCGTCCGCGAAAGGTCAGTCCATAGCGGCTACCTCCGCTAGGAACAAACTGGGTGGTTACGGGTTCCCCAACCGTCGGACCATAGGCAGAGACAGCAAAACCCGATTTCCGGGCAAGCCTGTGCGCCCTTCTGGTACGTCTCTTGCTTTGAATAGGGTCCATTTTGCAACCGACCTTCCCCTACCCCCATCTGATTCAAATTCTGATGATTCGCAGGAAGACGGCGGGCGCGGAGTAGCTATGGACATCGATGACAGACCTATCAAGTCCGCCAGGATGGGTCCCTCCTCGAACGGTGGACGGGGTGGTCGTGGTGGTCGCTCTGCACAACCCTACCGCCCGCCTTCTACTGGTCCGACTTTCGGTACTCCTGGTCGTCGTGTGTGTGGTGCCTTCGGTTCCAACTCTAGCCAGAGGGGGCCAGGTCGCGGCTATGGCCAAGGGGCTGGCCGGGGCCGGGGTCACAGTACTATGGGTTCAGGTCAGTCAAGTGCACCGGATTTCAGTGGAAAAGACCCTAATAGCCCCATGCACATGAACAATTCCGTGAGTGTTGGCTAGTCCATTTGGCTCCAGCAGGGTTCTCGATGCTTTTGGTGTTTCCATAAGATGGCTCAGTGCATTTCTGAACG
Organism: Chlamydomonas sp. ICE-L; assembly: GCA_013435795.1. Classification (NCBI taxonomy): domain Eukaryota; kingdom Viridiplantae; phylum Chlorophyta; class Chlorophyceae; order Chlamydomonadales; family Chlamydomonadaceae; genus Chlamydomonas; species Chlamydomonas sp. ICE-L. Next base: position 5,661,063 of record JACBWV010000472.1, read on the forward strand.
GAAGATCCCTGCCGAGTGCTTGGTCCGATATGACCCGAACAACCAATGGCCCGCACTCTCGGACAAGACCTGCCCTGATTGGAAAAGGGATAACAATGGCCCCATTCCTTCATGGCACTAGGAAGTGGCCGGCTGGGTCATGACAGTAGGCCCTGACCGAGTAGTTGAAGCAGATGCCGTTCAAGAGGTGTTCCCTTTAGAACTTACCTTGGCGGCCCAGTTAGAACTTTTTGAGATGTTGGGCTTAACCCCTACCATTGATGTAACGAGCACTAATTGGATATCTTCTCCCTGTCCCTACAAATATTCCACGGAGCATGGCATGCATGTTTCGTTGGCTGGATCTTGCGTTTATGCTCATCCTCTCCCTGCCGATGCAGTCTCCGTACTTGAACATTATTGGGAAAGCAAAAATGACTCTCCATATGAAACGTCCGGTATTTTCGTTCTCCCTAGTCAGGCTAGTTCGGACAAACACGTCTCTCGGTTACTGAAGGGCATGGAACTCCTTAAGGAGTACCAATCGGGCGATAACCACATGAAGCCCCCTCCGGATGGTTCCACCCCTCGGCGCATGTCTATTCAGGTGTGGTATGATCCGCCTGATTCCGAAAAAGCTTGTCTTATGATGAAAGAATGGCACGCGATCAACGATACTACGAAAGCAGTTTATTTTGGTCAGGACGAAAAACCTAAGGTCCCTAGTCCGGTTGAATCGCGGACTAAGAAACACTGGTGGAAACGGGTCGACGATCTCAAAGGCAGAGCACTGCAGGATATCGCCCGTCGCCCCACCAAGTATAACCGACGGAATCAACGTCCGGGCGATACCAACGCTTCCCCGGTCAAACTTAAGCGATTGGACAGACTTTATGAAGTCAATACCAAGACTGCCACTGACATGATATTTACTGCACCCTCTGGTTCAAATCAGATGGTCACGTTGGCCGATTCCGGCGCTACGGGTTGTTTGATGGCTCAAGACATGGCTGAGCGGTTAGGCCTGCATATTCGCCCATGGGAGCATGGTACCGAAGGCTTCACGTGTGCGAACGAAGGTATCATTGGTATCAATGGTACAGCCACTTTGCCGTTCAGCATTCAGCGATTCAAAGGTTCTGCCCATTTCCAAGTCGTCGATAAACTCCCTGGTGGTCTCGACCTCATCCTCGGGTCCGATTGGATGCGTGACGAAAAAGCCATTCTCGATTATGACGACATGCGCCTTATTCTCAAAAAGCATGGTTGTAGCTTAATTCCAGTTAACAGAACGAGAGATAGTTCGGTTCATTCGTTCTTCACTATGGCACTTTCGGGTGATTCATCAGTTGACCCTGTCATTTCTGGTCGTAAGGCAGCGAAAGTTTTGAAGGCTGGGGCAAATCACATTATGGTCAACATTCGTGATTCTCGTCCGGTGGACTACCCCGCCTCTAATGTATCGGCCACCGAGACAGCGGACCTCCTGGCTAAAGCACTCCCCAGTTCGGATCATCTTCCAAACCCACCTGAAGTTGAAGTCGACTTCGAAACGTGGGTTAAGGAAAATTGTCCGGAACATGGAGATCCTGCCCTAATGCCCGCCTATGTGGTCCGATACTTGTTGCGTAAATTCAAGAAAGTGTTCAACGCTCTTCCCATGCAAACTCCGAAGCATCGGGATATTCCTCATGTTATCAAGACTGAGGAAAACGCGTGTGCACCTTATCGTCGCAATCGACGCATGAGCCCGGCGGAGACGGCTCTTTGCGAAGAATACGTGGCTGGCTTGTTAAAGCACGGATTCATTACACCAAGCTCTTCCCCATATGGGGCCCCGATTATGATCATTGCCAAACCGGGCGGTGTCGGTTATCGCGTCGTTTGCGATTGGCGAGCGCTAAGTAACATTACTATCAAGAACAGATACCCCCTTCCTCGTATTGACGAAACCATCGATAGACTGAGCGGGGCTATTATATTTAGCTCCCTTGACCTAACTTCGGGTTATTACCAGATTCGAATTTCGGACGAAGACGCGCCTAAGGCGGCCTTTACCACTCCGATGGGTCAGTACGAATTCAAAGTGCTGGGCATGGGTTTGGCGAACGCTCCAGCCACTTTCCAGGCAGTAATGAACAAGATTTTTGCTCCTTACTTGCATAAGTTCGTGGTGGTATATCTCGATGATATCCTGGTTTACGGTCGTAATCCCGAAGAGCACGCAGCTAACCTCGAAAAGGTCCTGCAGGTCTTACAAGACGAGGAATTCTATGCGAAGTTGTCTAAGTGCACTTTCAACCAATCCGAACTTAAGTTTTTAGGCCACATTATTGGTCGTGACGGCGTCAAGGTTAATCCGAAAAAGTAGCTACCGTCCGAGATTGGCCAACCCCTCGACATGCGAAACACGTTCAACAGTTCTTGGGTTTGACCAATTACTTTCGAAAGTTTATCCAGGGATATTCGTCCATGGCAGCTCCTCTTTCGGACCTTACAAAACTTAAAGGCGATTTTGGAGCAAAATGGACAGCGGCTCATTCATCCGCTTTTGAAGGGTTGAAAACGGCTTTGACTTCTGCCCCGGTTCTCATGCTCCCCGATTTTGACAAACCCTTCGAGGTTATTTCCGACGCTTCTCTGTTGGGCACAGGCGCTGTTTTACTACAGGATAAACACCCTATAGCTTACTCTAGCAAGAAGTACATCCCGGCTGAAAAGAACTATACTGTGTCGGAACAGGAAATGCTTGGTATCGTCCATGCGTTGACCGAATGGCGTTGTTATTTGGAGGGGTCCCGGATGACATTGGTCACGGACCATAACCCTCTTACTTACTTCGATACCAAGAGTGTCCTCTCTCGTCGCATGGGGCGTTGGCAAGAGACTCTCGCGCCTTTTCATTATACATGGGAGTATAGGGCCGGACGTAATAACGTGGCTGATCCAATCAGTCGTAATCCTAACTTGTCTACACCGGGCGACCACGATCTTTCACTCCACCTCATGGTATACTCGCTGTCGGTCACAGAGTGCAAGCCTCGCGTTCGTTCGAAAAAGCCGATTCCGGGTTCACCTCTGCCAATCAAATCCATCATGGATAGGATCTTGGAAGGTTACGCGTCTGACCCACTTTTCGCTGCGGGTCACAAACGTATGCGAGATAAGTTCTCACGCGACGGGTTTTGGTTCAAAAAATCCAAGCACGGACGTGATTACTTGTGTGTCCCAGATAACCGAGTTCTCAAGCAGGATATCATCCGGGAACAGCATGATCCGATTTATATGGGTCATTGCGGTCGCACCAAAACCCTTGAACTGGTCACCCGTACATTCACTTGGGATGGTGTCACTGACGACGTCAAGGAATTCATCAAACGTTGTCATTCGTGTCAGACCTACAAGCCAGGAAACTTGAAGCCTGGTGGCACGTTGGTCCCAGTCGAAATCCCTTTACAGTTTTGGGATTGTGTTAGCACGGATTTGATAACAGCTCTGCCTCCTACGACTTCGGGTCATGATGCTATTGCCGTTTTCGTGGATAAGCTATCCAAAATGGTGCATGTCGCGCCATGTTCGACTACAGTTTCGGCTGTTGGCTTTGCGGCTATTTATCTGGACACAGTGGTCCGCCACCACGGTATCCCTAAAAAGCTACTCAGTGATCGAGACGCGCGGTTCACAGGCCATTTTGGCTCCGAGCTTCAGCGTCTCATGGGAACCCGCCAGGCCTTGTCAACCGCTTTCCACCCTCAGACCGACGGTCAGACGGAGCGTATGAATCGTGTTATCGAGGATATGATTCGCCATCACGTCGGCCCTTACCACGATGATTGGGACCAATCCTTGGCTCTTGTCGAGTTTGCTATTAACAACTCGTGGCAGGAATCTATTCAAAACACCCCGTTTCGCGCCTACTTGGGTTATGACCCTCGTACACCCATGGCCGCTGAGGTCGACTCTAAATGCCCAGCTGCTAAGTCATGGTGGGCTTCCCACATTGACCGCCAAAACCATTGCAGAGACTGCCTCAAGGCAGCCCAAAGTAGGCAAAAAGCGAATTACGACACGTGTCGCCGCGAAGTGACGTTCTCGATTGGAGAACAGGTCCTACTTTCCACCAGGAATATGAAATTCAAAGCGACAGGCAAACCTAAATTTGTCCCTCGCTGGGTCGGACCATATACAATCTCTGGGGTAATTGGTCCGCGAGACGAGGTCACTCGGGAAGTCCGCCAAGTTACCGCGTGTCGCCTGGACCTACCAAAAATGATGAAGCTTCATCCGGTGTTCCATGTCGGCCTGCTCAAACCTTGGCACTCTGACGGTCAACCGCATCTCGGTCAGCCCGTTGAGTTTGACACCGATGGTTCGCCCACTTGGACTGCTGCATGTATCATGCGCCAGAAACCCCGCGTGATTAAAAACTCGTCCAAGCGCCGTGAGGAATACCTCATCCGTTGGACGGGTTATGGCATTGAGCAAGACACATGGGAATCCGCGAGAGAAATCGATAAAAAGTCACCTCAGATCGTTACAGCTTGGCTGCAACGGTCTCAGGAAGAACGCGATTATCGAACCGGCTCACGATCGAAACGAAAGAATCCTTCTACTTGAGGATCCGGAGTTGGCACGAAAGGGATGTTAAATGGTCTCCTCCGGGACCAACTTGTTTTCTGCAAGTATATTTCGGGCCCACGAACGACTCTCCTAGGTGTTCCACCTTTTTCCTCCACTACGATAGATGCGGGGTCCGCATCTCTTCACGGAGGGGGGGAGTGTAACGGTACAGACTCCTTCACAGGCTCTGACCGTTATTAGACCCTTAGGTACAGTCATACCTTTGGTCTAAGTAACAACGTACGCACGAAGAGACAGTACTTTCTCATGTACTGCCTCTCTCACAAGCACGCCTGCCGGCTGCCTTACAATACCGGATTGCTCTCTTCACGGCCATCATCATTATACCTATTGACGAGCCTTCGAGAACATCCTACATCCCTTACCATACTTAACAACTAACCATACTAAGTGACGTAGTATCCTATAGCTATTAGCTAGACCTCCGAACCTTATGCTAAGCTCCTGTCAATCTAGCTATTATCTCTTCTCGTGTGCACTACCCCTCCGCCGTTGCTTCTGAGCTGTCACAGTTGCAGGACCTGGCTTTTCTCCAATATCTGTTAAAACAAATGGTAAAATACTGACTGATTCCAGTCCAATTTCAGATTATCAAGTTTGTATATATTCAACTAGTACTGGACCGGCAGAAACTTCAGGAATTGTCTTCACATCTACAGCTGGAGGCGATATTGGTCCTTCATGGACAGGTAGCGCGGCTATAGTTTTAGAAAGGTCAGGAGTTGGGAATTACCAAGGTGGACTTCATTTCAAAACGCAAGGTATGGGTAAAATTGATGATCCTCTAACAAAACGACTGAGTATATTGGCCAATGGACGAATTGGGATGGGTACGACAACCCCAGGATATGCACTAGATGTTGTTGGTGATCTGAACATAAGTGGAACATACAGGGTCAATGGGGTAATACAAACTGGAGGAGGTACCTCCACAAATACATTCGGGAACATAACAATATCTACCAATCAAATAAAATGTGTTAATTCACAATTCAATAATATAAGCACTGGGGATTACAACTGTTACATAAATTCTGATCAATCTTATGTCAGTCAGAATGATAAAAAAACTTCAATTGGCGCAGAAATGGATCTAGTGTAAATGCAGGGTGGCAGATAATGCGACTCACTGAAAGCAAGCAACTTGGTATTGGAACGGGTCATAACCCTACATATGCACTAGACGTTCTTGGGGACATCAACACATATGGTAAATTCCGGGTGAACGGTGTGGAAATTGCATCATCCGCTTTTAATGGTGATTACGATTTTTTAACCAATAAACCAGTTTTATTTGATGGAAATTATAATAGTTTGACAAACCGACCAGCCCTGTTTTCCAAGTCGTATAATGACCTTACCAATAAACCGATATTATTTTCCGGTGATTATGCAGATCTAAATTTTGCTCCCTTGCAACCAAGTACAGCAAGCACTGGTTGGTATTTAGGCACTTCTGGAAGTCATACATTTGGAATAGGAACCGGTACCAATTCTAGAAATCTTCTCACTGTTCAGTCTTTTGCTAAACGTTGATCGGATAGCTCACCTAATACAGATTATAATTTGATGATTTCGAATCTTGGGACTTCAACGGGTCAACATGGAATGGCATTTTCATGTGGATTAGCAGCATTTGCGTCGACAGATACACCTGATACGGCTATAGTGTCTGAAAGACTTGCTCAAGAATATCATGGTGGTAGTCTACATTTTAAAACCAGAACAAGCTCAGCTATCGGGACCCTTATGACTCGAATGACCATAGCTGATAATGGATCCGTCGGAATAGGTACTAAAACACCTTCATATCTATTAGACGTTGATGGGTCGATAAATGCAACACAAATTTTTGTCAATGGTGTAGCGGTGGGTACTAGTTCTGAGACATCCGGATTCTCCGGGGATTAAAATCAATTATATAACAAACCCGTCTTATTTTCAGGGGCATATTCAGCGTTGAGCGGACTTCCGACTTTATTTGATGGTAAATATTCATCACTATCAGGTCTTCCAACATACACATTTAATGGACAATATTCCAGTTTATTCAACAAGCCCAACCTTTTCGATGGGAATTATAATTCATTAACTAATCGTCCTGTAATCCCTGATAGCTATTGGACAGCAGTCGAACAGGGTGTAATGTTCTCAGCCACGGGTAATATATATGTAACGACCGTGATACCTGTTATTGATTTTGAGACATTTCCCAAAATGGAGTTTCACGATCAATGGGGTGCTAACAAACTTAGTCTGACATTCCAAGGTACTAACAATCGAATAGAATTAGCCTTTATACAAGATATTGGGACCCCAGCAACGAATGTCCCCTATGTTTATATTTCTACTTCTGGCGCAATATCTGGGAACTCAGATCGTCGACTCAAAAACCATATAGGATTTATTGACCCACAAGAATCATTAAATAAAATTAATCAATTAATGCCTGTAAAATACGCATTTAAACATGACCCAGATAATGTCGATTATGGCCTTTACGCTCAGGATGTCCAAGATGTTTATCCCCATCTCGTTGGTAAAGACAGTAATGATAATTTAATATTAAATTATTCCGGACTTGTTCCACACTTGATAGCAGCTGTCCAACAATTGAGTGCATCTGTTAAATTATTAAATGCTGAAGTAGCTGTTTTGAAAACAAAACAGACAAACTAAGACCAATCAGAAACTCGGAGGTTTTAGGGTTTTATAACCATTTTTGATTAGCAAAGCTAAAAAAAAATACTTAAGAATCTTGAGCATATTATATATTTACAAGTATAATAAGATGAGCGACACGTGCATCAAAGTTCACACTTATTCTAGTGAAATCCACAAAACGAAAATGAAAGAAGACCCTGAATATCGTGCTTATGTAAATAATCTCGCCAGACTTGCAACTGTAAAACGGTATCAAACAGATGAGGCATATCGTGAGAGGCAACAAGCATATACCAGGAACAGGTACCAAAATGATCCTGAATTTCGCGAAAAACGAAATGAACGCGCAAGACTATATCATGCAAAAAAAAAAAAAAGGCGTTGTTATTGGTAGAAACTGTCGGAGTATAGTGTTGAGTAATAATGCACATTATTTTTTTGAGTATTTTAAGTAAGACGCTTAAGAGATTGTTCACATATTAATATATTACAGAATTATAATGGCATCAAATACAACTTTGGCAAAATGGTACAAAAAGCATTTGGTAGCAGCAGGAGAAGCTCCACGCAGGATTACTAAAAAGTATGTGATCGAACAGGGTCACGAATCAGTAAAAGAGTTCTATAATGCTGTGGAATGGTACAAGAACTACATGAAAGAAGAGGCAAAAAAGGTTAGGAGGGGAAAAAGGCAGAACATGATAAGGAACGCTACCAAAAAAACGCTCCCAAAAGGTTAGTCGAATTCGAGCTTTTCAATCAGGTCAGCAACACTTTGTATGTGTATAGATGTATTTCTATCACAAACGCTTTTCGTCCTTTAAAGGATTTCGGCCCAGACACATTGTTGGTTTTGGCCGAAATTAACCAAGACAAATATACCAAAAAAACTGAAGAGGGAGAGTATGTGTCTAATACTTTAGCTGGGAAAAACAATTTTTTCACAGGATATGCAGAACTACTGAACAGACTTGAGATTGACGACCCAAGTATGGAAGCTTTGTTAACAAGACTCATGTCACAAGCCCTGGCAATAAAAATTACCTCCAACGAACCTGTGAATAATACAGTTGATAGACCGTTCTTGTACAGGCGCCTCAGGGATAACATAAATACTGTTTATACAGAATGTAAGTTCATACGTTTTGAGTGGGACAATGAAGGAGATAGCTTACAAACAAGTATAAAAAGGACCAGGAATCGGAATTTACCCAACGGAGCATGTGCAATTGAAGCAATTCTGAATGGTTTTCAGCCAGCATTCGACTCCTACAACAAGAAATTGAAGTATCATAAACATACAATCACATTTGAATCAATTTATTGGGATATATTCGAAAAAGAATATGACGGAGTGTCTGACATTGACATGACAGTCGAGGATTATTTGAAGTGGTTCAAGAAGAATGGTTTTGGAGCAGAAATATACGACAACGAAAAGAGGGTAGTATGTAAATATGAGCCACCACCTGAGGAGCAAACAAAAACATACAGTATCCAGAAACTACGTGTCATATATTGGCATGAACATGTGCAGAACATAGACGAAGTGATGTCTTTTGCCAAGACAACTAAGAAGGACATGTACTCTCGTCCGTCATCCAACTTTGTAGTGCCAAAAGTCAAAAAGGTTACAACAGACATGTATCACTTGGCAAACAAATACGAAGACATATTCCCAATTATTAAAGCTGGAATGGAAGCATCAAAAAAGGACATCAGAATCATCTGCAACGGAGATATGAAAGAAGTTCTGTTAAACTTAGTTCAAAAAGAAGGATGTGACCCCAAGCCGATCATGCAAACTGGACATATTATTTCACGGTTAGAATTGAACCACATCGTGACAAAGGACGACAAACCTGTAGCCATCTCAGTTAAGAATGCATCTCAAGTGCAAGGTTTTTCAAAATGTCCAATTCTAGACGTAGACACGTTTGTAGACTACAAGAACCTGGACTCAGAAGTGAAGGGATCGTTTCTAAGTAATAAATTTAAATCCGAGATGAGCATTGAAGCCAGTGAGGGTTTCAAAACATGTTTAGATCGAGTACCAATGGGCAGGTTTGTTGACAAAGATCTGTCTACCATAGATCTTGACGAGATTACAGCGTTTGATATCAATAAGCATTACTTTACTCGCATATGTATGTTGGTTGATGGACCAGGGTTCCCAGTTACAAATTCATGGGATATATTCTACACATACATAGATGATAAACCACTAAATGAAGCAAAATTCACGACTAAGAAACGAAAGGTTGTGGAATATGATGACCCGTTTCAAAACAACTTCACGCAAACAACACTTGATTCTAATGGCGGAATAGTTAAAAGGAAACCGTTCAACAAAGGATACCTGTATCTCGTCAGAATAGATGAAGAACACCCCATTTACAACCAGGATAAAATGCTCATTTATGGGTACGAAGTTGTGCAATTGAAATTCAAATACACAATATTGGCATATCTGCGAGTTGAGTGGAAGAAGTGTAGGTATCTAGCAACTGTATTAAAACAGTGTTTGGGGGAGGGGAAGTACGGACACATCCCAAAAGATTTGTTAAAGGGAATCCCTAACGAACTGTCCCTTAAGGCCTTTTTGGAAAAAAAACACAACACCAGCATTCAAAAATCTTCAAGGACAGATCTGATGCTGTAGAATATGCAAACAAACACAAAGAAAATGTTATACCTATGGCAGACGACGTGTTTCTTGTAACCATCACACAGAAAACAGAGCTCATAAACGGATTTCTACCAATGAGGTATGCCCTCACGAATCTAGCAAGATTCCAGATCAATGACGCATATGAAAAGCTGAGCGTCGACAATCAAGTGCTTGCTGTAAAAACCGACTGCCTATATGCCATAATAAAAGACGGAAACTGTATCAAACAGCGAATTGGCCCATATTTCGGTCAATAAAAGATATTGAAAGGATCTCTGCCTCCCAATAACGAGATTGTACAATACAAAACAAAACAAATCATAACATACCCAGAGCAAGATATTCGTATTGTTGACAAGGTTTTACCAAAAACAATCATTGATGGGTTTGCCGGTTGTGGAAAAAGCTATGCTGCTCAAGACTGTGTCTATAAACCTTTGGGGGAAAATAAGAAACAACGTTTTGAGGATAAGGAAATATTGGTGGTATGCCCATATAACTCCCAGGTTAACAATGTGCTAAAGAAAAGCAGGGAAGACGGACATGATATCCAAGCATGCACATTTCACAATCTTATTGACCTCAATTTCGAAGGAGAGTATGGGAAGAACAACGCATTTTCACTAGATGACATTAAAGCCATCATATTCGAGGAAGTAATGTTGATGACCAGGAGACATATGAATGAAATGAACAAGTTCATCCACAAACACCCACATATATGTGTCATAGCCAATGGGGATTCACACCAACTGGAATCGATTGATGATGATGCTACAATTGAGATGAAATGTGACTATGTGCAAAAAATATTCGATAATAAATGTACATTAACAGTCAACCATAGACTGAAAAACAACAAGACAGAGATGATATGCTCCTCATCCAAGACGACCTATTTGACGAAACCAAAGATTTACAAGAAACCATCAGAAAATGGTTCGGGGATAGAATACTTTCCTCGTTAGAAGATGTTAGTAAGCTAAAAATAAAGAGAGCGATCAGCTATCTTGTGTACAGCTCAAAGGTTTTGAACACTTTTATAGACGATCGCGTGGACAAAAGCAAAAAGCGGAAGGCAGCACAATGCTATACGCTGGCAGATGGCAAAACATGTCACTTCGGCCAAGAGCTAGTTTGCAAAACCAATATCACGAGGAGTTATAAATACAAGGACGATGGGGAAGAGAAAACAGCAACAATCAAGTTGCGTCCGAATCAGAGGTACACAATAATCGGGCAGACCAAAAAGGAATTCAAACTACAGGACATCTCGTCTGAACACATCAAAATAGATATAACGCACGACATGATCTGCAAATGGTTCGAGCTAAGTCACTGTAATACGTGTCACAGCGAACAAGGGTCTTGCATTGCAGAGAAGTTTGTCATAACAGATCTGCTAACAATCACGGACAGGAGATGGGTATACTCAGCTGTTTCCAGGTGCAGCAAGCTATCTGACGTATATTTTATGCAGATGGACTTGACAGACCTGAGGTTAGACGAGTTCTTCAAAGACAAAATACAGGGATACAAAAAACAAGACAAGTCGAAGAAACGTGATTATGACTACATGTTAGTGGAGTATGTAGACGTGGAATGGTGCAAGGAGCAATACATCAAAAACAATGTATGTATTGGATGTCAAGGACACATGAAGGTGGAGAAGAGTAGCAAAATTCAATGTACTGTTGACAGAATAGATAATGCATTTGCACACTTCAAGTGGAATTGCAGATTAATGTGCAATAAGTGCAATACCGCGAAAAAATAAGTTTAACGTCCTAATATATATAGGATGACGGAGCTTGAATCTATTTTAAAAAATAATCCGAATCTAAAATTGCTGTCCAAGGCAAAGCTATTTACAAGGCTAAAAGATGACGGGATTACCAAACGAGATATTGAAGATTACTTCAATCCACGAGAACTCACACAAATATATCAAAAACCACAAAATACCAAATTCAAATTCAAAATAACCGCCCCTCCAAGATCTTTTCAAATAGATGTTGCAATTATGCCATTGTCGAGCAAGAGGATAAATAATAACATAAATCAAATTCTTATGTGCATAGACATCATTTCTAGAAAGGCTTATTGTTACCCATTGAAAAGGGGTAAGATGGGTGACGTTTTAGACGCCTATCAGGAATTTATAGGCGATGTAGACGAAGATATAAACAGTATATCAGGAGATAATTTTTTTGCATCTTCAATATTTGAGTCTTTCAATAAAGAACTAAATATAAGGATTTTTACAGACGTTGCAAAAGAAGACCACATTACTCCGATGGGGAACAAACTGGGAATCGTTGACCGCTTTACCAGGACTCTGAAAGGTTTGATAAAGAAACACTCACTGGAGAACAAGACTAAAAAATGGGTAGATGCACTTGGTGATATTGTTGAGCTTTACAACAATACAGCCCATTCTGGGTTGAAAGATGCAACCCCAGAAGAAGTGTATGATGATTATGACTACAGCCTAAAGCTATATGAAGCTCAGTCAAAAAAGAATGAAAAGATGAATGACAAAGTGACCATGAAAGTAGGGGACAGAGTGCGTGTAATGTTACAGAAGAAGACCTTTGAAAAGGAGAAAGCCACGTTTTCCACAGAGATTTACACCATTGAAGAACATATAGGATACAGATTCAAGCTCAAAGGAGTCAAACGTCTATACAGACCAAGCGAAATGAATATTGTTACAAATGTGAAAGATCGACTAGAGCCAGAAAAAGAAGACAATCAAATCAGAAGGATGCAAAGATCAAAGGTATTTAATTCCTATGACGAGATTGTTACTGCTCTTGATAAGAAGGACGAACCAAAAGCAAAAAGAACAGTGCGAAAGCCCAAACGTTATGATTGATTATTTATCCGACTACTATTTTTTCTTATCCATTCGTGTAACCTCCCGAATCTTAGGCGAATTGTTGGTACTGCATGATCATTTGAGAGAAAGATTAGCCTTAGGCTAATGGATGCGAAGCATCTATCGACAGAACCTCCACCCGTTTTGTTAGCTGCGCTAACAAAACACAACAACAAACCACACAACAACAGCCGCACAACAACAGCCAGACAAGTTAGCGTACCGCTAACCAACACGGCGTCTCCCTCGCACACTTCGTGCACGAGCCGCAAGCCTACACACCCACACCCCGCAGCAAGAGCCGGACAAGTTAGCGTGCCGCTAACCAACACAGGCGGACTCCCTCGCACACTTCGTGCACGAGCCGCAGGCCTACACACACCACACCCCGCCGCAAGAGCCGGATCATCCAAGGATAATCCCCCGCCCACGATATCCAGCGAATTGCACGGGAATGCACGGTATTGCACGGAATGCCACGGTATTGCACGGAATGCCACGGTATTGCACGGTATTGCACGGAATGCCACGGTATTGCACAGAGGTTGTTGAGAGCCCCCCGACACCCCTAAAATAGCCCGGGCCATCGCTAGACAGTCGCGGAATTTACCTACCCTTCTTTTTCATTTTTCGGAATTTTCTATATACTCGGGAAAGATGCCGTCGTGCCGCTTGTACCATACTTACTGTCGTTTGCCCAAACTCTTTCCCACAAATTTCGCTGCCACTGTCAATAACTTCGCATGCACCTCCCCCCGTCGCAGCATTCCCTTGGCCTTCTCCTGCGCTCTCACTCCTGCCAGCTCGCTGGCTGCCTTTCGCTGACGTGGCCAGGGGAGTCGTTTCGGAGTTACCCGTTTTCGGATCTCGACTTTCCGAGACCTGTCGCTGACGTGGCCACGGGGGTGGTCCTCCCGTCGGTACGACGGGCTCAGATGCTAGTTTGGATTGGAGTCTCGCAGTTCGTCGTTCACACTTCCACTTTTCCAGCAAAATTCTCAATTTCGAGGTACGAACTACGAAGTGTTTCGAAAACCCAAATCCAAATTATTCAATGAATTGCCAAAATCCTTTGGGACACTATTGATACCGCTACTCAGTGGTGCGCTTGCGCCTGGTTGGCAGCTCATCTTACCGGTCTCTTACACCGTGTCATCGGAAGCTGTTACTGGTTTCGGGATAGCTGTGCAGGCCTTTCTCGCTGTCAGACAGTCATCAGTCAGACTGCCACCAGCCCTGCCTCCAAGCCTTGAAGGGGGGCCTGCCCGAAGGAGTGGCAAGCGGGGTGGGAAGTGTGGTATAGCTTCCAACTCGTATTGTAGGCACGGAAAGACGCATAAGTCATTACTTAGTTACACGTCCAACTCTTCGCAACCCTCTAATTTGTCCTAATGCTATCAAGCACCAGTTTTCATCCAGGAATATACCCTAGCCTGCTAACGCCGATACATCACCGACCAGCCGTTGGCCCTGCTGTCACGATCGCTCATTTAGTGTTTCGTTTTTAGCGTTGGTCGCTTAACATACAAGCTGAGCTGTGATACACTCGGAAACTGCTTTAATTGGACGAGGGCTGATGTCGTTCGTTACCAACCCATTAGACAACCACCCCGAGTACGAAAAAGTCGGAAACCTAGGCACAGGCTCGAAGTCATTTTCCGATGTAGCGCGAGTTAAGGGAACAGACGAGCTAGTCGCCATTAAATTCATCCCCCGAGGATGGGACAAGTCTCAGAGCAGATACATAATTCGCGAGCTGGTGAACCTGCAGGTGCGTGCGTGACTGAACTTCTGATGCTTCGTCCCCGATTTAGATGCTAGACGAAAGCCATCGATTTTCCTGCATTCTTCTCGCTTGAGATCTCGGCCGCCCCGTGTCTCAAAAATTGAATTTTCGAGCGCCGATTCAATTCAATTCCCGAACTTGAGCTGCGAGAGCACCTGGCAGCGCTCACTTCTTCTCCCCCCCAGTTGCGCCTTTCAGAGGCCCCCTGCAACTGTTCAGGCTCAACGAGGCAACGAGCTGAATCAATAACAATCGCTTGGCCACCGATGCTCAGATCAGCAGTTGATCAGTGCCAATAATTTGTCTCAAGTTGATGACATCGTCTCTCACTATATGGGCTGGAACGCCAAATTGCGTGCTTACACACTGCAACATGATCCTATTGAGATCCACTTATCATTCCTCCCTCATCTGTCTTTCTCATCCATTGGAGTCTGTGTACTTCGGCAGCACATCATGAAACCTTCCAGGTGCACAGCATCCGTGCACAGGCCTGTGATCCTAGCCCACCCTGCATGTACTAGCCTGAAGCCCAGATGGAGCAAACAGCTAACCTGATCCTAGTGGTTCACTACCACAGATTCATGGAACCTTCCGAATGCTGCGCACCAATGCAGTATGTCTGTACAACTGACTCAACCTGCACGTACTGGCTTGCACTCAATAGTAGAGATCTGTAGAGCATGTTCACTGCTATCCCTAGAGGACAGAGATTTCAATCACGTTATTCACTCACATCTGAACTAGGGTTGTGGGATTTCTGCAATTTTTGACTTGGGGCCTGTATGAAGCAAAAATCGGATTTCAGTAACTCACCTCAAATTTGTTCGCCCATTTTAAATGTATCCTTGTTCTAAGCAGTCACTAAAACTTTACAAACATCTCACATGTGGACCTATAAACCTTCTACTAGCTAAAATTCCCAGTACTGCCTGTCCTGGAAGTCCTTGGCCATGCTTGTATGTACTTCACAATGATTCAATGGTGCGCACTTAAAGCCAACTCTAGTTTCAGCCCCACTCCACTCCTACGGCCACCACCGCCACTGACACCGACACCAACCCAACTCTCCTGTCCCACTTTCCACTCACAGGAGCTAAGCCTGTCGCACCACCCACATGTTATTGAGTTCAAGGATGCCTTCCTGACACGCCACTACCTAGCCCAGGTGGGAGAGTATGTGGAGGGCAGCACCCTCCAAGTCTTCCTAGAGAGTGCGGGGGGAAAGGTCATCGAGGCTCTGGGTAGATTCATCTTCCAGCAGCTCATCCTCGCCGTTGACTTCATCCACCGCAAGAGCAAAGTCAACCGTGACATCAAGCTGGGCAACATTCTCCTCTCCATGCCAGCAGGCCAGCTACCGCTGCTAAAACTGTGTGACTTCGGCTTCTGCAAGGACACCTTCCGGGACTCACAAGCTTGCTCTCAAGTGGGCACTGCCCTCTACACAGCCCCTGAGGTGATGCAGAATTTTTCCGAGGATGCATATGATGGCAAGGCAGTTGATATCTGGGCCTGCGGCATCGTTTTAGCTATCATGATCTTTGGGCGCCACCCCTTCCTGCGAACCAAGGACGAAGAACTGAACCAGAGCCAGCAGCTGATTAAACTGTTTCAGCGTGTGATAGCCAAGGAGGCTGAGTTCCCTGAGGAGGTGCTAGCTGACCTCTCGCCCAGCTGCTTGGACCTCATCAAGGAGATGCTAGAAATAGACCCTGTGAAAAGGATCGACATGGAGGGCATTCTGTCACACCCTTGGTTCCTGGAGGTGGGTTGATGCTTGGACCTTGCTGTTTGACTTGCATAGTGGTGGTAGATGTGGTGCAGGGGTGGTTCGGTGGGTATCATTATCGGCACGATCATCATATTCATCATCAGCAGCAGCAGCGGCACCGTCATCATCAACAACAACAACAACAACAACATCATCAAGATCATCATCAACAACAGCATCATCATCATCATCATCAACAGCATCATCGTCACCACCACCACCACTATTATCATCAGCATCAGCATCAGCATCAGCATCATCATCATCATCATCATCCTCATAATCATCGTCATCATCATCATCATCATCATCATCATCATCATCATCATCATCACCATCATCATCATCATCACCATCATCATCATCATCACCATCATCCGTGCTCTTCATTCCCCAGTCTCTTCCACCCGGTGCAGCCACCATGAACAACATGTCCATCGTTGACACGTCAACCATTCTATCCATCCACCCATGTAATGCAGCATCCACCCACCTACCCAAACATCCACCCACCACCTACCCCCCCCCACCAACCCATCCATTCCCCAGGCTCTTCCACCCGGTGCAGCCACCATGAACAGCATGTTCATCGCAGACACGTCAACTATTCTATCTGCCGAAGCCCAGATGGAGATTGAGGCGCTGGTGCACCAAGCTTCGCTGCCGGAGAGGTCGCGTGTAGACGCGGTTCAGCAGCGGCAGCTGCAACAGTTGGAGCAGCATAGGCGCCAGAAGAGGCACCATCAGCAGAAGGAACTAGAACAGCAGATTGAACAACAACATGTGAGTTGTTATCCCGTTTCAACGAATAGCTCAATGGTAGAACTCGTTGAAATGATGAAGGTGCGGGGTTCGAATCCCTACGGGTGCGCTTTAGTGTAGATTGAACAACATATGAGTTTTTGCCTTTGCCTTTGCCTCGGCTAACTTGCTTGTTTCTTGTACTGCCTTTTTTTTTAACAAGGCAAAGGCAAATAGACATGTGAACATGTGAGTTGTTGTTCAATGAGACAACACTGACAACACAAACTGACGCACTCTCTCCCTTTCACTTTCTATCACACTTGCTCAAGCAAATGATCTCACTCACACACGCTTGCCAACGCACTTGGTCACGCAATACCAGACACACATACATGCTTGCACTCTCTCACTTGTCAACACTTTTGGTCACACAATTGCTAACAAACACATGCACACACATTTGCCACAATACTTGCTCATGCAATAGCTGACACACACACACCCACTTGCACTTGCACTCGCACTTGATCATGCAATGCCAGATACAAATACATGCTCACACTCTCTCTCTTGTCTGCACTCTTGATCACACAGTTGCTGACTAAAACCTGCACACATATTTGCCACAATACTTGCTCATGCAACAGTGAACACACGCACTTGCGCATCCGACAGAATCACTAGCCTGCACACCAACTCTCGCAATATCCGACACCCTCACCCACCCACACCCACCCACAACCTCGCCGACTCCGCAGAACTTTCATGATGTATTGCATCCTACAGAATCACTAGCCTGCACACCAACTCTCGCAATATCCGACACCCTCACCCACCCACACCCACCCACACCCTCGCCGACTCCGCAGAACCTTGATCACATATTGCATCCTACAGAATCACTAGTCTGCACACCCACTCTCAATATATCCGACACCCCCACCCTCACCCACCCACACCCTCACCGACTCCGCAGAACCTTGATCACATATTGCATCCTACAGAATCACTAGCTTGCACATCCACTCTCTATATATCCGACACCCTCATCCACCTACCTACACCCACACCCACACACACCCTCGCTGTCTCCGCAGAGGCTTGAAGACATGGTAATGAACACACCCACTCTCGCAATATCTGACTCACATACATAACACACACAAACACAAACTTCTGCACCCTATATAATCACTTGCCAGCACATCCACCCATGCAATAGCTGATACCCTCACCCACCCACACTCACCATCACCCACACCCACCAACACCCACATACACCCACACCCATCCTCACCCACCCACACCCACCCACACCCACCCTCACCCTCACCCACCCTCGCTGACCCCGCAGAGACTTGAAGACATGGTAATGAACATGCCCACCTCCGAGCTCCTCCACGCCGCAACTGTGGACCTGCGCTCCCCTCTTACTGTCTCCACCTCCCTCCCGGCCTCCTGCCCTAGTGGAGAGCTTCAGGTCCAAGGCAGCCGAAAGATTTCCCCTGACTCAAGCTCAGGTGGGGATGCCACAGCTGGCTCCTCCCCCCCCACCGCTGTTTCCCCTGCCCACTACCAGCCGCCCAACCGAAGCCAGCAGCTGCAGCAACAGCAGCATCTACACCAACAGCAGCAACAGCAGCAGGCGGCCAGCACCAACAACAGCCACCAACAGCAGATACAGCGACAGCGGCAGGCGGCCAGCAACTACAACAGCCAGCACCAGCAGATACAGCAGCAGCAGCAGGCAGCCAGTACCAACAATAGCCAGCACAGCCAGCACCAGCAGCTACAGCAACAGCAGAGGGCGGCCAGCACCAACAACAGCCACCAACAGCAGATACAGGAACAGCGGCAGGCGGCCAGCAACTACAACAGCCAGCACCAGCAGATACAGCAGCAGCGGCAGGCGGCCATCAACAACAACAGCCACCAACAGCAGCATCTACAGCAACAACAGCAGGCAGCCAGCACCAACAACAGCCAGCAACAGCATATACAGCAACAGCGGCAGGCGGCCAGCACCAACAACAGCCAGCAGATACATCAGCAGCAGCATCTACAGCAACAGCAGCAGGCGGCCAGCAACAACAACAGCCAGCAGCTACAACAGGAGCAGCAGCAGTATCTGCAGCAACAGCAGCAGGCGGCCAGCAATAACAACAGCCATCAACAGCAGATACAGCAGCAGCAGCAGCAGGCGGCCAGCACCAACAACAGCCAGCAACACCAGCTACAGCAGCAGCAGCAGCATCTACAGCAACAGCAGCAGGCGAACAGCACCAACAACAGCCAGCAACACCAGCTACAGCAGCAGCAGCATCTACCGCAACAGCAGCAGGCGGCCAGCACCAACAACAGCCAGCAGCAGCATCTTCAGCAACAGCAGCAGGCGGCCAGCAGTAACAACATCCAGCACCAGCAGATACAGCAAGAGCGGCAGGCGGCCAGCACCAACAACAGCCAGCAGCTCCAGCAGGAGTATCTGCAGCAACAGCAGCAGGCGGCCAGCAGTAACATCCAGCACCAGCATCTGGAACAACAGCGGCAGGCAGCCAGCACCAACAACAGCCAGCGACAACATCTACAGCAGCAACAGCATCTACAGCAACAGCAGCAGGCGGCAGCGACGCAGCAGGTACAGCAGCCAGGAGAGAGCGGCATTAGTGACGCGTCTCAACACGAGGGCTTCCCCGCCTACAACTTCATGTTCCACGATGCAGATGTGGAACACTCTCAGCTGGTTGAGCACTCCCCCCTTGGAGACATCTCCTCGTTGGGGGTCGATTCCCAAGAGGAGTGGGCCACCTTCGGATCACATCGCCCCCATGGCGCAGACGCACATGGCCGAGGTGGTCGGGGGGGGCTGTGCCCTGCTGGCCAGAGTCCCCAAGCGCGAGGGGAGGCTACCCCCTGCTGGTCACAGTCCGCAAGCGCGAGGGGCTTAGAGCCCGCAGCACTGGGCTCCAAGGGCAAGACAGAGGCTAGCCTGAAGGGGAATGGGAATGGGAGGGAAACAGCAGATGCACCCACCCCAATTCGCTCGCACTTGCGGCGAAAAGAGTCGGAGAAAGTAGTGGAGAAGATCTTGCCCACCGTCTTGATACCTAAGAGTCCTAGACAGAAGAGCAGGGCCCTGGAGCGAGATCGGGAGGAGGCATAGTAAATCAAGCAGTAGCAAAAACTACTGACGTCTCCGTTAACAAGTGTTTCCACTTGTTAATGACCACTTGAAAGAAGAGCAGTTCGCTGGAGCGAGATTGGGAGGAGGCATAGTAAATCAAGCAGTAGCAAAAACTACTGACGTCTCCGTTAACAAGTGTTTCCACTTGTTAATGACCACTTGAAAGAAGAGCAGTTCGCTGGAGCGAGATCGGGAGGAGGCAAAGCAAATCAAGCAGTAGCAAAGGAAAACTACTGACATCTCAACCACTAGACTTGGATGGAATTGAATGTGACAAACTCTGAATGAGTGACTAGGGATATTTATCTAATTGCCTCAGCGACAACTTATTCAGTTGATGAAATAATGAGCTGGACTTGGCTGACGCTAGTAGACCGGAAGTGAAGTGCCTCAACTTCCACTTGATGAATTCCGACTTTGGCGTTGATAGTGCTTATGACTAAGCTGCCGACCACGACATTGACTGTGATTATGATAATGATAACGCCTGGTGGGGCGTGGTGTTAAGGGAGCCCGTCGTACGCGGGTGGGGAGCGGTCTCCTACCTCAACTGGACAAGCTACCATCGCGGTTGACGACGACCTGCAACGCCAAGAGCGACCGAAGGGGGAGTCGAACCCCCGACTCTTCATTCTTTAGCAATCTGGTCTACCACTTGACCATTGTAATCGCTAAAGAGGCTGTGATTATGACTAAGCTGCCGACCACGGCATTGACCGTGATTATGCGTGAGTTGCCGACACGGCGTTGACCATGAGTATGACTATGACCCAGTCCATCAGGGGTACTGAGGCCGCACCAATAGGCTGGAAGTGAAATGCCTCAACTTCCACTTGATGATTTTCCGACTTTGGCATTGACCGTCATTATGGCTGAGCTGCCGACCACGGCATTGACCGTGATTATGACTAAGCTGCCGACCACGGCATTGACTGCGATTATGACTAAGCTGCCGACCAAGGCATTAACTGTGATTATGACTAAGTTGCCGATCACGGCGTTGACCATGAGTTTGACCATGACCCAGGCCATCAGCGTGACTGTGGCCATACCTAGCTTGGACGTGAATGATAAAGTGTTAGTAATACGTTATGCGGCGAGCGCTCAGTGACTTGCAAACAGGAGAGGGTTGTTGGGAGGAGCACCAGCCAACTACCCGTGCGTGTGCCTAATGAATGTGCTTGTGACAAATGCCTGTGAGTGTGTCAAATG
Source organism: Chlamydomonas sp. ICE-L (assembly GCA_013435795.1). Classification (NCBI taxonomy): domain Eukaryota; kingdom Viridiplantae; phylum Chlorophyta; class Chlorophyceae; order Chlamydomonadales; family Chlamydomonadaceae; genus Chlamydomonas; species Chlamydomonas sp. ICE-L. Next base: position 5,682,599 of record JACBWV010000472.1, read on the forward strand.
TGAGCACATGTGTGCAAAATGCATGTGTGTATGAAATGCGTGCGCCTATGCCAAATGCATTTGTGTGTGCCAAATGCGTGCACATACGCCAAATGCATGTGCGTGTGTGTGTGTCAGAAGCGTGCACAATTGCGAAATGTATATGTGTGCGTGTGTTAAATGAGAGCACATGTGCCCAATGCATGTATGTGTGTTGAATGCGAGCACATATGCCAAATGCTTGTGTGTGTGTGTGTGTGTGTTAAATGCGAGCACAAGTGCCAAATGCATGTGAGTGTGTTAAATGCGAGCACATGTGCCAAATGGATGTGTGTGTGTGTCATATGCGAGCAAATATGCCAAATGCATGTGTGTTAAATGCAAGCACATGTGCCAAATGCATGTGTGTGTGTTAAATGCGAGGACATGTGCCCAATGCATGTGCGTGTGTGTGTGTGCCAAATGCATGCGCATATGCCAAATGCATGTGTGTGTGTTAAATGCGAGCACATGTGCCAAATGCATGTGCGTGTTCAATGCGTGGGCGTTTGCCAAATGCTTGCGTGTGTGTTAAATGCGAGCAGATGTGCCAAATGCATGTGTGTGTGTGTGTGTGTGACAAATGCATGCGCATTTGCAAAATTAATGTGTGTGTGTCTGTCAAATGCATGTGCATGTGCCAAATGCATGTGTATCAAATGCGAGCTCATGTGCCTAATGCATTTGTGTCTGGTGTTTTTGCATATGCCAAGTGCATATGCGCGCCACGTGAATACGCACACACATACCTCATGAAAGCAAACCACACAAATAAATGGTGCGCATGCAGCTTTAGACCAACTGAAAGATCAACCAAACAAGTCCTGCGCAGCGGCGCAATCGACGCGAAAAATTGGCGGAGAGTGTTGGCAACAGAACGACAGGTGGCAACGGTATGGATCGGACCAAAGCCAGTTAATTACAAGACAGTTGGCTGATGTGTCAAGCTTCGTGTCGGTTTCTGGTTGTCGGTCGTCGGTCGGTCGCACACAACAAATGAAACAAAAACAAGATACACAAGCGGCAGCCTAGTGTAACGGTATGGCTCGGTATATGTACTATTAACGATTTGAACTCACGTTGCTAATGTATTAACCAGCTTCGAAACCAGTGTAACGAATTAGAATCGTTACACCATAGCGACATTCGGCAAAGGAGTTCATATGATGTCCGAGTACTCATTCTCTAGTACATGTGCCGAGCCATACCGTTACACCTAGTGGCCCCTATATTTCCTTCTATTTGTTGGTTGTCACATGAAGTTGTCATGTTTACTCGTGGCTGGACATGAGTGTGTTGTACAATGGTGTACTGTGCCAAGTTATACAATGCTTGCCCATGTTTTTCGTAGTGCACTTCTAGTGTTTTTTCTGTATTTTTAGTTTCCATGGTAGGCAGCGGTTACGGTTCTGTCAGATTTTCATGTGTGTTAAATGTTTTCAGGGCCACTTAACCCTGTTCGTTGTTGCGTGCTGATGCTCCTAGTATGCATGTATGTTTCAGTCTAGAGGTAGGCCGAGTAGGCCAAATGGGCTAAACCGTGACAGGAGGGGCTAAAAAGAAAAGGCATTTCCACAATTTGTAGGTGAGATCTTAGACTTGTGTCTTGTGCATGCACCTGACCATGGCTATCATGTAGTCTCAGGTCCAGGTCATTGTAGTTTTTGTTATTGAGATGCATATGTTTGAGTGCCCTTTTTATAATGATATTCGCCTCCGCTACCAGAAGCTGTCTACAGATATTTATGGGCATGTCCATCAGGATACCGACTTAACCGTATGGAATGTGGAATTCTGCGATTCCACATTCAGAACCTTTACGAATGGAAATGGCACCAAGACTTTTTGGAGCAACCTAGCCGACTATCTTTCTACTTGTAGAAGAGCAAGACAGGAAGCCCTGGACTGCTAAGTGGCACCGTAATTTATTCTCCTTTTTTTCTTGTGACTTCTCATTTGTTAGCTTCTTACCCCCGTCACTGTTAGTGGTTCAGATCTGGGTCCTGCTCTAGGGGGTTTAATACCTACGCCACCAAAACGGTGGCTGGGAGTTTGGTTTGTTTGTCCTCAACATGTAATGTAATGTAATGTAATGTTTGTCCTCAACGCACCCCTGATGTAATGATTTTTTTGCTTCGTGGGTGCTTTTTCTTTTGTTTGAAGCGCAGAGTCTCATACACCCTGGCGGTGTCAAGTAGACTTTAACATGTAATGTACGAGAGGGTGGCCTGAAGCATGCATGTATGCATGTTTCAGTTCAGGGGGTAGCCTATTAGGCTAAAGGGGGTTACCCAACCTGGAAAAATAATCTGGAGGGGCAACCCCCTACAACACATGTGTACCACTTATCTTAAGTGGTTATTACACTATGCGGGTCACTTAAGCAACTCATTCTTTATTTATTTGCACATTTGCCTTTTTCGTGTAATCAAACTGAATATGTACCGAAAGCAGGGGTTGTTCAGGACGCTGCGTCCTCCGTCACAGACACAATGTCGAAGGGTCCGTTGCGTCGCAGGATCTATATATAGGACCCAGGATCAGGTGGGTCTCCTGACAAAAACCAGCGACACTGAGGATTCAGTTCGAATGGCGTTGTCACTCCTCCTTATTTTCACCCTTAGCCCCCTACTTACCCCCCCCCCCCCCCCCCCCCCTCAAGGCTTCATATCTGGACACCCAGACAGTATTACGTAGTGAAAGTGGGACCCATGAGCATCATCTCATCAAGGCCTTTGCCAACCAGACAACCAGAATACAAAATAACTATTTTTGACAAAGTCATTCAGTTTATAGTAGTTATACACTTGAACAACTTTCTTAGTCCGCTCCCTTGGAGATCACCCAGGTATGAAAAGGACTGAAGGCGTTATTTATCTGTCTATCTATCATTACCATCATCATGGTTTAATTGACTCAAATTGTATTCTGGAGCCTGAGGGTCTGCTCGGGTGTGGTGTGGGTGTGTGGATGAGGGTGGTGGTGGGGTGTGTGGTGGGGGGTGGGGGGGCTCGACCCCAGGCTCGACTGATTTAGGAACCTCGTCGTGGACCAGAATTCAGAACGTGCATGCGAACGCGTGGCACGCGCGCGTTTTTCAGCCCAACTGTCGCTTGCGCGACGCTGGGCGCAGTGGTCTAGGTGACGTCCAGCCTGGCGTCCAGCCTGGTTGTACCTTCCAGGACATCCACCAATTACACCCTGGGTGTAACCGAACTAACGGTACAAATCAAGTTGGGAAAACGGTCGCGGTCGGACCCACCCCCCACCCCCATGGGTGTATCGACATGATTTCGACGGTATCGACACGTACTCGCGGTTCTCTATTCTATCGAAAATGCGGTACGGAATCTGTTTCCTTGCCCCCCACTCGAGTATGGCTGATTTTACACGCTCCCTTGTTAAGCCTGGTTGTGGAGGTGTTGTTAGCGAATGTCTATGGGCTCCATAGCTTTCAATAAAAATAATAACAATAATTAGCTTGCATCAGCACCAGCTCGAATCCTGGGAGGAGCGCCTGAAGTAGGCGGTACAATGAGTAGTACATAAAATATCGCCGCTGGGGGGAGCCGGACCCCCGTCTCCCACGTGACAGGCGGGGATTATGTCCGTTATGCGACACCGACATATGTACTTTATGATTTGATGAACAACATGCAAAAGTACCGATTATTCTTTAACAATTTGTAATGCGTTTTTTTAATTTGATTTGATCAGTCTCGGCATTGATTTTGCTGAGTATGGAACAATTTCCTCTCTCGTTAATTTGATGGTCTTGTCTTAATGGACTTGAACTAGTTTGTTTTTAGGTTTGAGGGGGGTTCTCTCACCCTCGTGTTCCCGTGTTATAAAATTTGATGGTTGGCAGGATGTGCTGCTGTCCAGTCTCGGCAGTGATTTGCTGAGTTTATGTTACGAACCCTCTCTCAATGGTCGGCAGGCTGTGTTGCTGTCCTGTCTCGGCAGATCTTTGCTGGTTTTATGTAACGCAACCTTTCCCTCTATCTTTCTCTGCTCCCTGTTATAAAATGTGATGAATGGATGGATGGTCTTCCTGTCTTGGCAATGATTTGCTGAGTGTAAGTAAAGACCCCTTGTCGCTTCTCTGTTTTTGTGTGAAGCTTTTTAATTTTCTTTTTCCTTCGCTTTTGGGAGGTTACCTCCTGGACCAGTTTTTGAGGTGTATGTTGCCTAAACCCTCACTGTTATACAATTGGCCTGCTGCCCCGGCGTTGTTAAGTCTCGGCATTGATTTTTGCTGAGTATGTAACAATATCCCCTCTCTCTCTCTCTCTCTCTCTCTCTCTCTCTCTCTCTCTCTCTCTCTCTCTCTCTCTCTCTCTCTCTTTTATTGATGTTACAAACCCCCTTTCTCTCCTTTTGATGCCCCACATGTTATACCGTACTCAACTCCCCTCCTAGTGTCTCCTATGGCACTTTCTTGGGCTATGTGTTTTAACTGCTCATGCGCCCCCCCTCATTGATATGTGTCGTCAAAGCGGTACTTATTTCCTCCACCCTCTCGGCCGCATAAGCGGAATGTACTTGTCGGCACTGGACGGGGGGCCAGCGTTGTCGATACTGCTTCAATTCTGTGTGGCAAACTTAACTGGGCCTGTCCTCCATGCCCTTCGGCATCCTCAATGTCGTAGCAGATCCCTACCATGTGCCACTTATGCTGACATCCCTGCCTTCGTATATTCTTCAAAGGAGGCTGTCACCCACTGCTCCTCCTTTCCCGCATCCTTCTCTTGACCACTCCTGACTGCCCCGCAAGGGCTCCAGGTAACTTCCCCAGCCTCCCCACCTGTTTCCCTCAAGCGCTTCCTCGTCTCCTGGCTGGGGTGGATCCTTCCCAGATCCTATGCTGCACCTCATCATCAACTTGGTCCCCCAGTTACCCTGTCCAAGTCCAAGGTCAAACTTGGGACTCCTTTACTGAATAGCGCCACTGGACGTCTTCAAGCGGAGGCACGGGCTGTTTACAGTATGTGAGTCTTGCCATGGGCCCACCCCACAATCCCCGGTACGTGACAGGATGTACCCGGATGTTTGCTTGGCGGTTGTCTTATCTCTGGTCCTTTCCTTGGAAAAGCAACAGAAGGAAATCATGTGGCGTCTTGCAGCTGATGGGGTCAGTGGGGCGTCATCCAGGTTACGGTTTCGTTGTCCTTGTTGCCCTGATGCACCTCCTGACTGTCATGCCCGCATGCACAGTTTTGGGGAGGATACTGTGGACTCTTCTCATCACTTCATAATATTAGCCATGGGAGAGCCAGGGTCAACATGGGTTCTCCCCCTCAAACTTTCCCGCATGATGATGCTCCACTCATCCAGGAAGACCATGATCCTCCCCCTTCCCCACCTAGGCTCTTACCCCCCCCCCATGGTTACACTGGTACAGTCCCCATGTCACATGCACCGGCCAGATAGCCAACTGATGTTGCCAGAACCTTAGTCCTACGATTAAGCTGCTAGTCTGCTACCCTTTTGCTAGTCTTTCCATGCATGCGCCTGCCTGCATGCTTTTTCTGCTCCATTTTTCTGGGTGCCATGCATTGGTGCGCTCTATGATCTATTATGTCACGGGACCCCCTTTTGCAGTTTCTTGGCATGGCGCTTCCTGCCGCCGCCGTTTTACCGACGGGGGCCCTGAGCTCGTGCTACAGTGATAATTCAATCCAACAAGGTACTGGATAGCTGGATGGAACGCCTAAGGATATATGGAATTGCATGTGGATTTTTACAGCTTCAACTTCAAGAGTGGTAGAACACATGTATATAGTCCAATAAGCTACAGAGTTACACCCACATGTTTGAATTTGAATTTGAAAATTGTATTTTTCAAAAAACAAAACTGAAAAATCAAATTCAAAAATAAAACATCTGTAGATGTTGTTAGGCCCCAACTAGCAGCCTCAGACTCTCAGAATCCCTCGAGGACATGGATAAGAATTTGTTCCCACAATCTGGTCAAATTCAGACTACTGCCTCCTCCTCTTCAAAGGACAGACTCCAGAGTTCTCTCTCGCACGCGCGGACATGGTGTGCTGGCAAAAACAGTAACTCTCACTGTTTGGGGAGCAGATAGCCTCCCCACAATTACATGACACCCACCTACATGCATGTGCGCATTTGTGTTTGTGGGTGATTGGTATGTATGTGTGGGAAGGGGATGGTGTCAATGTGTCATACACCCACCTGCATGGACACGCACCTCCATGCATGTGTGTGAGTGTGGGAAGTTGGTGGTGGTACATGACACCCACCTGCATGGACACGCACCTCCATGCATGTGTGTGAGTGTGGGAAGTTGGTGGTGGTACAACTTTGGCTGGTGGTTCCGCAAAAAATTGCACTTGCGACCGCCTGATTAGAGAGACGAAGATTGCGTACTTCTAAAGCGGTGCACAGCGTGGGAGGGGGTGTTAGTGACTCAACGCGACCAACATGTTAATCGACGCCCAGTGTACTACCCGTAATACATGTGTATTACCCGTAATACGCACCCAGGACGAACAATACTATACTATACTAAACTATACTATACTATACTATACTATACTATACTATACTATACTATACTATACCATACTATACTTAGAAAAAAGGAAGTGACTATTCCTAAGCATCAGAGTCAGCTTCCTCCTCTCCCCCTTGTGCTTCATGGTGAAGCTGCTCGGAAGCTTCCTCCCCTTCTGTATCATGGTGAAGCTGCTTGGAAGCTGCTACACCAGAGGGAGCCTGTGAGCAGTAACCATCCTCACGCCCCCCTATCATGGTGAAGCTGCTTGGAAGCTGCTACACCAGAGGGAGCCTGTGAGCAGTAACCATCCTCACGCCCCCCTATCATGGTGAAGCTGCTTGGAAGCTGCTACACAGAGGGGCCTGTGAGCAGTAACCTCCTCACGCCCACCCTATCAGGGTGAAGCTGCTTGGAATCTCTACACCGAGGGAAGCCTGTGAGCAGTACCATCCTCACTCCCCCCTATCCAGGTGAAGCTGCTTGAAGCTGCTACAACCAGCGGAGCCTGTGAGCAGTAACCATCCTCACGCCCCCCTATCATGGTGAAGCTGCTTGGAAGCTGCTACACCAGAGGGAGCCTGTGAGCAGTAACCATCCTCACGCCCCCCTATCATGGTGAAGCTGCTTGGAAGCTGCTACACCAGAGGGAGCCTGTGAGCAGTAACCATCCGCCAATCCTCACGGGCCCCCCTACAAATGTGAAGCTGCTTTGGAAGCTGCTACACAGAGGAGCCTGTGAGCAGTAGCCATCCTCACGCCCCCCTATCATGGTGGAGCTGCTTGGAAGCTGCTACACCAGAGGGAGCCTGTGAGCAGTAACCATCCTCACGCCCCCCTATCAGGCACCTCGTTTTCCTCATTGGTTACAATTGGTGGAGTCGTTTTCCTCATTGGTTACAAAGCCCCATCTCCCCCATTGTTGAAGTTGGAGACAAACAGCGATGCATCCCCCATCAAGTGGGATAGAAAGACGCTCTTGACTGTGAAGTGGATTAGGGAGCAGTGTGTGGTGTGTGGTGTGTGGTGTGTGGCGATAGGGGTGTCCAAAAGTAATAAGACACTCTTGACTGTGAAGTGGAATAGGCAGCAGTGTGTGGTGTGTGGTGTGTGGTGTGTGGTGTGTGGTGTGTGGTGATAGGGATGTCCAAAAGTAATAAGACACTCTTGACTGTGAAGTGGATTAGGGAGCAGTGTGTGGTGTGTGGTGTGTGGTGTGTGGCGATAGGGGTGTCCAAAAGTAATAAGACACTCTTGACTGTGAAGTGGAATAGGCAGCAGTGTGTGGTGTGTGGTGTGTGGTGATAGGGGTGTCCAAAAGTAATAAGACACTCTTGACTGTGAAGTGGATCAGGGAGCGGTGTGTGGTGTGTGGTATGAGGTGGGTGGCGGGTGGTGTGTGGTGTGTGGCAATAGGGATGTCCAAAAGTAATAAGACACTCTTGACTGTGAAGTGGATCAGGGAGCGGTGTGTGGCGGGTGGTATGAGGTGGGTGGCGGGTGGTGTGTGGTGTGTGGCGGTAGGGGTGTCCAAAATTAATAAGACTCTCTTGACTGCGAAGTGGATTAGGGAGCGGTGTGTGGTGTGTGGTGTGTGGCGGGTGGTGTGTGGCGGGTGGTGAGTGGTGGTGTGTGGTGTGTGGTGGTGGTGTGGCGTGTGGTGGTGGTGTGGCGTGTGGCGTGTGGTGACGGGTGTGTGGTGTGTGGTGGTGGCGGGTGGTGTGTGGTATGTGGTGGGTGGCGGGTGGCGTGTAGTGTGTAGTGTGTGGTGTGTGGTGTGTGGTGTGTGGTGTGTGTTGGTGTGTGTGTAGTGTGTGGTGTACGGTGGTGTGTGGTGGTGGGTTTGTGGTACGTGGTGTGTGTGTGGTGTGAGTATGTATGAGTGTGGTGGTTGGTATGTATGTTTGGGTGGTGTGGAGGTTGGTGGATTGTGGTGGGTGGTGGGTCATATATCTGGATGTTGTGGTGGTGGATGCAATGTGGGTGTGGGAGGTTGGGTGGTGGTCTGCAAGTGTTTTTGGTGTTTGGGTGTTGGGTGGTGGTGAGGGGGTGGTGGGCGGAGTGTGGTGGGTGTTGGGTTTTTTGGGTGGTGGGTGGTGGAGGTGGGTGGTGTGCCGGGAGTGTGTTGGGTGTTGGGTGTTGGGTGGTGGGAGGTGTGTGGTGTGTGGTGGGTGATATGAATGTGGGAGGTGGGTGGTGGGTGGTGGGTTTTTAATGTATTGGTGGGTGGTCGTGGGTGTGTGGTAAGGAGTATGATATCAACATCTTCATCTATATCTTAGAATAGGCTGCGTGGATCCCCCATTCCGACGAATGGCTCTGTGGCTGAGTTCCTAGAAAGAACGAAGAAGTTGCCTGGTTCGAATCCTCACGGGTGCAATTTATTGTTCGCGGTCCCTGTCAACCGCCATGGCAGCTTGGTCCAGGTAAAGTAGCAGCCCGTTCCCTACCGCCGTAAGACGGGGCTCCCTTAATACCACGCCTCACCAGGCATTATCATAACTTTAGGACTGCAGGTTCTCTGCATCCTTTGTCTCTCAACACACACACAACTCCCCACACAACCCACAACCCCACCCTACCTACCCGACCTAAACCACCTACACCTCCCCACCCACCCCAACCAACCCCCACCCACCCTAGCATCCCTTCCCCCTAGGGCAACAAGAGCACCCACAAATGATTTGAGCCTTCCGTGAAGAGCAGAGAATTGAGAAAGAGACCAGCCAACCTAGATAACCCCCCCCCCCCCCCCCCCCCCAACCATCACTATCACCACCACACCACACCACCACACACACTCTAGCATCCCTTCCCGCGTAGGGCAACAAGAGCACCCACCAATGATTTGAGCCGTCAGCAAAGATTTGAGAAATAGACCAGCCCAACAAGATAATCCCCCCCCACCCCACCCCGCCACCCCACCCCACCCTACCCCCCTCCTCACCACCAGCACACACACAGCCTAGCATCCCTTCGCAAAGCATTCACAAATGATATGAGCCTCCCGTCAAGAATTGAGACATAGACCAGCCCAACAAGAAAATCCCCCCCCCACCCCCCCCACCCCGCCCTACCCCCCTCCTCACCACACCACATCCCCCCCCTAGCATCCCTTCCCAAAGCACCCACCAATTATTTGAGCCATCCGTCAAGAATTGAGGAATAGACCAGCCCACCAAGATGATTCCCCCCCCCCCCCCCCCCCCCACACACACACACACCCTAGCATCCCTTCCCAAAGCATTCACCAATGATTTGCGCTTTACGCCAAGAGTTGATGAAAAGGCCAGCCCACCAAGATAATCCCCCCCCCCCCCCCCCCCCCCCACACACACACACACCACCCCCACACCACACAGCACACACCACACACACGCACCCTAGCATCCTAGCATCCCTTCCCCAAGCACCCACCAATGATTTGAGACTTCCATCAAGAGTTTAGGAATAGGCCAGCCCACCAAGATACCCCCCCCCACACACACACCACCACCACCACACACACACACACACACAGCCTAGCATCCCTTCCCAAAGCACCCACCAATGATTTGAGACTTGCATCAAGAGTTTAGGATAGGGCCAGCCCACCAAGATACCCCCCCCCACACAACACAACCACCAACCACCACCACACGCACCCTAGCATCCTAGCATCCCTTCCCAAAGCACCCACCAATGATTTGAGACTCCCATCAACAGTTGAGGAATAGGCCAGCCCACCAAGATACCCCCCCCCCCCCCCCCCCCCCCCCTCACACACCACCACCACCACCACCACATACACACAGCCTAATATCCCTTCCCAAAGCACCCACCAATGATTTGAGACTTCCGCCAAGTATTGTAGTACAGCCCTACGAGCTTCATCACATCCGGCAGTACAGCTATCCCCCCTATATCAATCAGAATCTGGGGAAGGGCAGACACAGTGTTAAGGGCTAAATAAGCAGTAAATAAACAAAAACATTTTAAATTGTCGGGGGAGGTGAAAGAGTACAGTTTGTACATCGAGGGTTGAGGTGGACATGTGCCAGATCAGCGCTTAAGTAAACTTGATCGTGGTGGTTGGCCCCAGTGCAAGAGAACGGGCTGGCCCCCTCAACCTCACGCCTCGTACTATTTGATTATTTATTTAAACTTGATTGTTTGTTCAGGTCTCAACCCTTAGGTAGGCTTGGAAAAGTAATGATAACGCCTGGTGGGGCGTGGTATTAAGGGAGCCCCGTCTTACGGCGGTAGGGAACGGGCTGCTACTTTACCTGGACAAAGCTACCATGGCGGTTGACAGCAACCGCGAACACTTATGCGCAGAGCTCTAAGATTTAATGCTAAAATGCTGTAATTTGAAGGATAATTCTTCCCCCCCCCCCTCAAATACATATCTTAATGCTCAAATAAACATTGCTCAATTGTTTTTTTTCAATTTCAAATTTAAATTTCCTTAAATGAAGATAAAAATGTGTAGAGCGAAGGGACACAGGTTGTGTTGCTGTTTACTGCTGTTGGTACACTGATGTATGGATCTGCCCACCAAGCGCCTTCATATCGAGCCCACCAAGCCAGCCCACCATACCTTGACAAAGAAGGCTGAGGGCTTTCAATGCGTTCATGAACGCCCAAACTGATCTGCCCACCAAGCGCCTTCATATCAAGCCCACCAAGCCAGCCCAGCATACCTTGTCAAAGTGGCCATTGGAAAGAGGGCTGAGGGCTTTCGATGCGTCCATGAACAAGCAAACTGATCTGCCTACCAAGCGCCTTCATACCGAGCCCACCAAGCCAGCCCAGCATACCTTGGCAAAGTGGCCATTCCAAAGAGGACTGAGGGCTTTCGATGTGTCCATGAACGCCCAAACTGATCTGCCTACCAAGCGCCTTCATACCGAGCCCACCAAGCCTGCCCACCAATCCCACCAAGCCCAATAAGCCTGCCCACCAAGCCCCCCAAGCGCCTTCATACCTTGTCAAAGTGGCCATTGGAAAGAGGACTGAGGGCTTTCAATGCGTCCATGAACAAACAAACTGATCTGCCTACCAAGCGCCTTCATACCGAGCCCATCAAGCCTGCCCACCAAGCGCCTTCATACCTTGTCTAAGTGGTCATTCGGAAGAGGGCTGAGGGCTGTCAATGCGTCCATGAACAACCATACTGATCGCCTACCAAGCGCCTTCATACCTTGTCTAAGCGGTCATTGGAAAGAGGGCTGTCAATGCGTCCATGAACAACCATACTGATCGCCTACCAAGCGCCTTCATACCTTGTCTAAGTGGTCATTGGAAAGAGGGCTGAGGGCTGTCAATGTGTCCATGAACTACCATACTGATCGCCTACCAAGCGCCTTCATACCTTGTCTAAGTGGTCATTGGAAAGAGGGCTGAGGGCTGTCAATGTGTCCATGAACTACCATACTGATCGCCTACCAAGCGCCTTCATACCTTGTCTAAGTGGTCATTGGAAAGAGGGCTGAGGGCTGTCAATGTGTCCATGAACTACCAATACTGATCGCCTACCAAGCGCCATCATACCTTGTCTAAGTGGTCATTGGAAAGAGGGCTGAGGGCTGTCAATGTGTCCATGAACTACCATACTGATCGCCTACCAAGCGCCTTCATACCTTGTCTAAGTGGTCATTGGAAAGAGGGCTGAGGGCTGTCAATGTGTCCATGAACTACCATACTGATCGCCTACCAAGCGCCATCATACCTTGTCTAAGTGGTCATTGGAAAGAGGGCTGAGGGCTGTCAATGTGTCCATGAACTACTATACTGATCGCCTACCAAGCGCCTTCATACCTTGTCTAAGTGGTCATTGGAAAGAGGGCTGAGGGCTGTCAATGTGTCCATGAACTACCATACTGATCGCCTACCAAGCGCCTTCATACCTTGTCTAAGTGGTCATTGGAAAGAGGGCTGAGGGCTGTCAATGTGTCCATGAACTACCGTACTGATCTGCCTACCAAGCGCATTCATATTGAGCCCAACAAGCTTGCCCAACAAGCCTACCAAGCGCCTTCCCAATGAGCCCACCAGGCCCACCAAGCGCCCTCCCAATGAGCCCACCAGGCCCACCAAGCGCCCTCCCAATGAGCCCACCAGGCCCACCAAGCGCCCTCCCAATGAGCCCACCAGGCCCACCAAGCGCCCTTACAATGAGCCCACCAGGCCCACCAAGCGCCCTCCCAATGAGCCCACCAGGCCCACCAAGCGCCCTCCCAATGAGCCCACCAGGCCCACCAAGCGCCCTCCCAATGAGCCCACCAGGCCCACCAAGCGCCTTCCTACCTCGTCAAAGTGGCTGTTCAAAAGAGGGCTGAGGGCTTTCAATGCATCCATGAACAACCAAACTGATCTGCCTACCAAGCCCACCAAGCCTGCCCACCAAGCCTGACCAGCATACCTTGACAAAGAGGCCGTTGGAAAGAGGGCTGAGGGCTTTCAATGCATCCATGAACAACCAAACTGATCTGCCTACCAAGCCCACCAAGCCTGCCCACCAAGCCTGACCAGCATACCTTGACAAAGAGGCCGTTGGAAAGAGGGCTGAGGGCTTTCAATGCATCCATGAACAACCAAACTGATCTGCCTACCAAGCCCACCAAGCCTGCCCACCATGCCTGACCAGCATACCTTGAAAAAGAGGCTGTTGGAAAGAGGGCTGAGGGCTTTCTATGCATCCATGAACTACCAAACTGATCTGCCCACCAAGCCTGCCCACCAAGTCTGCCCACCTAGCCCACCAAGCCTGCCCACCTAGCCCACCAAGTCTGCCCACCTAGCCCACCAAGACTGCCCACCTAGCCCACCAAGTTTGCCCACCTAGCCCACCAAGTCTGCCCACCATGCCCACCAAGTCTGCCCACCTAGCCCACCAAGTCTGCCCACCAAGTCTGCCCACCTAGCCCACCAAGTCTGCCCACCAAGCCCACCAAGCGCCTTCACACCTTGTCGAAGTGGCCGTTTGGAAGAGGGCTGAGGGCTTTCAATGCATCGATGTCGAAGCCATCCGCCACCTCAAAGCGTTGTGTTGGGAAGCGCGCTTTAGCTTTGTCAATGGTCACCTGAGGGGGTGGGTGAGAAGGGGAGGGTGGTGGTGGGTGGTGGGTGGTGCATGGAGGGTGGTGGGTGGTGCATGGAGGGTGGTGGGTGTGGTGGGTGGTGGTGGGTGGTGCATGGAGGGTGGTGGGTGGTGGTGGGTGGTGGTGGGTGGGTGCATGAGGGTTGTGGGTGTGCATGGAAGGGTGGTGGGTGGGTGGTGTGTGGTCATGGAGGGTGGTGGGTGGTGCATGGAGGTGGTGGTGGGTGTGGGTGGTTGGATTTGGTGTGGTGGTTGCATGGATGGTGGTGGGTGGTGCAATGAGGTGGTGGGTGGTGTGGATGTGGTGGTGTTTGCATGGAAGGTTGTTGGGGTGTGGTTGTGGATGCATGTAGGGTTGTGGGTGTGTGTGGTGGTTCAATGTATGAGGTGGTGGGGTTGTTGTGGTGGGGTGGTGCGATTTAGGGTTGTTGTTGTTGTTGGGGTGGTGCATGGAGGGTGGTGGGTGGTGGGTGGTGGTGCATGTAGGGTTGGTGGGTGTGTATGTTATGTGGTGGTGTCATGGAGGTGGTGGGTGGTTGCATGGAGGTGTGGGTGGTGGTGTTGTGGTGGGTGGTGCATGGAGGGTGTTGGGTGGTGCATGTTATGTTGGTGGGTGTGGTGAATTTTTGGTGCTGGGAGGGTGTGTGGGGTGGTTTTTGGTTGGTGCATGAGGGTGTGTGGTGGAGTGGTGGGGTTGTTGCAATGTTATGTTATTGTGTTTGGTATGGTGGGTGGTTTGGGTTGCAATGTATGGTGTGTTGTTTAGGTTGTGGTGGTGCTGGAGGGTTGTGAGTTTTATTTGGTTGGGTGCATTTAGGGTGGTGGTATGGTGGTGGGGGTGTTCATGAGGTGGTGGGTGGTGTTGTTGGATCGTGGAGGTGGTGTTGTGTGGTGGTTGGTTGGTTGGCATTGAGGCTTTGTGGTGTTATCATGTGTTGTGCATGGAGGTGGTGGTGTTGGTTGTGGTGCATGGAGGGTGGTGGGTGGTGGTGGGTGGTGCATGGAGGGTGGTGTGTGGTATGTGGTGGGTGGTATGTATGTTCAGGGTTTAAGGTTTATCTTAGTGGGCCCTAGCTTTGTCAATGGTCACATTAGGTGGTGGATGGTGTGTGGTGCGAGGAGGGAGGTGGGTGAAGGGTGGTGTGTGATATGTGGTGTGTGATATGTATGTTAAGGGTTTAAGCTTTATCTTAGTGGGCCCTAGCTTGTCAATGGTCACTCGAGGTGGTGGATGTGGATGGTGGGTGGTGGGTGGTGGGTGGAGAGTAGTGGGTGGTGTGTGCGTGTTTGTGTGTTTGTTTGTATGTTTGTGTTTAAATGTGCGTACTTGTGTGTGTGTGTGCGTATTTATGTGTGTGTGTCTTTGTGTGCATGTAAGTGTGTGTTTGTGTATGTGTGTGTGTGTGTGTGTGTGTGTGTGTGTGTGGGGGGGGGGGGGGATGGCTCCTGGGTCCGATCTTATCAAGCACGGGGATTGACCAGTTTGTTTTCCAGCTACAAGCCGCAGCTTCTAGGCAGCTCCCCTGCCTGCCTATCTAGCCAAACCTACCTCAGTCTACTGCACCTGGTCCCTGATGTCATCAGTATTCTACACCGGTTTAAATCTCGGTGCGGAGCCCTGTGGATGAGTCAGGGAGCTGCCTAGAAGCTGCTGCTGGTAGCTGAGAAGGAAATAACTGGGAAAGAAGAACAAAAATATATTTCCAAATCAACAAATTCAATTCAAATTCAATTCAATTCAAATTCAATTCAAAATTTATTCCAAATAAACAATAAGTATGAGATAGAGTGGAAATAAAATATCCAACCAGAATTGAAGACAGAGTGGTGCACAATGGGAAGAAGTAAATAACCTAAGTAGCAGAGTGGAAAGAAGAGCAAAATCCCCAGAACAACACTGAGTAGTGCACAATGGGAAGATGTAAATAACCTAAGTAGCAGAGTGGAAAGAAGAAACAAAATCCCCAGAACAACACTAAGGACTTCACGATGGGGAGAAGTGACTAAACAAAGTAGTAGGGTGGGAAGAAGAACACGATCCCCAGAACTACACTAGGGACTTCACGATGGGTGGAAAGAAGAAAACGAGGGTGGAAAGAAGAAAACGATCTTCAGAAAACTCCACGTAGGGTGGAAAGAAGAAAACAATCTTCAGAAACACACACTTAGTAGTGCACGATGGGAAGAAGTAAATACATGGAGTAGCAGAGTGGAAAGAAGAACACGTTCACCAGAACTAAATTTAAAGTACTACAAAATGGGGAGAAATAAATCAATAGAGGAGTATTAAATTAGCTTAGCGACAACAACACTAGGACGGCATGAGAGCAAAACAAAAGCTATAGACACCAGAGATTCCCCCCCCCCCCCTATTTATAGTTTTCGCTACTTTTAACCCCATTTTGGCCCAAACTGCCGCTATAAAGAACGCAAATCTACAGCCCTAAATGGACCTTAAAGTTATAAAAAGCTATACGGACGCTGACGGTGGAGGAGGCCTAAACCCGTTAAGCTATACAAAAAAAACACTTTCTGTACTGAAAAAAACCCTGATTGGCACCTTGGATGCATCAAGGCCCACTATCTACTTGTAGCTGGAGATGGAGAAAATGGGAATAAAAAAGTTTAAAAATAAATAAAAATGATCTCATAATTAATTAATTATCTCGAGATAAATAAATAAATAAATAAATAAATAAATAAATAAATAAATAAATAAATTAATACATACATAAATAAGTAAATGAATAAAGCAGTATTGAATTTGCAGCAACAACAACAACACTAGGACAGCATAAGAGCAAAACAGAAACTATTGGCACCTTCGATGCATCGGCGCCCACTATTCACTTGCAGCCGGGGATGGGGAAAATGGGGATAAATAAATAAATAAATAAATAAATAAATAAATAAATAAATAAATAAATAAATAAATAAATAAATAAATATATAAACAAAATAAATAAATAAATAAACAAACAAAATGAATATGAGATACACGAATAAATAAATAAATGCAAACATGCATAGATAAATATGTAAAGTAGTATTGAATTAGCAGCTATAACATAAACACTAGGACAGCATAAGAGCAAAACAGAAGCTAATGTCACCTTGGATGCATCGACGCCCACTATCCACTTGCAGTTGGGGATGGGGAAAATGGGGATAAGAAAAAAAATGAGATACATGAATAAATAAAGAAATAAATGCATACATACATAGATAAATATGTAAAGTAGTATTGAATTAGCAGCGATAACATAAACACTAGGACTGCATAAGAGCAAAGAAGTTAATGTCACCTTGGATGCATCGACGCCCACTATCCACTTGCAGTTGGGGGCCAGAAGCACAGTCGTCAAACCTGACAGGGGGGTGCGCAGAAGTGGTGGTAGTTGTGGTGGTAGCGGTAGTGGTATTTTTGTGTCTGTTGGTGTGCCTGTGAGACTGTGGAGGTGGTGGTGGTGATGGCCAGGAGGTCAATCGTCAAACCTGCCAAGGGGGTGGGCAGAATTGCAGTTGTTGATATGGTGGTGGTGTTCCTGTTTTATTCCTGCTTGGGCTGGTGTGCAGCTGTGCTTGTGAATGTGGTGGTGGTGGTGGTGATGGTGGTGGTGGGCAGAAGTTCATTTGATATGGTGGTAGTGTTCTTGTTTTGTTTATGTTTTGGTTGGTGTGCAGCTGTGCTTGAGAATGTGGTGGTGGTGGTGGTTGTGGTGGTGGTGGTGGGCAGAAGTTCACTTGATATGGTGGTAGTGTTCTTGTTTTGTTTATGTTTTGGTTGGTGTGCAGCTGTGCTTGAGAATGTGGTGGTGGTGGTGGTTGTGGTGGTAGTGGTGGGCATAAGTTCGCTTGATGTGGCGGTAGTACTCATGTTTTGTTTCTGTTCTTGTAAGTGTGCAGCTGTGCCCGTGGAGTTGGTGGTGGGCAGAAGTGCAGTTAATATGGTGGTAGTGTTCTTGTTTTGTTTCTGCTTTGGTTGGTGTGCAGCTGTGCCTGTGGAGGTGATGGTGGTGGTGGTGGGCAGAAATGCACTTGGTATGGTGATAGTGTTCCTGTTTTGTTTATGTTCTTGTTGGTGTGAAGCTGTGACTGTGGAGGTGGTGATGGGCAGAAGTTCACTTGTATGGTGGTTGTGTTCTTATGTTGTTCCTGTTTTGGTTGGTGTGCAGCTGTGATTGTGGAGGTGGTGGTGGTGGTGGTGGTGGTGATGGGCAGAAGTTCACTTGAAATGGTGGTATTGTTCTTGTTTTGTTTCTTCTTAGGTTGGTGTGCAGCTGTGCTTGTGGAGGTGGTGGGCACAAGTGAACTTGGTATGGTGGTAGTGCTCTTGTTTTGTCCCTGTTTTGGTTGGTGTGCAGCTGTGTAGTGGTGGTGGTGGTGGTGGTGGTGGTGGTGGTGGTGGTGGTGGTGGTGGTGGTGGTGGTGGTGCTTGTGTTTGTGGAGGTGCCCCCCCCACCCCCCCCCCCCACCCCCCCCCCACACACACGCATACACACACACGCATACACACACACACGCATACACACACACGCATACACACACAAACACACGCCTACACACCACACGCCATACACATTCATACACCAAAACAATACACACAATACATACAAAATACAACACTACACACCCACATATACACAACACATACACACTACATCACACATACCCCACACACACATACACATACGATCCACACACAATACACACAACTACCCCCCCCCGCCCCCCCCCCCCCCCCCCCCCACACTGACACACACACACCACCTCCCACCCCCACCCCCACCCAACCCCCACCCACCCACCCCACACGCCACTCCCACCCACACCCACCCACCACCCACTCCCACACAAACCCCCCACACCCACCCACACAGCACCCACCCACCCCCCCCCCACACACCACCCATACAACTCACCCCCACACACCTACCCCCCCCCCCCCACACACACACACACACTCCCCCCCCTCCCCACCCACAAATACCCCCCCCCACCCCCCCCCACCCCCCCACCGCCCCCCACCCACACACCACCAACACCCCCCCCCCTCCCACACACCACACACACACACACACACTCCGCCCCAACGTCACCCCCCCCACACTACCCCCCTCCCCACCCCCCCCTACATCCCCCCCCCCACCACCACCGCCCACACACACCCACCCCACAACAGAACACCCCCCACACACCCACAACACACACACCTCTCCCCCACACACCCACACACCCACACCCACCCTCCCCCCCAACCCCACCCCACCGCCCCCCCACACACACCACCTCCACCCCCCCGACACACACACAACCCCACAACACCAACACGCCCATCCCTCCCCCCCCCCCACCACACACACTACACACACCGACCCCCTTCCAACCACCCCACCAACCTCCACCCCCACCGCCACACCCCCTCCCCCCAACCCCAGCCCCCCACCCACATCCCACCCACCCACACACAGCACACACTCCCCCCCCCCCACAACCCACCACCCACACCCCACACATCGCCTCACCCCACATCCACATACACACACATCCCTCCCCCCCCCCCCCCCCACCCCACACACACACACACACCAGAACTACCCTCCCTACCTCCCTCCACATCCCACACCACACCCACACCCCCCACAACCACCACCACCACCACACCCACCCACCCCCCCCCCCACAAAACGCCCACTCCACCCACCCACACGCCCCACACTCCGACACCCAACCCCACCCCACACACTCCCCCCCCTCCCTCCCTCCCCCCCCCGCACACACACACACCCCCCCCCACACCCACACACCACACACACCACACCCACACACACCCCCACACACCCACACACCTCACCTCACCTTCATGACACCCAACCTCAATAACTGTGTCGCCAAAATTGACCGCCTCAACTGCCGCTTCTTTATACAAGGTGGTGGTCTTAGCCACCACCACTCGCTGGCCCTGCACGTTTATCATGATGTTTCTGGATTAAGTTGTGTTTTCATGTGTTGTACTGCGACGTGTTGTGCAAGTAATGATGGAATTTTGTATTTTATGTTTTATAGCCTGACCTTGAGCTAGGCTGAATTGTATAATGCTTGTGCCTGTATTTGATTGCAGAACAATCATATGATTTAGTAGATGCCCAGCATACCTTTTGCAGGCTTCCCATGCACGCATTCACAGACCTGAAGCCTACATCTATAGCCCATGCATGCATGTGCACCCCATGCATGTGTGTCTTGCCCATGCATGCATGTGCATATCATGCATGAGTGTGCACACCAACCACGAGAGTGTAACCCAGCCGAGCATGTGCACCCCATGCATGCGAGTCTAGCCCATGCATGAGCACACCATGCATGAGTGTGTACTCCATCTAGCTCTCTCCGCTTACCTTCAACCTGTTCTTGTACAGCGCCTCGGGGCGCGCGTAGTACGTTGAGCCGTTGTCCTGGTACTGAACCTTGTATCTTCCTAGAAACTTGCTGGTGGGATCGGTAACTCGGTCCTCGACGACCGTTGCCTTGCCGTACTTGACCACGATGACCTCCTCGCCGACGCAGAAGGTTCGAGGACATGCGGATGTGCTCATGGGTAAGGTAGATCGCTATATGGGGGGGTCGTGGGCCGAACGGGCTAGCATAATGCGAACTGTAGATACATGCGGGCGGGCGGGTGTTGATATGCGTGATTCCGCAGCGGGAATTCGGGACCGAAAGTTTGGTCGAATCCAGCTGTCACGGAAAACGACACCAGACAACAACAACAGACAGCGACGGACATCGGACAGCCGAGGACAGCTGCGACCCAGCTGCGCCAACGAACTAAACGCACCGCCCCTTCGCTTTTCCTCGGTCTTGACAAGTCTCAACTCAACCCACCCAAACTCACTGGAGCTGGGCGCTTGAATACTTCAACCATCATTTCCCATCCTTCCTCTCATTCAACAGCACTACAGAGGAACAGCAGGCTCGGGCACAAACTGCAGGAGACAGCCACAGCGTTGCCACATATCAGAAGGACTAGATACTCGCATGCCAGCCTAGAGGTTGCATATCAACAGCAATATACAGCCACAGCATGGCCACATGTAAAAACAATGTTCAATTAAAGAGGTACATGTCAGGAGGATCCGAACTGCCTGTAGACTCGAACCCCCTTGAGAAGCACTACGCCAAAATCTAAGGACACCTATAAGGTCCATCTTGTCCGGAGGTACAAGCGCTTTCAGAGAAGCCCACTCCGTCTGCCATGCAACTTGCGTACTTCACCAAGCTGTACCGCCTCTTCCACTTTCTGAGTGAGTGCCACACACTGAGGATGCATGTATGGTGTGTCATCGCGTGTACTTCAACAGTGTACATCAATGCATGTATGGTGTGTCATCGCGTGTACTTCAACAGTGTACATCAATGCATGGTTATGCCAAGGTTTGACCCCCTACCCTACCCTGGCTTCAGAGCTTGGCTGCAGCGTGGTGGTGGTGGTACTGGCGAGTACAGCTCAAACCAAACTAAACCAAACCAAACCAAACCAAACCAAACCAAACCAAACCAAACCAAACCAAACCAAACCAAACCAAACCGATCCAAACAAAGTCAACTAGAAAAAAAATCAAACCAAACCAAACCAAACAAAGCCAAACTAAACTAAACCAAACCAAACCAAACAAAGTCAAACTAAACCAAACCACAAACCAAACCAAACCAAACCAAACCAAACCAAACCAAACAAAGCCAAACCAAACCAAACCAAACCAAACCAAACCAAACCAAACCAAACCAAACCAAGCCAAAATAAACCAAACCAAACAGTGTTTTTTATTTGTGCGACCGGTCGCATATTGTGGCGCGCGGTCGCCACCCCGTGCGACCCTCAGGTGTGCGAAATTCGGGCGAAATGGGCCCTTGGTCGCCACAATGTCGACCCTCAGGTCAGTGATTTGTACCCTGGGTCGCACCTGGGTCGCACAGGCCCAGCCCAGACCAGCCCCCCCCCCCCCCCCCTCCCCCCCAAAAAATAAATGCTGACACCACAGTTGATCATATCACATTTTGCATGATGTGACATGATCAAGCAGACCCTTTTCTTATGATCGCAAGGAATGTGTATTGATGATAACTTTATAGTGACTATGGTATGAATTTTAGGTTTACCGGGCTAGGTTGTAGTACTAACTAGTGTTGACTGTTCTATACAATTAGAAGCTTGACAAAGTTGTCACAAACCAGTGTAATTTATGGCATCCATATGCAAAATGCATGTTTTCTAAGGCCCACCCCCCCAAAAATCGCCCGGGGGGCGTAGCCCTTAAAGGGAGCGGCGCTTCGCGCTCTACAGACGGTGCTACCACACCGTCCCAGAATGAGCCTGTGGTCGCCACTTGTGGCTATCAAACTGGCCTGAAGATTTCTTATTTAAAAAACACTGGAACCAAAGCAAAGCAAACCAAACAAAGCCAAACCAAACCAAACCAAACCAATCCAAACCAAACCAATCCAAACCAAAATAAACAAATCCAAACCAAACCAAACAAATCCAAACTAAACCAATCCAGATCAAACAAACAAAATCAAACAAACCAAAAACCAACAAGTGCATGAGCCTTATCCCCCCTTCCCTTACCCTATCCTACCAAGCCTGCAGTGCATGGCTCAGCGTAGTGGTGGTGGTGGTGGTGGTGGTACTGGCGAGTACAGCTCGACCCAAATAAAACCAAACCAAACCAAACCAAACCAAACCAAACCAAACCAAACCAAACCAAACCAAACCAAACAAAGCCAAACAAAGCCAAGCCAAGCCAAACCAAGTCAAGCCAAACCAAACCAAACAAATCCAAACCAAACCAAGCCAGAATCAACAAGAGCCTGAGCTTCCTTCCCCCCTCCCCTCCCCTATCCTACCCTGCCTGCAGCGCATGGCTCAGCGTGGTGGTGGTGGTGGTGGTGGTGGTACTGGCAAGTACAGCTCGACCAAAATAAAACCAAACCAAACCAAACCAAACCAAACCAAACCAAAACCAAAACCAAAACCAATCCAAACCAAACCAAACAAATCCAAACCAAGCCAAACCAAGCCAAAACAAACCAAACCAAACCAACCCCAAAATCAACAAGAACCTGAGCCTCATCCCCCCTTCCCCTACCCTATCCTACCAAGCCTGCAGCGCATGGCTCAGCGTAGTGGTGGTGGTGGTACTGGCGAGTACAGATCGAACCAACCCAAACCAAACAAGGGAAGAAAAAAACAATCCAAACAAAAAAAAGCAAAACAAAGCCAATCCAATCCAAAAGAAAACAATTAAAAACAAAACAAAAAAAAGCAAATCAAAAATCAACAAGAGCCTGAGCCTTGTACCCCCTTCCCCCACCCTACCCTACCCTGCCTGCAGCGCATGGCTCAGTGTGGTGGTGGTGGTGGTGGTAGTGGTGGTGCTGGTGGTACTGGCGAGTAAAGATTGACCCAAATCAAATCAAACCAAACCAAACCAAACCCAAACCCAACCCAATCCAAACCAAAATAAACGAATCCAAACCAAGCTAATCCAGACTAGACCAAACCAAACCAAACCAAACCAAACCATACCAAACCAAACCAAATATAAAATCAACAAGAGCCTGATCCTCCCCCCTTCCCCCACCCTATCCTACCCTGCCTGCAGCCCATGGCTCAGCAAGGTCTCCTGAAGCGGCCACTAACTGCGACGACGATGGTGATGATGGCAATGGCGGTGGTGGGGGAGAAGGGCGTTTGATCAGGCAGTCTTTACTGTACCACACTGCTGACACCAGTTCCAGCCCCCCACCACATGTACTACCTGTCCGGCATTATCTGCCCTGTCCCGCAGCAGAGCCCCCTGCGTCCTGCATCTTCTACCACATAGCAGGCTCAGGTGGCGTGGGCCAAGGCTCAGGTGGCTTGGACCCAGGCTCAGGGGGCGTGGTCCCAAGCTCAGGTGGCATGGGCCTAGGCTCAGTTGGCTTGGGGCCCATCTCAGGGGGCGTGGGCCAAACCTCAGGTGGCGTGGGCTCAAGAAGCTCCCACCCCTGTGTTATCAACCATGACAGACCGTTTCGTGATGTGGCCTGGGCCAGGGCGTGGCTGTGGTAGGTTCTGATGCATCTCACAGCTGAGTTGTGGGGACCCGTTTTGAGTTGATGTGGACTAAGCCCCCCCCCCCCCCCCCCCCCACACACACACACACACACACCCTACCCCCCTTCCACCCTCGCCGATGTTCACCCCTTCCCTCGTATAATACCACAGCAATCGCTCACTCCCCCCTCACCCCCCTCCCACCCTCACTGACCTTCCCCCCTTCCCCTTACGATACCACAGGACTCCCCCAACCCCACCCCCTATAGCCATGCTTGCCTCGCTCCCCACTTCCCCCAACAGAAAAATAGAATACCACTCAGCAGAACACTACACAACATAACACAGCGCAATATTAACACAACTCGACTGAACTAGAAGAAGAAAAAAAAACTGCACTACACAATACAACACAACAAAAACAACACAACTCAACGCAAAACAACACAACTCAACACACCACAACACCATACGCCTACCCCTCTGACTCTGCATTTCCCCCCTACTCTCTCTTGTTGCAGCCTCTTTGCGGCGACTGTAGTGCAAAACACAACACAACCCAGCACTGCACTACACTACACTACACTACACTACACTGCACAACACAACAAAACAAAAAAAAACAGCTCAACACTAAACAACGCAAAACAACACAACTCAACACACCACAACACCATACGCCTATCCCTCTGACTCAGTATCCCCCCCCCCTACTCTCTATTGTTGCAGCCTCTTTGCGGCGACTGTAGTGCAAAACACAACACAACCCAGCACTACACTGCACTACTCTACACTGCACAACACAACACAACAAAACAAAACAAAACAAAAAATAACACAACTCAACACTAAACAACACAGCACAACACAACTCAACACACCACAACGCCTTACGCCTACCCCTCTGGCTCAGCATCCCCACCCTCCTCTCTCTTGTTGCAGCCTCTTTGCGGCGACTGTGTTGGGCGGCATTTTTGCTTTTGTCAACCAGTTGAGTTCATGGTTTAGGCATTCAGCTTCAGGGTGTAGGGTGTAGGGGTTTTAGGTTCTGGGATTCAGATGAAAGCAAGCAAATGATAAGGAAATTTGAATTTGAATTTGAATTCGAAGGGCTGTCTGAGAGCCAAGACAAGCTGGTATTCAGATGAAATCAAGCAAGTGATCCTGGTGATGGCGAGAGAGGAGTCCACAGGGGATGTCATCAAATAGCCTGTACATTTGAATTTGAATTTGAATATGAAGGGTCGTCTGAGAGCCAAGACAAGCTTGGATTCAGATGAAAGCAAGGAAATAATCCAGGTGATGGCAAGAGAGGAGGCCACAGGAAAATTTGAATTTGAATTTGAATTTGAAGGGTCATCTGAGAGCGTAGACATGCTGGGATTGATAGAGTAGTACCCCTTCCCCCCCCCCCCCCCCCCTTCTTCCCCCTCCCTCCCCCTCCCCCATCCTTCTTCCCTCCATCCCTCCCCAACAACCACAAACACACACACCCCCCCCAAACAGACACCCCCCCACTCACCCCCCAACAAACAACCAGCACACAAACCCAGCCCTCCCCCCCACCACTCAGCCCACCCCCCTCAACCATCACTCCCCCACCGTCCCCCCCCAATCCCCCCCCCACCCCTCCCGTCCCGCACCCTCCCCCCAACACCCTGCCACACCCCCCCCCGCTCCACCCCCGCCGACCCCCCCCCCCCCCCCTTCTTCCCCCTCCCTCCTTTACCCCCCCCCTCCCCCCCATCCTTCTTCCCTCCCAAGCTTGGCCCTCATCTCCACTCACACCCTACACACACGCCTCACCCCTACGACCAATCTCAACCTGTCCCTCGTAACTGCACAGCAATCACGGACTCCCCACCCACCCCTCCCAACCTATGTTCACCCCTTTCCAATCTCCACTACCACACCAAACGCTCACTCCACACCCGCCACCTAATCCATCAATTGACATTCACGCGCTTCCCTGTACACTACCACAGCAATCGCTCACCCCCCCCACCCCCCAACCCCTCCCCCACCCCACCCCCTCACCCCTCATTCCATCACCAACGTTCAACCCTTCCCTCGTACACTACCGCAGCGATCGCTCACTCCCCACCCTCTCACCCCCCCTC